>JAJMAU010000015.1:0-360472 GCA_030565025.1 Schwanniomyces yamadae | reverse complement strand
TAACAACAGAAACAGATACATCATTAGTTTTCAAACTATCGAAAGTTCTTTCGACGTTATCAGATTCAATCTCTTCCAACAAGAACAATTCCTTCATTCTTTCTAAAGATACTTTTGCTTCAGTCAATCCAAATACAACATCAGGTAATGTCTTTATTTGTTCGGTTAAAATGTTGAATAATGATAATGAAGGAAACAATATTGATGGGGTAAGAAGACTGCCTGAATTTATTGCATATGCCATCAAACAACAACTTGATATCATGAAGGGTATACATGACCAAACAAATCTAGCTGCAGCTCTATATTGCCCCATTTTTTTACTGGAATTCAACTCCTTTACATTTCTTATCTCATCAAGCCTAACCAAAATTGGTTTTTCCCATGAATACAATTTAATGCTTTTGATAGAGTGAAGTATTTCTGATGTTAGACGGATCCTATCGTCCTTGTAATTAACTTGTTCAGCGTATACAAATGTAAGCCCGGAACTCAATTTGTTGCAGAACGGAAAAAAGACTATAGCTGCGAAAACACCTGCCCATGTTGCATTTCCTAAAAGCTTGAATAAAGCCATGAGACATACAATCAAACGAACAGGGCTGCAGAAAAGCTCATTCAAAGCCCTTGGACAGTCAGCCAATGTACTGACATCAATGGCTAAGTTGCTAACTATTTCACCTGAAGTTTTGTATCTCCTTGATTCTGGAGAAAAATTAATAGCCTTGCTAAATGTCATTGATGTCAAAACAGATTCTAAAGAAAAGTAAACTTGATAAAAATAGAATATGACTTTATTAGAAAAAATAAATCGAAAGGTGGAAACAACAAAAATCCCTGTGGCGATTGAAAACCCTATTATTAGAGGCTTTTCATTTGAATCTGAATTATATTCAGGAAATGCAAAAAAACCAATAAATTTTTGAAGCATAAAAGGGATCAGAATCGCGGTTGCAATTTCTAAGAGATTCATTGTTAGACCCATTAGAATATTAGATAATTGAAACTTAAATATAACTCGAAGTAATGAAATTTTTGTCTTGTATTTGGTGAAATTAGGATGGGGGTTCCTTTTTTTTGCAGCTAAAACTCCTTCTTTCCAGATAGCAAGAAACGCATCATAGGCAAGAACACTGTTTAAGCTTATAGGAGCCGGTGGAATATCCTCCTTGTTAACTTCATTTGTTTCAAATGCTTTTTTCATTAAAGGGTTTAACCATAAGAATGCTAAATCAGATATTATATTTCTCTCTGAATTCAAACTCCAATCATTTAGTTCATAGTAGTCTATTAATTCAGCCGCCGGCAGAAATAAAATTAGTTCGGAAAAAAAAATAATTAAGCAATTCATAGTTAATGAGATTTCTAGTATGTATGTCATAGTAGTTGCTTCTAGTGACCCATTGCTAAGAAAAACTTTATGAAGTGAGAATGAGTCTTGAAACAATATAACACTATTACTGATAAATGAACAGAGCCAAAAAAGTAAAAGGGATGCACATGGGATGTTAGATCTCGTTGGTTCTATTACATGAAGTGGTAAAATTAAACAGGCTAATATTGTGCAATTAGCAATAAGACTAGCAGATTTCAAGTCTTTCAATGTCATGAAATTAAAGCTTGTCAATACCAATAGCCCTAACAAATGAAGAAACACCAAACCGAGCTTAAACAATTGAATTATTCCCACACTTTTGATTCTATATGGTGATCCAAAACTGAATTGAATTTTAAATGGTCCAAACTTATTAAAATATATTATTTGTACGATTTGATAAAACACGAATAGTCCAAATATGTTGAACATACCGAGGTTAGAAAAATAAAGAAAACATGGATTTATAGAATTTTCGTTGGCCAGGTATAGTGGAGAAGGGATAGGGCCTAAAATAGGACACCTATTGCCTATCTCATCTGCTAGAGGAGGATTATTCATATTAAAATTCTTAATTGTTAAATAATCATCTTTCAAAAAAGATGAAGTTGAAAAACTTGAAGATTTATTATTCTTTTATATATCTCTAAATCATTAAATACTATTTTATGTGCCTATAGCTGAATGGATATGGATTGATCATAGAAATTGTATTTTACTTCTGATTTTGTGTATTTTTCATGTTGCTTGTGGTTTATGTCCGAAATATACGGCTTGACTCATCAAGTTTTTTCATCGGCAGGTGGATATATAAAACGAAGATATTTATCTCCGAATAAGTCATTTCAGATGGATTGATGAATGCATGTAGCGACGTAAAGAATATTATTTTCTCAGTTGAATTTATCAGACTTCTAATTTTTAGTAGCAATAAAAATTGAAGAGCTAGACATCTGTTAAAAAAAAAAGGCTACAAAACTAACATTCATGAAATTTTATACTACTTATTCACATTTCATCATCAAAGTAGGATGAAATGAATGTAGTTTTTATAACAGGATTCAGATAAGACTCATTAGAAGAACCAGAAAAACTGTGATTAGAGACGTGGGATTATATACAGAATAGTGCAAAAATTAGAATTCATAGGGACGATTCATATATTTCAGAACTATTAGTTTTTAAAAACTAATTCATACTACATGAAGACTCGAGCTACATCATGGATACCATATTCTAAGGTAATCAGTATTTCAAATCTGTTAGATAATTTAGTTCCAATAGGAACGTTAAATTTCTGTGATATTCCTCCTCGTATTTCAGCCCTTGGAGGTGTTTCTCCAGTAATTTCTTCCAAGTATATAGACAGAGCATGGAAATGGCTTGACATAGACCAATTCATACATTTGATGAATCAAAAAGCGAACGAGATTATACTAAGTTTGCAATTTCTTATCAATTATAGATTTGTCATGGCAACATACAGATATATAAAGGTGGAGTTGTCATCTAATCAATTGATATATATTTGCAGAGTAAGGATCTATACAATACCATCAGATATACAAGGAGCTAGATTTTTTAAGGAATGGAGATCTAACAGGCCGAAACACCATAACATAACTAAACGATTTATGAGTATTTGGCCTGATTTTATACAAATATTGGACTACTCGAATGAAAGTTGGAATAATTCAAGAACTGTTAATCTTAATAAAATTAAGAAAAATGGTCTATTGCTTATATCCGCAATTAATCCTTGTGGGAGAATACGAGAGTCTCAAGCGTTAAATTATCACATTAATAGGTGGATATCAAATAAATCCTATTCACCAAACGACGAACATTTTTTGAAACTGGATGCATTAAGTTCAAAGTTACAAAAAATTTACAATAGTATAATGTCTCCTGATGTAAGTGCATTTCAATGCGTTAAGCATAAGCTTGTGAACCACCATAAATTTCCTACAACAGAAGAAATAATTTTGAATTTATTAAATGGAGAAAACTATCAAGAAAGTGGAATCAAAACTCAATTATACTCCTTTCAAAAGAATTCATTAGCAATAGTTCTTGAAAAAGAAGCTTCGCATGTAAAGGCATTAGTTCCGAACTTTATTGAAGTTCATTCACCCGCAAAGAGGGTCACTTATTACTATGATGTATTAGAGAATAATTTCTATTTAAATCCAGAATTTTACATTCTTCCTAGAGGCGGAATATTAGCAGAAAATATGGGATTAGGAAAAACTCTAATTTGCTTAAGCTTAGTATGTTTAACAAAACATGAAATATCTTCAATTCCCGATAATTTAATATTACATGATAAGACAGATCTAGATATTCAAGAAGTTATTTTGAATAATGATAATCAATATGTACCAAAGGAAAGTATCAAGCAGAAGAAAATACCTAAATTAGTGAATTGCTGTATAAGGGTCATAAACAAAAATCTGTTACCTTGGAAATATTTTTCGGGTGACTTGCCAAAATCGATTATCAAGAAACTAACCAGTTTGCCTGGATCATTTGATATAGCAATAAATCATGATGAGAGTACAAGGTCGAGTGCTCAGTCTACAAGAAAGGTTACAAGAAGAATGGAACCGCATCAGAAATCTTCTTGCTCTTTTCAAGAATATAGAACCCTTTTGCTATGTTCAACTACATTGGTTATAGTTCCTGATAATTTGTTTCACCAATGGAATAACGAAATCCAGAAACATATTGTGACTGACTATCTATCAGTACTATTTATTTCTAATCAATTCGGGAAGTCTGTTCACTCCCAAAATTCGACATTTTCCAACGAACTATCTGCCAATGCTAAGGATCTTATTAAATACGATCTCATAGTTTTGAGTAATTCATTATTTTCGAAGCAGTTCGATAAGGAAAATTCTGATAGTCCATTAAAATGTATATACTGGAAAAGGCTTATTATCGATGAAGGTCATAGCATGAGTTCCAAGAACTCTAGAACAAGTTTATTCTGTAAACGCTTATTTGCAGAGAGGGTATGGGCTGTCACTGGGACTCCCACATCTGGTTTAACTAATTTACATATGGATGAAGAGGAAGACCTTGTTGAGGCTACTCAATCTTCCAAGAAAAACCACTATACCATCAAAACAAAATTCAACGAAAAGGAAGATCTTAATAAGCTAGGATTGATTATAAGCAATTTTCTAAAAATTGAGCCATTCTTTTCACTGCCAAAGTTGTGGAATAATAATATAGTGAAGCCTCTTATTTCAAACATTTACGGTTCAGATATTAGTTTATCTAATTTACTCAATTCAATAATGGTAAGGCATAATTTAAAAGATGTGGAGGAAGATTTGAAGCTTCCTCAACTACATCATAAAGCAGTTTTTTTAAAACCATCTTTTCATAATAAGCTTTCAATAAATCTATTTACCGCTGTTTTAGCGGTCAATGCTGTTTCCTCTGAAAGAACAGATTCCGATTACATGTTTCATCCATCAAATAGACAACAGTTACGAAGATTAATTACTAATTTACAGAGGGCTACATTTCACTGGACTGGATTTAAGCAAAGCGATGTGGAAACTTTAATTCAAATTTGTGAACTGTGCTTGAAGAAAAGAAAACCAGACGGAAGCCCATTTTATTGTGAACATGACTTAAATTTACTAAAAAAGTCTTTAGAAGGATCAATGATGGCATTAGACAATCAAAGATGGAGAACCGCATCCATTTTGCATGAAATGAACTACTATACTGCTGGACTTCCCAATATGTTCACTGAATCATTGGGAACGGGTGTTTTAAAAAGCAAAAGTGGGGAAGGAATTATTAATGATATTGGGGTTTTTGGGGCTCCTCATTTAGCGAAAGTTCAAGAATTTTTTTACAAGAATAGATTTACTGATATGATTGATAGTGAGAGCTTAAATTTCAAAATGCAATTAACCTCTAGGTCATTTTGGAATTCTTATTGGGAAGGGGCTGATAAAAGGAATGATAATAAATTTCATAAATATAATGCTAGTTTTGGATTTGATTCTGGTGCTACGAAAAATGATGAAGTTAAAGTTTCAAAAAACGCTGATTTTAATTACGATCTATCAAGTAATAATTCCAATAAAAACGTGGTATTTACACCAAAGAAAAATATTGATAATAGAAATTCATCTGATTTTGATGACAAAAGATATTTAAGAAGAGATGGTGAGAATGGTCTAAGAACAACTGACAGTATCAGGTCAAGCGCGTTTAAGGATCATTTTTCTTTTCAACTGATAAAACATTCCACTATCCTTGGGACATGTTCAACAAAGCTTTCATATATCGGTAGCAGGCTACTAGAGCATCAGAGTCAGAATATCAAATCCATAGTTTTTTTTGAGTTTGAGGACAGTGCCTACTATTTGGCTGAACTATTAGACATTTTAGGGCTTAATTATATTTTGTATGCTACTTTTATCAAACCAACTGAAAGAGCAAGCAACCTTGCTGAATTTAGTAATTTTCCAAGTGAAACGAACGGCGGTATTTGTTTGATTATGGACCTCAGACTCGCAGCTCATGGTTTAACTATCATTGCTGCAACGAGAGTTTACTTTTTAAGTCCAGTATGGCAAAAGTCTATTGAAGCACAAGCAGTTAAAAGAGCACATAGAATTGGACAGAAAAAAGAAGTTTATGTTGAAACTTTGATTTTAGAGGATACCCTAGAAGAAGAAATCTATAAAACAAGATCAGATATAGTGGATGAAAGTATAGAGCTAGCACCTCAAAAGAAATTTGTTATCGATGATATGGGGATGCAGAAGTTCATATTAAGACACCAATTTTTGGAACATCAATCTTCTGAGATGGAGTATTCTCCGTTTGTCGCACCAACCACATCTAAAAGCATCAGGTCCAAGAAGTTGAATGATTTGGGGTATTCATTGATGAACCATGAAGATTCGGTATTTACAAGAAATAAGGAGGAAATTAATAGAATGTGGAGAGCGTACGTATTTAGCGATGATAATCTATCCAAACTAAATAATTCCAACAATAAGAAATCCAATGATATCATTAAAAAAGAATTCGTAAAGAACTTTGTGTCTTCGGAAGCTACCCCTGATTCCAATTCAAAATACTCGGTAAGAAGCTTTGACACTAATGCACGAGAACCAAAACGAAAAAAAGTTCGCTTTTAGTTAATACTTAAGATGTAATTATGTAACAATGGCAGAAAAGTTTTATATTTCCCGAACAATTACGGATCCATCAGTAGATGTAGATAGTAAAATCTTATTACTTGGATGATAATCGACATCTATGACTGTGCCTTTGTGACCACCCAACTTTCTTAATATCTTTCTGGAATTGAAGTCCCAGGCTGTCAAATATGTATCTTCCGAACCAGATATAATTGAAGTATTATCTGGGCTGAAGCATGCTCTGATTAATTGGTATTCATTACCAGATGGTGCCCCCTCATAGATATATGCATTCGATCTGGTGATTCCTTCAGGAATATAATCTTTAGCGCTTAATGTACTTATCGCTCCACTTAAAGATCTTGTTAGTAAGACTGAATCATCGTTGTTTATTGCGATTGAAGTAATCGAATCAGACTGATTTAAACATTCCCACAACGGAGTAGTCATTAATCTGAAATCATATGCTTTAACGGTCGGATCAATACCTCCTATGTAAAAAATAGAACCCTGGTTATTAATTGAACATGTTAAAAGAGGATAATCAGTTTTCAATTTACTTACAGGATATTTTTCTCTGGGGTCCCATAATAATGAACAACCATCATCGCTCACGCTTAATACAGTTGAATCTTCCGAAATTTCTAATTCATTGATCGTCGATTCATGTGACTGGCACCTTCTTATTCTTTTGCCAGTCTCGACATCCCAAAATCCAATGGATTTATCAGCACTAGATGTTACAACTATTGAATCGTCAAAAGTCCATCGTATTGATGTAATAGCTCCCTTATGGCCAGTTATTTTTCCATAATTAAGATCATCATCTTCTCTACTTGTTGGCAAGTTCCATAATAGTATGTTTCTATCCATACCTACTGATGCAATATTATTACCATTATGACTAAATTTCGAGCCTAACACGGGCCCCTGATGACCTTCTAATACGATAGCACTACTGAATAATGTTCTACTTAAAGAACTGGTGTCATCTTCCTTAGAGGTTATAAGAGCTAGACTATCACTATTAGCAACCTTTTGCTTTTTAACCAATGACATATCCTATGTTTAGCACCACTCAAACGTTATGATAAATATCTATAAGGTAAAAAACTGATGCATTATTTTTATTACACAAAATTTTACTTTCTCAATTATATATGTATACTGGATTTATCTAAGCTAGATATTCGTAAGTATCATTATTAATACGCCGAATATACTCTTTCTCAATTAAATGATCAATTACCCTTTTGATGTCAATAATCTTCGCACTAAATCTTGACAATGATTGAGTCAAAACTTCATTTAACAATTCATTATGCTTCATTTCTTTCCTAGCCTTCATAATTCTCACTATACATGCTGAGAGATAGTTCTTCCGGGATTCATCAATCTCTTTATTTGTGTCATCCTCTTCTTGCTTTTGCTCAGTTTTAATCGAACTTACGAAATTAACCCTTAATTTCTTGGACTTATATTCGTCCACCATAGTAAATATAGTATTATGCTTATTAAAATTTTCTGAGCCACTTGGATTTTGATCTAGCAACTTGTATTTGTGAAATGGTAATAAATGAGATTCAAGGACATTTTGAGAGACTCCAATAATGTTGAGCAATTCTTGGAAAGTGTACGAATCTCGCTCATTGTAAGCAATTAAGATCATCAATTGAGTATTAGTAACTGTGAAAAGAAAAGGGGGCTTACCCCTCTTTGATAGGTTTGCTTTAACTTCAGCCCTTCCATGATTCCATAACCACAGTAACTCTCTTCCGCTATGTTTTCTGCCATAGATTTCTCTTACTTTATTGAATGCAGGTTTTAATTCAGGTGCTATTGTCAAATTATAGTCTTCCAGTTGCTTGAACGGCCACATACTTTGAGCCAAAATTAACGGTGTGAAATCTTTAACAACTGCAGTAGTTAATTCCTCCCTTACAAGGTTTTTTAAGTCTTCGGATGCTTTCATATCTGAGAACATTTTAGTCATTTTGGAAGTATACTCAAGTGAATTTTCTTCTTGTAACATTTGAATAATGCTCTCCTCTAACTCCTCTGACTTGCTGTTACCATTAATAAGTCTCTTAGCCAACAACCTACGGTAATGCTCCTCAAATGCATCCTTATCTTCAACAAATTTAAATACTATCATCAAATTCTTTGGATTCATACTAGAAGTTTCTGATTCTTTAGAAGTACTCTTCAAAAAACTATCAGCATATCTAGCCAAATAGTCAGGTGTCTTAGAGCTTGCTTTTGGATTAATTGTGGCAATCAGATTTTTATTAACGAAGTAGCGACATGCATTATCCAATGACTTAATAAAAATCGGGTCCTTGTTGAATGCCTGGGTCACGATTTGGTTAAATTGTGAATAAATGTAAATTAATGTGTTGATATAAATTTTTGGATTAACTGCACTGCTCGAAGATTTCTTCAGTGGTTTACTCTCGAATGCCATATCCTCTGGGTTTTCTGCTGACTTTTTGATTTCTTCTAAAGCTTTTGCAGCTTGATCTTTAATATAGTTTTCTAATGTGTCTGCCAAAGGCTGTAAAGTGGATGGTACTCTTGATAACAATTTGTACATCCTTCTAATATGATCTATTTCATTTTGCTCTAAGAGTGTCAAAAATTGACTATACATTTCCTGAGCATGGTCCTGAATTAGAACCTTATTCAATACTTCAAGTAAAAATTTCTTAGTATGCTCTTCTAAATAGTTGTTAGATCTAGAAACTTCCTCAGCCAATCTAATATCGCACTTCTTCATATAGTCAACAACGTTGTATTCAGTTAAAAATTTTTGACACTCTCTAGTGTAATATTCACTGGTGCACTCTAGAAATCTGTGCTCGAAATGCTTAATATAAACGACTAAATTTGGTTTCTTTAAATCTTGTACATCAATACCCAAAAACACTAATGATTTTATTGCTGATGATATTAATGATGTATCAACTATTTCACTATTACGTTGTTTTTCTACCTGTTCTAGAATCTCATCAATCAATAGTTCAGCATTATCATTGAACATTTCTGTTTTCCATTTTAAAAGTGCAAGTGTGTTAACATCAAAAACATCACGTCTTCCATCAGATCTTTCTTTTTGAACCCAATAACGATTCATATAATCAAAAACATTATTCAAATACCCTGCACCTATGGTAAATCTTTTCCATTTTCTGACGTAAAATTCCAAAAATGACTCGTTAGGATCTTGCTGTAAGCCTTTTATGAATTGTATCAAATATGAATCTAATTTTGTATAAATTTCTGCTCCTGCTAAAGAGTAGGAATTATTACCCGATGCACTAATACTAGGAGCATTTGTAGTTCCATGACGTGATTTATTAATGCAATAATTATATACTGCAGTGTAGCAATTCATATACATCTTGGAGGTAACTCCTTGATCGCCTTGAGCTCCCAAAATGAATTCTAAACCTGGTTGAATAAATGACCAGGTGGCATTCAAATCGCTAGCTACTGGTAAAGACATCCGCTTAGTTCTGGTTCAATAGATTTCTTTAATTAAAGACGCCCCTTCTATATCTAGTGATGCTATAAAAGTATGCAAATGCCAAAATAACCAATTATCTAAAGAGAGTATTTATACAAAGCTGAAGTTTTTTTATTATCACTAGCTTAAGAAATAATATAATATACTCAATTTAAAAATGACAATTAATTAAATTCAATACTTACATATCATTGTAGTTCTTTGAATCTGATCCAAAGCCTAACCAGCTATTTTGTTTATCGCACGACTATATTATTACCTATTTCAATATTTCAATAATAATTTTAATTATAACTTTATTGAACACTTATCTATACTATTTAATCTTTTCTAGTGTTGGCAACATTTACCCTATCGACAACCCGAACCATACTGATTGTAAAAGTTAATAACCATAGGCACAAAGTTATAAATAAGAATGCGGCTAATGATCTCTGTCTTCGACAAATTGAAGCAACAGGAGGATATAAATCCGATAATCCGGGTGAAAAATCGTTTGTACAGACCCATTCATCGTCATATAGGGTATTGAAGGTCAATGACAAGTTTGCAGATGAGAAGATAATGAACAAGAGATCCAACATAATTAACTTCAATTTTCCTAAAGGATCCCTTAAACCCAAAGGTTTTCCACTGTATTCGTCATATGCAATGTAAATTACATATACTATTGCAAAACATTGTACAACTACTGCCATTATCGTACTTGATTGCTGTTGTATTGGAATACCATCATATTTTCGCCTTGAATATACAAAAATGGTACATGCTAATCCCAATGCACATGCTGACACTATGAAGGTTAATATTCTTAAAAATAATGGTACTAATGGGTTTTGTACGAAAATTCTTTTTAATGTAGGTAATAAGTCAGCTCTTTTTTCATCGGACATCCAGTATCCTGCTTTCGATCTCACTCTTGGACTATCGAAGTCTTTAGTCTTGACTTTATTCTTTGACCTGAATATTCCACTTAAAAACCCTCTTTTTTCATCCCCTACGTATGTAATCTCGTCGCTGGAGGGTGATCCTAATAATGCACTTTTCAATCTGTCGTCACCACCCCAAGAACCATCCAACTTCCATTCTGAAGTAAAGTCTCTATCATATCTACGTAAATCTTGTGTGTATATGGTTGGCTGTTGGACTGTTTTGAGGAGCTTGGTCCAGTCATTATTCATAGACTTCACAAACATGTCATTGGAATAACTCAAGAATTGTTCTTCTTCAGTTTGTTTTGTAATCGCACTTTTAATTACAGGTACTGACGTTTCAGAAGCATTAACATTTGAATTATTCAACTGGTCCTTGTAATGTGCTGCAGATATGGTATCAAGAACATATGGGGGTATGATCTTGGGCTTGAAACTATACGAATTGACATTCGCATTAATGAATGGATCAGATATTCCTATGCTCAGGTTGGTAAATCTTTCCGAATTCTTGCCTTTAGTATTTGGAGGAAATGTATCGGAATTTTCTGACATCACTTAAATTTTATTAAGGGAACGTATCTTTTTTTCTCTCTATTACTATGTTATCGATTAACCTTGAGTACATCTTGCTAAGAACACAAATGAAGCCAGTTAACAGTCCTTTACTGCATATAATTTTCTCAATTTTTTAAGCATATGAAGTTGCTAAATAATAATTGCTATACTTCAACGAATACTTATTCCATAAATACCAAGTTCAGATAGTAGATGATGGTTGGTACATTAAAATAATATTCTAATATAAACGTGTTAATTCCTTGTTTGTAATACATCAGCAATTTATAATAATTCTTAAAGTCATTTTTATGGGACGATTCTAAGGACGTATAGATTCCTTACGGTCAGTAGTCACATCTCTATTATAAGAATTGGTAAATCAAGAACTTCTATCTCCTTACGTATAAAAACTTGTAATCTCAGCTATATTCATAATTTTCATTGTCTGATTGTCCCTTAACAATTTCATCGGTTACTCACATAGATTGTGCATTTCAACGACGAGATCGTGACAACACACTTAATTTTCATGAATACGCAACACCGCTCAAATAATCACTAAACTTTGCCATCATCTTCTGAACCAATTTGAAGTAGAGAAACTTGGATACTAATGATTCATCTATTTATGAAGAAGCTGCAGCCAGTTGGGTTGAGCTCGAGCAGATTGCTTCCTTACATGTCAAATAAACATTATACGAACTCCGCAATCTTTATCAGTAGAAGATTTCAATCGAATTCTAGTATCAAAAAGAAGTCACAAGAGGAGCTAGACATCACATCTGATAGTATAATAGACTTATCTGCTTCTTCTCATCCTAAGCCGTATATTAACAACGATTCCATATATGTGATATCAATTCCTATTACGTCGGCAAAATCATATATTTATTGTAATCATAAGCCATCAGCTTTACATCAATCACAACTTAAAGCTATGCCATGGCTCAGTAAAGTGGAGAACAAATTAACTGGATTAGCATCTAAGGGATGGCATAAAATGAGTACATCAAAGATGAACATAAATATTAGAATTACAAAACTTGTTAAAGGCTTGCTTAACACTGTGCCTTACGAAGAAAATTGTGCAAAGTCATTTCCATCAATCAATTCGATGATAAGAGAAATAAATTCGGAGTCTTCCCATCTAGATAATTTGGAAACGTCAAAAATCGTGCAATTGGAGGCTAAAAATTTAAAGATCCCTCAGAATCAATTAAACCCAATTCCATTTCTACATCCCACATTTTTCAAACCAGAAACCATTTTGAACCAGTTATATCACTTCACTGAAGAAAGGTACTCGGAGCATTGGAAATACGCTGTTATTAGTGCAGTGTTTATTCCACTCACTTTACCACTCGCTCTAATTCCTGTGGTCCCCAATGTCCCCGGTTTGTACCTCACATACAGACTTTATTGCCATATAAAAGCGTTGTTGGGAGTAAAGCACTTGAACTACTTATTAGAAACGGAGAAGACTAGAAAAGATACTTCGGCAGATCTGCATTCTGTTGACGATACTAAACATCTTGCCTTTCAAGCAGTGCCGATCCTAGAAGAGTATTACAAAATAGATAACACATTGGAAAATTTGACTCTAGCCAGTGAAAAAAGTGAACAGATCTTGATAACACCAGTCATTATAAATAACTTGTGTGAAGGTCTAGATTTGCATCATTTAAAAGAAGACTTATTTAGAGCATTGGAGCAAGAAAAAAAAAAATTGGCCAAAGTTAAAGAAAGTGCTCCATAATCTTTCTAATACGTAATTGTAAATATCTCATTTGAATATATGATCTAGACATATGAATAGCTTCCTTATTCGACTTATAAGGGCCAATATTAGTCAATTATATCCTATTATAGTCCGATTATAGTCCAATTACAGTCCAATTACAGTCCAATTACATTCCAATTACGATTATAAACCTATTATGCGCAATTAGTGCGTATAGTTAGTATAGTACTGTAGAGATCATTGGGACCCCTGTGAACTGATATAGAGACTGCAATTAATCCTAGCCCTAAGTTGTCTCTCGTGAAATGCGAGAAAGACCGTCACAGTAATGATTCAATTTTTCACTCGAAAGTCGTGGAATTTTTCATGTCTACCGGTCATTCTCACAGCAGCTCGGTTGGACGTCCACCAAACGGTTAGTATTATAAATTTGTCTGGAAAAGTCCACTATATTTTGTATACTTCTTCTTCCTTACAAACTATTATCATTCAATATGAGAAATAAGTGGAGAAAGAAGAGAGTTAGAAGACTTAAGAGAAAGAGACGGAAGGTTAGAGCTAGATCCAAGTAATCGGACAATGATTAAATGAAGGTTTGAAATGTTGGTTTTGAAGATGGTTAGGATGAGTGATTAAATAAATTTAGGTTGGGAAATATTCTGGTCGAGTTATTAAATTATTATTTGCTGCTGTTGAACATAGTTAACATAAACTCTTATTTGATCTAGGTTTTATTCTAGACTCTATCAACCGTTCTTTACTTTTTAGTACTCAATGCTAAAAATTAAATGAAATGTCCGTATATAAATATATCAATATAAGCCTTTTGGCATTGTATTTTTAAACCATTCAACATGTAAATCAGTGATCAACTGGTGAAAAGTAGATTTTAATTGTTTAATTGCTGGATTCAACAACTGGTTGAATTTTTTTAATGGAAGCAGATTGGCAGACAAGATCGCGCAGCTTCAGAAACTCAGTTTGCGCAAATGGCTGCAACACAAAAAAACACTGTAATTGGCATATATAATGAAATAAAAAACAAAGCTCTCCTACTACGAAGCATGGATCGGGTAATATTTACCAATAATTTTGATATTTGGCCTCGTTCTGCCCCAATTGGACGCAAAACCCCCTTAAAAGAAACGCAATGTCCGAACAATCAACTGTTAACTCATATTTCAACAAAATCACTGATAAGTGATAGAAATGTGATTCTAAAATCAAAATCAAACAATGAAACAAATAAAGAAGTTCTTTCATCAAAGAGAGTTACAAATAGTAAAAGCAATACAATTCTATCGCTTTCTGAGTCTAGATATCCAGCTTCACATGATATCCAATTAACAGGATCTTTCCCATCTAATTATTTAACAGACTCCTCGGGAGATATATTTATATTAAGCTCTAGCCCTGAAGATTCTGAAGAGGGTGAAAGCCCAAATCCTCTCAATTCTGAAAATCCAATCATGTCTCCTCATAGCCCTCCGTTTGAAGTACATATGGACCTAGATAATCAAAAGAGGACAATCACCCAAACTATCATAGATCAGCAAAACTCCAGGCTATTTTCAAACACTGACTACTTTCAAGAGTATATGGAAGACAGATTGGTGAGATGGAGGCCAAGCGATTCGCAATTCAATGTAGATGCAACAATGAACGGAAACCATCCATATCAACAAAATGAGGAAGCCGATAGCAAGACGAATAATATGCTTCAATCATTAATAGGCTGGTTCGGTAATGAAAGAAAGCTTGTTAAAGTCTCTCGAGACCTTGAGAATCAGGCTTCCAATGTGCTTGCTTTGCAAGCACAACAGAATCATACCTCTACTTACGAAAACCAGTCATCCCATTTGATAAAAAAAAGTGGTTGGTATCCTATGACGCCAGATTTTACGAAAATGTTAAGTAAAATTGAGTTGAAGGCTAACAGTTCCAATTCTATCTTACCAAAAGTTGAATTTAATAAGCTTATGAAGTCATCTTGTATCACTTATGAACCAAATACGTTGCAAGAACCAATATATACAGCAAAAGGAATACCATTTAGCGAATTTGAGTTAAACTTTGAGAAAGAGAACAATAACAGAGTGGATGACTACATTTATGGTCATAACAGCTCTCAAAATATGGACTCGTTGGATGAAGATGTTCGAAATTTAATTGAAGGTATAGACAATTTTTTAGTTGTATGCTTTGCAGCATCATGGTCCTACGTAACTAGCGCTTCTCTGTATTGTCAAGGGTTCTTTTAATTTTGAGGAATTACAATTATTTTCAAATTGAATTTGTAGTATTGCGTTCACATAAAGGCAAAAAAGGTAAATAAAAACTGTCTAGTTAAAATAAAAAACACTCACTATACTGTGATAAACTTATTTAATTAAAGGTAAGACTTGAACTAAAAACTTAAAATGTTATTATCATGAAAAATAACAATGGGTACATTAAAGGAATTAAAAACAATTGCATTCTTTATACCTATTCAGAGGCTTCGGCAAATTTTTCTGAAATACTAGTCAATAAATCATTGAATTCCTTTCTACCTTCTTCTTCACCTCTAGATGGCTCAAAGAATTTAGATGATGAAACTGAATGTTTCACATCACTAGTGGCTTCAGCAAGCTTAGACCACTGTGCTCCGTTTGCAACGGCCTTTTGTGCTTCATCGTGATAAGTCATGAATACTCTCATCATATCAAATGTCTTCCAAATTGGACAGAAAGCATCATAAGTGGAATAACCATTTTGTTGCAAGAAATCTTCTTTAATTAAAGAAGCAATATCTAAAGTAATCTTGTCGGAGTCAGATAAAGCAGATTTACCGACCAATTGGACAACTTGTTCTAATTCTTCGGCATTTGATAAAATTTCCTTAATTCTGTCCCTTAAACCTGGGAATTCCGGATAGTTCGAATCATAAAATTTATTTAAAATGTTAGTATATTTGGAGTATGAAACAGCGGTATTGATAGATGGAAAATGCTTTCTTTGAGCTAATTTTTTGTCTAAACCCCAGAAAACTTGGGTAATACCTAAAGTGGAGGTAGTAACTGGATCCGAGAAATCACCACCCGCTGGGGAAACAGCGGCAACAATAGAAACGGAACCAATTCTATCAGGAGATCCTAATGCAATAGCCTTACCTGCACGTTCATAGAAAGAAGCTAACTTAGCCCCTAAGTATGCAGGGAAACCTTGATCAGCAGGCATTTCACCTAATCTACCGGAAATTTCTCTTAAAGCTTCAGCCCAACGAGATGAAGAGTCAGCAATCATTGATACATTCTTACCTTGGTCTCTGAAGTACTCAGCTAATGTGATACCGGTATAAATAGAAGCTTCTCTAGCTGCAACGGGCATATTGGAAGTATTAGCAACTAAGGTGGTACGTTTCATAATTGGTTCCTTTCTGCCGGAAATTTCAGTGAATAATTCTGGGAACTCCATAAGTACTTCGGCCATCTCATTTCCTCTTTCACCGCTATACATAAGTTAGTAATTAAAATTCAAGTAAAGTCAATTGACGGAAAATAAATAACACATACCATCCAACATAAATAATGACGTCGGAGTTGGAGTACTTTGATAAAGATTGAGAAATAACAGTCTTACCACAGCCAAAAGCACCAGGAATACACGTTGTACCACCTTGAACACAAGGGAACAAGGAGTCTAAAACTCTTTGACCAGTCAATAACGGATAATCAGCAGAAAGCTTTTCAGCAACTGGTCTTGGAACTCTAACAGGCCATGTGTGCATCATAGAGTAAGAGTGCTTTTTACCGTCAAATTCAACTTCCAAGACGGTGTCATTAACGTGATAAGAACCTGATTCAGCAATAGAAGTAATAGTTCCTCTTGCTCTTGGAGGTAATAAAATTTTATGATCATCCAATAAAGAATTTTCATAGATAGAACCGAAAATGTCACCTCCAGTAATATGATCACCAACCTTTAAGCTACCTGGTTGGAAATTGTATTCAATTGTTCTAGATAATGCTGGAGCATCAATACCTCTTGGAATATAAATAGATTGAGACAAGTCCTTGATTGCTTTTAATGGCCTTTGAATACCATCATAAATAGTTTCCATCAAACCTGGTCCCAATTCAACAGAAAGCGGCTTTCCTGTTCTCAAGACAGGGTCCCCGACAGTAACACCGGCAGTCTCTTCATAAACTTGAATTGTTGCTTTGTCACCATTAATACGAATGACTTCACCAACTAAGTTATCATGGCCAACTTTAACTAATTCATACATAGCACAACCAATCATGTTTTCAGCAACTACGACAGGACCAGACACGGAAAAAATTTGACCATACTCCCTTTCATCAGCATCTAATGAAAGACGTTTAATTTCTTTACGAGCGTTTTCTAAAGCACCAGCCTAAATGAGTTAGTAATTTGTACATTGGAATAGAATAGTGTGTATTCAAGAAAATCAACTATCTTGAGATTACCCCCCTGCTAGCATTCATAAGCCGAGTAAAATCCCACAATTGGTTTCTATTGACACTCAAATCAATTGGGCTCAACATACCATTTTGTATAGTTTGTATCTGAAGATTCGATAATTAGTGGTGTATTAAATAGAGAGAATGTACTTGATGTCACTATCTAAAAGGTTTGAAATACTATTCCGCCTATGGACGATTACATAGTCGTGTACTATTGTCTAAAAAAGGAGTTACCCGCTTACTTATATTATCTCTAGAATATATTACTTATTGACAGATCATATATTGATAGTGATCATAGGGTATACTGTCTTACTTTTGAGAAGCAAAAATGACTACTAGAAGAGCTATAAAAATCTAAAATCTTCCAATTTCAATCACTGCATTACTCTGGCTCATAAATGATCAATTGTAATATTATATCAAAATAAATTAATTAAATTTGATTCCCATTACATAGCTCAAGCTTTCCAGAGGCAATGAGAAGCTTCCATATGCAATGTGTTCATGTAGATTGTTAAAGCTCACACGAACTTCAATAGAGCTATTATGCTCTCCTAATTTCACAATTTTGCACCTAATTTTTTAGCTCTGTCTAAAGCTATGTCACACATAGCATGGAAAGATTCAATTATTTCTAGTAATATTTCATCTCTATCTATTCTTTCTTTCATATTTTGCATAATTACTTGCCTGCTTCTTCCATTCACAAATACTACATATCTAAGTCCAGGAAATGTAATTTCGTATTTTTCGTTCAATTCTGCAAGTTGCTTTTCCTCTTCCTTCGAGCTGGCTTGAAGAGATTTTTGCTCTTTAGCTGAGTGCTCTGATAATTCGATAGCTACTGTAGTTTCTTTTGGAGCGCCTAATCTTGGGTGTGCAGCAATAATTTTATAAATTCTTGGATCCAATGGCTGATTATTTTTCTTTGCATCTAATTCTGATTTACCTAAAAACTTTAATAGCCTATCTCTGATAGTCTCAATAAAATCTCTGTAAGAAGTGAAGTTTTGGCTTTCTGAGATAATCTCATTAAAGACTAATGAATATAGAGTATCGCATGGCTCGAATAAATGATCCAACAATTTTCTTTTGGAAGACTCAGATAGGTCTACTAAGCCTTGAATAGGAGGTAGTGAGTAAGGCATTAAGCAGTAGCACTATAATCACTATAATTCTAAAAAGTTATCCAGAAAGTAAGATAAACCATTCCGATTGTATTTTTCTTATCGACATTTCTATATCGGAGGATTCCGATATTGCAAATCGCACGCTTGATACATCTACATTCGAATACGTAAGTAATATATATATTTGGCTATATGAATTTAAGACTTCCGCAAAAGGAACCAAGCAATATATTATAATAAATTATTGAAAAGTGAATCAAAAAGATATGCAATAGATAAAGAAAAGGAGGGGACAAATATCTTTAATCAGAAAAGTTGGGAAAAAAGATATAGTCTAATAATCTTACTCGAATCAATAAACTAAGTAAAGTGTTCAATTTCACGTAATTTCTTTGCATCCTTTGCAGCATTAGCTCCCTTTTGTGCAATTAATGGATGTCTCCATTGCTTAACGTAAGTAAACAATACATCAGCAAGTTGGTCTAAATCTTGAATATCTAAATCTTTGAAGGTCTTTGCGGTTGGATCAATAGTTTGATTGATTAAATGTCTTTGTACTTGATCTGAATTTGTTAATTTCCAGTAAACTAATTGTTTGAGATCAGCTACTAATTTTGCAAGAGGTAATGGTATTTGATAATCTCCGAAGTTGTAGGAGAATGGGCCCGCTTGTGAAAAATCTTGGGTAACACCATGAATCATTTGTCTTATTTCTAAGAAAGACATTTTTTCAGGACCGTATAATTCGTATGTTTGACCAATAGTAGTGTCATCATAACCAATCTTTTCTAAAGCTCTTGCAACATCAAGTACATGAACTGGGTAAATTTCTTTGGCATTCTTATTTGGAGTCCACATCTTTAATTTAGGACCTAAGTAGTTCAACAAGTTGTCTTCTCTTCCGTACATTGGAGCTGGTCTGACGATAGTAGCTTCTGGTAAAATATTTCTAACAACTTCTTCACCAAGACCTTTGGTAGCATAGAAGATGGAATCTGATTTAGGATTGGCATTGTAAGATGAAATATGAACATACCTTGGAACACCTGCATCCTTGACTGCTTGGGTAATTCTTTCAGTGATTCCAATATTTACATCAGCCATTGAGAAAGTTTTTGTGTTGTAATCGGAACCAATACAATTGAAAACGATGTCAGATTCAGCAACTGAATCAGCAATCGATTTTACATTTCTTGAGTCAAACTCAACAAAATTGACCACACCTAAGTCACCAGTGACCTTTAAAAATCTCTTTTTCATATCGTCTCTATATGGAACAACGGTGGTGGTACCATGTCTAGCTAATTTAGAAGTCAAATAACGACCAACGAATCCTGATGCACCAAAAACAGTAGCAGTATAACCAGTTCTTGATGATCTACCTCCAGGACCAACTGATACATTCACTTTCCCATTTCTTGTAATGTTAATGTCAGACTCTAAAACAGAAGTGTAGATTGATCTAAATCCGAAATTTTTAGTTACTGCTTTATTATATGTTCTCAACATGACACTATAGATCTCTCTAGAATATATATGGCCAATAAACAAGCTTCTTTAATACTATAATTACAGAGTTTTATTGAAACTATACGCTTAAGAGATTTTGTGATTACTTTTCGAAAGTTCAACCTCTGGTTGGCTGAAGAGCTTAATGGAATGCGCACTACCATGACAAGTTTCAAAAAAAGGAAAGTCTCAATTAGGTTGAACACATAAACTCATATTCAGTACAATGAAACGTAGAAAACGAGTTGTCAATTAACTGAAATTATTTGCAATATAAAATAATTAAGCTATATAGATAAAAATTCGTAATAAAACCGTCGTAGAGAACAAAAATAAATCGATTCAATTAAACAATTATAATCAACAAAAAGCAAATCATAAGAAATAATCTGGAGTTTTTCTAGTAACTGTTGGTTCACCGGGTCTAACTGAAGGGTCGTATTGTAGAAACTGCCTATTGTGTTGCTCATCTACTTCCATAATAGCAGCTTGGTTACCACATCTATAGCAGTAGTTTGGAGCTGAAAATATTGTTACAACAGATTCCTGGTGAGACCAAGAGAAACCTTCCATAACTAGCTGATGGGCTCTAGCAATCAAACTTAAGCCATTGGTATGGTTAAATTGCTCAGAAATATCTTGACCAAAAGTGAAACCTGCACCTCTTGGAGAAATTCCCCATCCACCCCTATCGTCTGGGTCAGACCATAACAAATCACACATAGGACCTTCATGAGGAACTTCTTGAATTCTGTTTAATTCTCTTACTTGATCGATCGTTTCTATCATTGGCGATAATCCACCATGCAAACAGAATATTTTATTATCGACTAAAGCGGTAATTGGGAAGTAATCAAATAGATCTGTGAATAACTTCCATACGGTTGCCGACCCATATTTTCTTAAACATTCATCATAAAAGCCGTAAACTTGTGTGATTTGTCTAGACTCGTGGTTTCCTCTTAGAATAGTAATTCTATTTGGATACCTCACTTTCATACAAACTAAGTAACTAACAGTTTCAACTGAGTAGTAACCTCTATCGACATAGTCACCCATGAATAAATAGTTTGTGTCAGGGCAAGGGCCACCAATGAGAAATAATTCCATCAAATCGTGAAATTGGCCATGTACATCGCCACAGATAGTAACTGGTACTTGAACAGGTTGGACATTTTCTTCAAATTGTAGAACATCAATTGCCATATCGCATAGACTCTTGACGTCTGATTCGCTTAATGGCTCACAGTTCGAAAGCTTTTCGATCCATTGATCTAATTGATTAATACTAGAATTGTTTAAATCTTGTTTTTTCGGTTCAAGATCATCGTGATCTGTTTGCTTGGTAAGTTGTTGATCGTCGCTGACATCTTCCATTGGAACATCAGTATCTAAATCCATTCTTTAGTGTTGTAAAAAAATTGTGGACGTAATAGTGCAAAAGTGCTAGTTTAAATAAGCATATAATCAACCAAAAGAATAAAACTGTTTTATAACTTTTAAATTAATTGAATGGGTCAAAACTATTATGACAAACAATAAATGCTATAATGCTAAAACAGTGTTGAATAAAATGAACGGTACGGAATGGAAATCTTGTATTTCAAGTTTTTTCAATGCCAAATATCAAGTTGTTTTCACTTTAACTTGTGTATGTATCAACAACCACGATGTACTATGAAATTTTGTTGGTAATTGGCAGTCTTACGGACAATTGATCTATAATCCAATACGAAATAGTAATTCCTGAATCCAAATGCTAATCAATTGATAATGAATCCAAAAAAGAAATAATCGAAATATTATTCAATCGTTCACTGAAACTGTATGATAAATATGTAAACAGGTAAAGATATATTATTACAACTTATTATCAATTAATTTCTTAATCTTTCGAGGACTATACAAAATCTTCAGCAATTTGATGATAATTAAAGATTCCGCTTCAATAGGATTATGTAAGTCACACGACCTTTTGGATCACAAAACTGATACCATATAAAAAGGTTGAGTTCGAAACGTGACTATCATCTAATTATATTCGTAGATGCATGCATTCATATATAACAGTAACTCAATAAACGATTCTATAAAAAATCTTCAAATTGCAAATTTAGCTTCCAATGTAGCTTCTTCTTGATTAGTGCTTATACTGTTGAGCAGAAATAAATTAGAAAAAGAGTTAGAGGAAATCAAATCATCATTGATTTGATTAAATAAGTTGTATAGACTTTTAGTGCTTTCACTTATAGCAATTGGATTCGAAAATTCTTCAACTTCCTTTTTCAAAACTAGTGAACTGGACAGTAAAGCTTCTTTTGAAAAAAGTTTTTGATCCAAATTCATAGTGAAATTACCGCTATCACTAACATTATTATTAGTAGTAGTGGTAGTGGTAGTAGTAGTAGTATTATTAGTATTAGTATTACTATTGCTATTAGTGTTGGTATTAATAGACTTCGAACTAACATAGTTCCCCATAACTTCAGGTGTAGGATACTTAGTTTCAGGAGTAGAATTTGGTACTGAAGAGTTCGATGAAGAAATAAATTTTGAGTTGCCCAATTCTTCCAATAAATTGTCGATCATTAACTCACCACCGTCTTGTGCAATACCAAATTTCTCAGTTTCTGCATTTCTAAATCCAATATCTGATGTAGTTGAAGTGAGATCTATACAATGGCTCTTGTCCTTCAAGCCCATGAACCATTCATTCAAAGTCTTATCTGATCTGATGACCTTGTTGTTAAATATTGATAAAAGTCTAGTTAATTTAGTGCTGTAGATTATCAAATAATCCTCATTATTGCTACCAGCCCCTTCAAGAGCAATTTTTAGTATTTGGAGCAAATGTGAAAACAACTGGTAATTTGAAAGCTGAATTTTAAAAATTTCATCTTCATTATTAATGTGATTATTTAATTCAGTAATCAAATTTTTAAGTTCTGACATAAAAAAATCACAGTACATATTGCTTTGATTGACTAAAAGGATCTTGAACAAAACGACAAATTTTAATACTTCAAAATAAGACTCATTGTTTGTGATCAGTGACATTTTTTCTTTTAAACGAATGAATTCCTCAGCAGTTGATGTTGCAGTCTCATTAGCTTGTCTGTCTAATTCATTAATGATAAATGGCTTTAGTTTAAAGGTATGCATAGAGTTAGATTTGATTAGTTTTTGATTTTTTTCTGCATTAAGTATAATATCATTGTCCAATATCTTGAAAATATCAAATATTAAATTCTTATTAAACTTATTAGAAATATTGAAGGTAAACGTCTTTCTATTATTCAATAAGAGTGAATTGCAATTAACCAGAATTGGACTATTCGACAAAAATAAATTGAGCCTTTCAATAGTGAATAAATATTCATACAACTCATATAATTGAATAATATTAAGATCATTGTGTTTTGGAGTAGCAATCAACTGGTAATATGTAATTGCTTTTCTTAAATGTAGAAATTTTTGTTGCTCATTAAAGGCATTTTTTGGGCTATTGTTGGAAATTAAAATATGGTGGAAATTGAATAAATGCAAGGAAATTAGTGATAAATTGTAGTTGATTTGATTTTGATCTAAATTGGTATCGAAATGGGGTAAAATAAAAATTCGATCTATAAGGAAAAGAATTTCCGAAATATTGTTCTTTATCTGATTTTTGAAATTGGCAAGATATTCATTATTTAAAAAATTTCTTATATTTTTGAAGACAACAAAATCCTTAAAATTAACTATATTAAGCTTAGTTAAATTTTCAAGAATTAACAAATCCAAAGTAAATATAACAGCTAGCTTTGAAAGCCTGAGTGGATCGTTCTGATTTATATTTAATTCAGAATTTAGTTCATTTGGATAACTCAAGGTTAAAAATTCAACTAGCTTCATGTTGTTAATTAGCAAAGACTGTACCGTAAGTGGCTTCAAAGCCTCAAAAATTATAGGTTCTTCACTAATTAGCAAAAGCACATCTATTAAGCTCTGTGGTGTGAGCTTCTCCGTATACTGTTCAGACAACACCTCCTCATTAGATACGGATACTGTATTCGAACTGGAACGATGCGATAGCAGCGGTCTCAATGCGTTACCGTTACCTTCAAACGAATCATTCAAGCTCTGTATCGAGTTTATTGTCCTTTGTTGTAAATTCTTAGGACCGCTTTTCTTTCGTACTCTAAGGTTGGTGCACTTCAAGCCGTTGCTGAGGCAGTGGGTACACGGTCTACTAGCTTCACATTTGACCTTCCTGATGGCACATCCGTCACAAGCCCGTACCTTGGACTTCCTCTTTTTAGGCCCCTTATCAGAGCTGTTCGTCGTTGCATTTTCTTTCTCTATAGTCCCTGTCAAAACCTGCATGTCTAAATTCTCTATACTCTGTGAACGAAATGCTGAGTCGTTAACTGGATTGTTCATTTCATAACTTCTATTCAAACTGTACTGATTCATACTTTACTATGCATCTCTTTAATTCTTCTAAGAATAACTAATATTTATCTAACGGCTAAATATTTCCCTAAGAACAAACTAGCAAATAATTTTCTAATCGGGTATTCCGCTGTCTAAGCTTAGATTTATTTTCTCGTATGGGTTTCTTTAATTTACTCCGAAGTTTTTTGTTACATAAATACCCCATTGAATCCTCCACAGGTTAAAATTTATTGGTCAGTTGGGCGTGGGGAATGCCTCGCGCTTTACCCTTAGTGCACGCACCCTCACTGTATTGCAAATTTTGGGTGATTATTAATTTATTAACAGTCTGTACCTAATCTGAGATTCACACATGTCTAGGTAAATATCGTACTTCTTGACTAGATAAGCATTTGGAATAAGCGAGTGATGAACAATTACCAGGCGGCTCAGATGAGGCCGATCTGCATTGCAATTATTCGCAGTAATAGCTTTATTAAAGGCGTCGTCGTAGGACATGTTGAAATAATGTTGATTGTATCCAATTAAGCTAATTATAGACGAGCCCTTGACTACGTTGTATTTAGTGTCAATTGCAGTCATTTTTACTACATCAATTGATAAGAAGTCAGCAAGCATGGATAGGAACCTAGTATTATTAGCTTGAGAGCCACTAACAATAATAGAGTGTAAGTGCGGTGCGCCATTTTTTTCAAGAAGTGCTAGTATCTGTTTGGTTTGAAAACACAAAAATTCTAAAATCAAGTTGTATTTTATAGTTAAACTTATAATGTCGTGCGAATGGATGATCGAAGAAAGATGGGGACTTGAGTTGACACCATCAATGACCATTTCACTCATTTTGTGATCGTTGTAGGGAGAACGATTACCAAAGACGTCTCCATAGTAAAAGTAGTGCTTAATGATTTCAGTGATGGGTTTCTGATATTGGAGCTCCAATTGAACAGTTCTGGACTCCAAAAAGGCGAAAATGGGGCCTAAGTCTTCTATATTTTCAATTACTGACATCGTCTTTAAGAGTTCTTCGTATTGACCAAATAAGTTTTCGAATAGTTTTCCAGATGCTGGTTGGCCAAACTCGAAAAGTTTGGTATTTCCGTTCAATAACTGGCTAAATGGCCCCCAAATTCCTGGAATTGGTTTAACATCCTGGGTAGTTGAAAGTAAAAAACATGTAGATGTTCCAGCAATCATAGAGAGAATACCATCGTTAAATTTTTTTCCATTTGTTATAGTAGAAAGCCAACCAGCATAGCAATCGATGCAGCCATTACACACAATGGAATCATTTTGTACTATTGATGGGTGTAATTTTCCAAATGGTGTTCCTAGTGGATATAATCTACCAATGCTCTCTAATTGAAATTCTGATAATCCTACCTCGACAAATATAGACTGTTTTTCTAAAAATTCTTTAGACCATCCTTTGATAGATCCATCCAATGCCTGCGAATTATTATGAAAGTCGGAGTTATTCTTTTTATATGGAACCAAAAAATCGGTATTGAAACCACCTATTAATAATAAATAAGTAATCCAGTCATGAAGTTCCCATGCGACCAATTGTTTTCCAGGAAATGTATCAGATAGCCACTTTAGCTTGGGCAATCCCATTTCTGGTATTATAGTACCTCCCAAAGTATCTAGTACTTCTTGCAGTAAAGACTTGTTTAGTTCCAACAGCTGAATAATTGGTCTTTGATCCATCCAAAGTATAATATCGTTATTGTTCTTTTCCTGGTCAAAATCACAAGAGAATGGTCTAAGAAAGACTCCATTACCCATTTTAATTTTCTCTAAAACCACCATTGAGCAAGTTGCCGTAACGCTGATACTTTTAAAATCTTTTGGGAGTTCATTAAGCAAGCTGACTATTTTGCCATAGATTTCGTAAGACGATTGACTGATAAAATTCCTATTTTTTATAGTAGTTATATTTAATGCACCTGAAGTAAACACATTATCGAAAGGATTATTATAGCAAAGCCTGACCGAGCCAGAACCTATATCAATACCGATAGTTGACATGCTATCTCAGAAGAAACACAATCTTTATTTTGTGCGAATGCATATCTCGATATAGAACATGATTCAACGTACAACTAAATTCAAATCCAATGTTCAAATTCGATCTACAGTGATTCTTGAATGTTCAAAGAAAGGCAAAAACATTATTTTAACTTGAAACAACTTAAATATAAAATTATACAAGGGAAGCAGTAGATCCAGATTGAGCAATCCAACTTTCAACAGTTGAAGCATCTAAAGTACTACTGATATCAGCATCAACTTCCATAATATGGATTTCATCACCGTTAAAGATTACAGCAGCAGTCATGGAGCTGGTGAGTGGTCTGCTAAAGTAGTCTGAAGAACCACCACCACCGTAAGATGAACCGTTGTCACCTTGACCGTCATGTAAGTGAGAGATACATTTGTCTTCACCTGCACTTAAAACTTCAAATAAATCTAATTCACCACATCCAGTAGACCAACATGAGCATGAAGCTGAACCGTATTGTAAGGTTCTTGGGATCTTGGCGTTCAATAACCAAATAGCTGGCATATCATGGTTGTTAGTAGTACTGTCGGTGGCAGTTGGCATTTCAAATTCGAAAATCATGATCTTAGTATTACCACCAAAGCCGTGATAAGCTGGAATGCCAGATCTGTAGTAACCGCAGTCACCATCACAACTATCTCCAGACATAATAAGATATTCAACATCGGATGCAATAGTTACTTCGTCAAGAGCAACTGCAGTAGAAGAACCACCTGATGCATCTGAGTTACAATAGGATAAAGAGTCACCAAAAGTAGATGACCAGACACCAGAACCAGAACCTCCGTAATAATTCAAGAATGTGACATTAGTGGTAGATCCTGGAGTGTAGTAAGCGGTTCTTTCCCAAGCACCTGAAGCGGCAGAAGAAGAGTCGGAAGAAGTTGAAGAAGCAGTTGAAGTAGCATCATCTTCACTGCTGGTAGTTTGAGCAGTAGTAACAATAGTAGTGCCAACGGAAGTATCATCGTTAGCAGCTTCAGTAGCAGCTGCAGCGGTAGAAGTGGTAGATGAACTTGTTGTGACAGTCTGACCTTGGCCGTTAACGATTACAGTTTCAGTAACTTCAATAATTTCAGTTGCTCTTTTGTGTTTGTGATGAATGTGCTTGGTAGTACAATCTTCTTCTGCCAATTCTCTCTTTGTGTTAGAACTACTGGAAGATGGATAATAAACACCAAATTGTAATAACTTCAATGGACCTCTGAAGTGTACAGATAATTCTTCGTCTAATGGAGACAAGTTCCCTGAAAATGAAAGGGATTCTTGGGTACATTCACCAGATGTTTCATCCATGTTTGTGACATCCATGTATGAACCAGAGTACCCTATACCTTGGTAAATAACTTTATCAGTTTCTGAACAGTAATAGTTACCACTTACATATGAACAAGAATCAGCGCTGACCAGAGTGGCAGCGGCTAAAAACGCTAAGACAGCTGAATGACTAAACTTCATATCGAGCTGATTATATCAAAGGAATGACTTAAGTGGGAAGTTTTTATATATCTTAAAGGAACGGACAGAATTTCTTGGTTAAGTAGAAATTACGGAAAACACTTGATATTTGAATCTTTGACGGAAGTAATAAGCCACCTAGAATTTAGACAAGGGCAATTGAAAAACAGAATTAAGGAGAAAAAGAAAGGAATTTCCAGAATTTTATTTGTTTATTTCCAGGAGAAGGGACAATGAAAGGACACTGTGGGCTATCATTTTCATGCTGGCTAATACCTTCAAAACGCGAATTTTTCTCCCGTAATATTTGTCTATGGTCCTCGGATTAATATATTTATATACTATATTTTCACGTGTATTTATATAAAATCAGAGACATTATTACCGGAAACCTCTCGGATATTTTTTCAAGTAAGTATATGTTACAAACTGCAAGCACATTTGCTCGGCATTTCCGAATTAGTCGAAATTTGCTAATTCTATTCGGTATTTGAAAAAGCCAGCCAATAGGTTCAGCTAGCGCACAGCCCAAACAGGGAAATATATGTAATCAAATGAGTAGAGATAGAGAATAGTAATTGTCCAATAATTATGTTATTTCGAACATTAAAGATATAGTTATAATTACATGTAGAAAATAAACTTGTCCTGATGATTACTCAATATTCATTTGTTTCACTTCACGATACACGATTTCGACAAATATTTTGTAGAGAGTTCGCAGAACTATTTAAGTCATAGCCGGGTAACAGATGACGATGTAAAAAAACGTCAACAGCGCTTTTAATTCCGATTTTGCATCCTATTTGGGAAAGGAAAAGGCTGTTAAAAGATAGCCAGATCGTAAAATGCAATCTTAGATGTGCCATGGACGATTTGCAATCATGGAATTTTTTCAAATCTGGTGCATAAAGACACACCATGGTACTTTTATGAATCTAGTCAGTAACGCACAATTCTAATGTCATTGGCCAAGCAGATCAGTCGATCAGTCGATCCACATCTGACAGATCTGAAACGGTTTGAGCAGCGGAGAAGAATTAAGGGTAGGAATTGTAACACATTTCACGACAAAGAATATGTTAAGAGTGAAGAATTATATATGAGTGGGTTCTAGATAGAGACATATCAGGTCCATGTTTGAGTAGAAGTTCCTTAAAAAATGAGAGCATAGTGTTTGATGTATTTACATCTTTTGTTCATATATGTTGTATTTTCGGAAAATGTGTCTTCGGCGTAATCGTATACCGTAACGGTAAGTTACAGCAAGAGATGAATGCCAATGAATGCTAACCGTTAGAAGTCGATATATGAAATTCTTCAAATGTACCAAAATAAAAAAAAAAAAAATTTGTAGCCTATTGAACCAAGATATGTACGTGATATACCAAAAATCGAGATTTTTGAGCTGTACGTAATATGCATGTCAACGGAATTTTTTTAAGATCTATAAAACACCATACAATTGCAAATCTAGATTCTAAATCAATAAGAATAGTTGCAGTGTCATAATAGAATAGCAAATGTACATAGAAACCGTTATGCATTCAGATTAAAGACTCAGTGATCTGGATGAGAAGCTTTCACACTAGTTCCAAATGGTACAAATCTAGCCAAACCACCAATAGTCGTGAAAGCTTATTAGTTACAACCAAAAGTTATCATCAACTGACTATGGACGAGACTCTTGATCATTTGATTAGTACCATTAAGTACAACATATAGCCATTAAATATGTTCGCAAGTTTTATCAAAATTTTTGTACATTTACAATTTACTCGTTAAGCACGCACGTCATTTAACAGTATCCTCGCTCTCTGTAACTCTTATTGAGTTCACATAAGTGTTCTTAGAAAGTTAGATATTCAAGCCTCTAAAAGGTTACATTTTGTATATGTTAAAAGAATAAAATCTTCAATTTTTCAAGAAATTGCTAAAAATTTCATATTCTAATCCACAAAAGATTTTTTTTTTTATAAATTACTTTCAATAAAAGAAAATAAATATTAGCTTCTTAAAAGTATACTAATGATAATATTGAATTAAATGGTACAGACGTCCATAGTGCTTTAACAAGGTAGGTTAAGATAATTGTAATGTTCAACACTAGGTTGATTCTTTTAAATCGAATCACGTGACAGTTCATTTTTTTTAATTTTCTCTGTCTTTACTCATCGCTTACTGATAATGATCGAAATCTGTTTATACAATCATAGCAATCTATAAGTCGCATGGGTGAAGATAGAAAATATAAGAAGCAAAAGACCTTAGAGTCTAAAGCTGAATTGGTGGCTGAAGCTGCAGAGGAGTCTTTACAAATGCATCCCCATCCGAATGACGGTGTCAGTTTAGAACATCATGACGAAGGTGAATTCTCTGGATTGAGAAGACACCAAACAACAGCAATACAAGCAGAAAAACTTGAGACGGCTGAAAAAAACCCATTTACTGGTGAACAATTCTCACAAAAATACTTTGATATATTAAAAGGTAGAAGAGATTTACCAGTACATGCTCAAAGAGATGAGTTTTTGAAGATATTTCAATCGACCCAAATAATGGTCTTTGTTGGTGAGACTGGTTCTGGTAAAACAACTCAGATACCTCAATTTGTACTTTATGATGACATGCCTCATTTAGTAGGAACTCAAGTCGCTTGTACTCAACCAAGAAGAGTTGCCGCTATGTCGGTAGCCAAAAGAGTTGCCGATGAAATGGATGTAGAATTGGGTCAAGAAGTTGGTTATAGTATTCGTTTTGAGAATAAGACATCTAATAGAACTATATTGAAGTACATGACTGATGGTAGATTATTAAGAGAAGCCATGGAAGATCACGACTTGAAGAACTATTCTTGTATTATATTAGATGAAGCGCACGAAAGGACTTTATCCACCGATATTTTGATGGGTTTATTGAAACAAGTTAGTTTAAGAAGACCAGACTTAAAGATCATTATCATGTCTGCTACATTAGATGCAGAAAAGTTTCAAAAATACTTCAATAATGCACCTTTGTTAGCTGTCCCGGGTAGAACTCACCCTGTTGAAATCTATTATACACCTGAATTTCAAAGAGATTATTTGGATGCAGCCATCAGAACTGTATTACAAATCCATGCAACTGAGGATGAAGGTGATATCTTATTGTTTTTGACAGGTGAAGAAGAAATTGAAGATGCATGTAGAAAAATTTCATTAGAGGGAGATGAGCTAGTTAGAGAGCAAAATTGTGGTCCTCTTAAAGCCTATCCATTATATGGTTCATTACCACCACATCAACAACAGAAAATCTTCGAACCTGCACCTGAGGCATTAAGACCAAACGGCAGACCAGGTAGAAAAATTATTGTTTCTACCAATATTGCAGAAACTTCCTTGACTATTGATGGTATTGTTTACGTTGTCGACCCGGGATTTTCCAAACAAAAGGTTTATAACCCAAGAATAAGAGTAGAATCTTTATTAGTTTCTCCTATCTCCAAGGCATCTGCTCAACAAAGAGCTGGTCGTGCCGGTCGTACCAGACCTGGTAAATGTTTCAGATTATACACAGAGGAAGCGTTCCAGAAAGAATTAATTGATCAATCTTACCCAGAAATTTTAAGAAGTAATTTGGCATCAACTGTCTTGGAATTGAAAAAATTAGGAATTGATGATTTAGTACATTTTGATTTTATGGATCCTCCAGCTCCGGAAACTATGATGAGAGCTCTTGAAGAGTTGAATTACTTACAATGTTTATCTGATGAAGGTGATTTGACCGCATTAGGTAGAATGGCATCTCAATTTCCTTTGGATCCAATGTTAGCGGTAATGTTGATAGGTTCAGCTGCATTTAATTGTTCCGAGGAAATTTTAAGTATTGTTGCCTTGCTTTCTGTTCCAAATGTTTTTGTTCGTCCAGCTGCCGCCAGAAAAAGAGCCGATGAAGCCAAGATGGCTTTCGCCCATCAAGATGGGGATCATTTGACATTGTTGACGGTATTCCAAGCATTCAACTCTGATGAGGCTTACCAATTGGGCTTACATCAATGGTGTCGTGACAACTTCTTGTCCTATAGATCGCTTTCATCTGCAATAAATGTTAGATCTCAATTGCGTCGTATTATGGAAAATCACGACATAGAATTAATTTCTACGTCTCCTGAAGATGCACATTATTCTAGTAATATCAGAAAGGCTTTAGCTTCAGGATTTTTCATGCAAGTTGCTAAGAAGAAGTCTGGTAATAAAGGATACTTGACAGTTAAAGATAATCAGGATGTATTAATCCATCCTTCCACAGTCTTAGCTGCGGAAGGCGAATGGGTTATTTACAATGAATTCGTTTTAACCTCCAAAAACTACATAAGAACCGTTACAAATGTTAAGCCAGATTGGTTGGTCGAATTAGCCCCTAAGTACTACAATTTGGATCATTTCGGAAAAGGTGATGTGAAGTTGTCTTTAGAAAGAGTTATAGACAGGGTAGAGACAATGAAAAAGTTAGAGAAGAAGAAGTCAAAGAAGTCGAGGGAGTAAATTCTTTGATTAGATAGTTTTATTAGTATAAAATATATGTATATTAAATTACGAGACCGATTGCTAGATAAGGTTAACGCAAATAATGGCTTTAAACGAAGCTTTGTTTCCCCTACACTTGTATGCATCGTGTATATAAGCAAAAAATTGCCTAAATTTGTATTTGCAATTCTTAGATCTGACTACATAATTACATGTAATAGGCTAGCAATTTCATGTCATCCGGACTACGTAATAGTATAAAATTTAGACTGTGTCTAGAAATCAAGGGCATTGATGAGGACCTTTTTAGTCCGGAGTTTTTTTATCCATAAAAAATTTGCAAGAACCCGATATCATTTCTCACAACGCGTGTATCATGGGTTTGCAGATTTACGCATGTAACAAGATATATATTCGTCGTCTGTTTTTCTTTATAATTTGTCAGTTTTCTCATATTCGAAAGAAGAAATTTAGTTTATTGTTTATTTAGTCAACTTTTATTTGCCTGCCTTTGGAAATATAATAACTTGAGATGGGTCTTTTTGTTGTACGTATTTTACATGCTTTTTCATTATTTTGATTCAGAAGAATAGAAGAAACTAACAGATTCGACAAAGTCTAAAATTTTCAAAAACCGTGAAATGAGAATCTTGATGTTGGGTCTTGACAATGCTGGTAAGACGACTATTTTGTATAAATTGAAATCGGGGAAGCCATGCAAAACCGTTGCAACTGTTGGGTTTAACGTGGAGACCCTCAAACATAAGAATGTCTCATTTGCAGTTTGGGATTGCGGTGGACAAGAAAGAATAAGACCATTATGGAGACATTATTTTACTGGTACTAATGCTTTGATATACGTTGTTGATTCTTCAGATATTGATAGGTTAGAGGAATCCAAAAAAGAATTATCGAGAGTTATCAATGATAAAGAACTTGCCAATTGTTTATTAATTGTCGTCGCCAATAAACAAGATGTTCCAGGTGCTTTAAATCCAAAGCAATTAATTGAAAAATTTGAGTTGCAAAAGTTATCGACCACTCATACGTGGTCTGTCATGCCTACCGTTGCCATTGATGGTACCGGTCTAGTCGAGACATTAAACTGGATTTCTAACCATAGCAAATAATGAATATTGACTAGAATTTATTGCTTTTATTTGCTTGCAGGACCTAATGACAATTTATTCATTTCTAGCCAGGTAACAAGGATCGGAACAATTGCGATTTATTAGACCTTCAATTTATATTATCATCATGCTATAGGTACAATGATGTAATATTTGTTTTAATTATTATCCGTTTATTTAAATTCTTTGAATTACTAATCTCTGTATCAATACTACATACAATTTAATAATATTAACCGTAAAACATGTATTGCTATGTCTACAAAACACTAACTTCACCATTTTCTTCACCAAAGTAAATATTTTTAGTCATATTGATGAATAATCCTGTTTCAACAACCCCTACCAAAAGCTTTATTTGTTGATGCAACTTGGCAGGATCTGAAATTTCACCAAAGTCAGCATCAAGTAACAAATTATTATTATCTGTAACAACTGGACCTGCCTTAGCCGAACCACCTTGCCTTAAATTAACACTCACAGCACCTAATTCATACAAATCCTTTGTAACCTTAACGTAAGAATTTGGAACAACTTCTATAGGTACCCCTTTTCTCCAGGTTTTCCCCAAAATCGTCGATTTTTTTCTGTAATCAGCTACAATAATTAATTTTTCAGCAGCCACAGCTACTAGTTTTTCTTGAAACAAACAGGCTCCCCCTCCCTTTATTAAATTTAACTTACTATCAACTTCGTCCGCTCCATCGAATGCAATGTCAATTTTTGGAAACTGCTCGAATGATCCAAGAGTTAATCCGTTGTCTATAATCAACTGTTTTGACTGGAAACCAGTGGGAATACAAACAAAGTCACTCTTGTTCTTCAATTGTCCAATTCTTTCAGCTGCATAGATTACAGTTGAGCCAGATCCAATACCAACTACCTTAGCACTATCCGGAAAGTTTTCATCCACAGCTCTATATGCCGCTAATTTTTTAGCTTGTTCTACCAATTTCTGTGCTTCTGACATTTTACTTACCCTTCTGATTCCGAATACTAACAGACTAAGCATATATCATTAGTCATATCTGAATCACTTATATGGGACTCATTTTGCTACATGGTGAAGCCTACTCCACGGTGCAATTCAAGTCACATGATCATTTATACACATAACAAAACAGTCATCAGCATCACATGATATCCGACATGTTTTCATGAAAGATAGCTGGATACTCGCACGACCTATATTTCACAATAATTCATTTTGTGTAACTTATAATGAAGAAAGCGATTTTGGAAAATTTTCACGAATAGTGAGGCTCGTAGACTTTGTGCGCAGTTCAGGTTTCACATTGTAGCCCTTTGCGTATACTAGTGAAAAAAAAAAGACTAGTGAATTTTGAAAATTGTTGAAATTATATAGGTTTGTTAATATAATCAGTACATCATGTCTGCTAAAATCTTATCTGAAAAGCCAACTGAATTAGAATTACAAGTTGCTCAAGCTTTTGTTGACTTAGAAGGTCAATCAGACTTAAAGGCCGAGTTAAGACCATTACAATTCAAATCCGTTAAGGAAATCGATGTTAACGGTGGTAAGAAAGCTTTAGCTATCTTCGTCCCATGTCCATCTTTACCAGCTTACAGAAGAGTTCAAACTAGATTAACTAGAGAATTAGAAAAGAAGTTCCCAGACCGTCACGTTGTCTTCTTAGCTGAAAGAAGAATTTTACCAAAGCCATCTAGAAGATCCAGACAACAACAAAAGAGACCAAGATCCAGAACTTTAACTGCTGTCCACGACAAGATCTTAGAAGACTTAGTCTTCCCAACCGAAATTGTTGGTAAGAGAGTTAGATACTTAGTTGGTGGTAACAAGATCCAAAAAGTTTTATTAGACTCCAAAGATTCTACCGCTGTTGACTACAAATTGGAATCCTTCCAACAATTATACGCAAAATTAACTGGTAAGCAAGTTGTTTTTGAAATCCCAGGTGATGTCTACTAAATTATAAGGGAAAATTATTATTGAAGTTGTGTGTCTAATAGTATTTTTTGTTTAAAAAAGGAGATTCCAATAATTTTAATGCCTTTTCTATAATTTTCTTATAATTTATTTGGTATATATCATTTTCATATAAAAAATCGTTCTGAAACTGTATTTTTAAACTATGTGTAGCTAATACTTCAAAAAGCTGTATTTCCGAACTGAAAAATTTCCGACATTTACAAGAATTAAATAAAATGCAAAAAACCTGCTATGATTAGATTTTCTTCACATAACTGGTTGGAAACATACCTGTCATACCGTTAAGTTCACCTTCTGTCCAACCAGTACCGTCAGTATCATCTTGAGTCAAAATAATTTTATCACCTGCTGTAATTGTCAATTCATCATCACCATCTGCTTGATAATCATACATTGCTTGAACATATTGAATTTTCCTAGCACCTTTTTTAGGAGCAACACTAGGGCCCTTTTTCTTATTACCAGTTGTATCAGCTGATAACAGAGGTGTTGGTTTTTTAATCTCTATATATGACGATGGAACTAATCCTTCACTGCCATCCAGTAGATGAATCATCGTCCAACCAGATCCATCATCTTCATCAATTACATTAAATTGAACACCTTCAGTAATCGAAACTTCATCATCTCCTGTGGAACTATAACTATATAATGCAATACCTGTAATCGCACTATCATTAGAAACAGAGCTATTCTTGGTTTTACTTCTCAAATTAAAAAGTCCTGAATGAAGCGTATGGTGACTAGTAGCAGATTTGACGGTATGTAAGGATTGATTATCAGAGTTTTCATTTCCAGCTGGTAAATTTTTCTTTCCTCTTAAGAAACCTAACTTAGATTTTTTTTGTTTTTGTTCTTCATAGTAAGATAAGTCCTTGTCTCCAGCAAAATTTTGAATTATTTCTATTTCAACTTCAGCTCTTACCCTTTCAGTGTCTTCTTTCATAAATTTACTTAAGACAGAAAGAGATGATCCAAAATTAGAATCAAATTTCAAAGTTAGTTGATCTTGTGTCTTCTTTCTTTCTTCTGTCGATTCTTCTAATCTTTGCTTTGTAATGAGGCACATTTCTTCGTACTTTGAATAGTTAATGTTACCTGTATTCAATTTCTTCTTCAATTGAGTCAATTCGGGCTCTTTGGTAATCAAACTTTCATCGTCGAGCCAAATATCGCTTGGAACAAAATAATAGTCCTGTGGTTCAACCCAGTCTTTCAAATTATGTTTAATATACATCAGTGTATCTAACTTGGAATTGTTTTGTTCGATGGTTCCATCTATCAAATACAACTTTTCTTTGACCTTATCATTTGAGTTTCTTTCAATGATAGATGCGTTCTTTAGAAGTTTATTTAATAAGATAATTCTATCTTCGTTTAATTCTTGATAATAATCTAAGAGTTCTGGGACGTCCTGATAGTAATATTTGTCCTTTAATCTATTAGCAATACTAATGTTAATAATATAATCATTTTTTCCATTATTCATCTCAATCTCCTTTTCTTGGAGTTTTTTTTGATATTTATCACTGGAAGATTTCTCAGTCTTCAGTCTAGCACTTTCAGTTGCTAAACACAAGCTATCGTAATGCTTCTTTGCTTTTTTAAGATCAGATTCACCTTTTTCTTTCTCGTTGACTAGAAAGTTATTGATATCTTCAATTTGTTTTGCAATTCGGGTAGTTTTCGATTGAAGCGAAGAGAAATTATCTGCAACTTTAGAAGATAATTCTCTACTGAACAGTGCCTTCTCTTCAGCAATAGCTTCTGTTTGCGTCAACACATCCGTCCATAAGACCACAGAAGCGCTTTCTAATGATCCAGGTGTGATTTCTGGTTCATCTCCAACGGAAAGCCGAACAGAATTTTTTGCTTTTTTCTCAAAATGCTTAGCACATAGCTCTTTTAATTTTACAGAGTATTCTTTTTCAATATTAGCTCTTTCCCGATAAAATTCTTCAATATCCGAAAGCCAGTTTATACCATTATTAACCCATTTCGAAGTTGGCTTAAATGCATCCTTTAGCTCATTTCCTATAGAAATTTCCTCAATTGACATCTCAAAGCGTCTTTATTGCGATTATATGTTTAAGATCTTATAGTTGCAGCTGCTCGCCACGGTATAGTTAGAAATATCGCTGAACTTTAACAAGATAAGCCCCAGATCTCATCTTGGCCGTAGGTCACAGCAGTTCGTAAAATGTCGCAATTCTGAATATTTATGTCGTATTCCATATTGATTTGCTACTCTATTGTATATGTTCAGCTTTTCTTGCAAAAGAGAAATATATATACATATGTATATATGTGAAACATGCTGTAAACATAATATATATATATATATTTCATTAAATGTCTATAATAATTAATATTATATTTGAACTTTTAGGTTGAAGTGGAATTATAGTAACCGAATTTGGCTACAGTTCACTGTTAAACTCTTTTCTTTCGAACAAATTATCAAATAAATAGCTAAGATTTAGCTTGCATTCAATTGAATTCAATCGAGTATAAGTAGCTACTCAGTAGTAGTAAAATTCAAGTGTTTCTATAATATGTTGCACATTTAAATTTATGCGAAGATGAACGTCGCGGCTAATGCAGTTTTTCTAAGATTTGAATACTGATTACTTGTTATTCAATAAACAATTCACAAGGAAAGTGTATAAAACGATCAATTTCAAAGTGAGAGGTAAACGTAACGTATTCATCAAATTTGCCTCTGCATTTCTATTTAAGACTCTTATTCCTAAAGTTATCAAGAAGAGAGGCTTTCGTGAATCCAATTTAGAGCTCTTATCAGAAACATTCAGAGAGTACAAAGCCCTTAAACAACAACGGCCAACTAGGTCAGAGCTATTAAAGTACCGATCAAAGAGAAAGAGACATGCTAAGATTATGAACTCACCGGCGGATTTAAAAAATGAAGTATCTGACGCAAGCACCTTCAATCAAGGGCTTTCTAGGAGACAAAAGTTGCTTGGGCTAGCAAAAGCAACAAGAGATACTTATATGCCTAAGATCACTGATTCGGTTTCTCAATTGGCTACAGGTGTGTCTAATAGAGCGTTTGGTGGAGGCGATTTATATGATGAGCAAGGAAGAATGAAATTTCCTAGAGATACTAAGATCACTCTATTTCCTTCTTATACGAGAAAAGTGCGAGGTGAGTATGTCATAGATATAAAAGGGTGGCTATCATGTCCCGGCCTTATGACTAGGAAAAATAGATTGATATTATCATTGGCAAAGCAAATTACAAAATACGGGAATGCAAGCCACGCGGTTGATAAGTTGGAGAGTGATAGTTTAAATCAAGATATTCTTAGGCAAAACGGAAGTAGCTCTTCAGATTTAGAGTCACTAAAATCTGATTCCTCGTCTTTAGATTTTAATGCAAAACAGGATAAACCGAGTAATCTCAGCCGACCTCCTACGAATTCATCGATACTGTCTAATACGTCTGGAGCTGACGAATTGATTAAAGAAAGACTCGCATGCTTTATTGCTAAGTCGATACCTAATGCCGAATTAACAGTTGTGATCGCATCAAAAGAACTTATTGATCATAAAGAATTGATAGAAGTAAATTCCATAACTGACATAAATGGACATTTCGAAGTAAGAGTGAAATGTCACTATGAGCCGTCGGCAGTTCAAGTGAAAGCAGCATCAGATGAAACTATATTTGAGTTTCAAGATGTTATGCTTATTCCCAATGATGGTATAGGTATTATCAGTGACATTGACGATACAATTAAATTAACCGGGGTTGTTGGAGACAAGAGAGAATTAATGAAAAATTTACTACTAAACAATGTATCTCTTTGGAGTATTCCGGCTATGCTCAAGTGGTATACTGAGCTTTCAAAATCTCACTGTACTTTTCATTACGTATCTAATTCTCCTTGGCAGCTATACTCCACAATTAAAGAGTATTTTAATGCGGTGGGATTGCCATATGGATCAATACACTTGAAGCAGTACACAGGAAATATAATTGCATCATTAATGGAACCTTCATCATCTAGGAAAAAAAGAGCATTATATAAAATAGTTGAAGATTTTCCTAATAAAAAATTCGTTTGCATCGGTGATTCAGGTGAACATGACTTGGAGGCTTATGTTGATTTGGCTAAGCTGAATCCAAATAAGGTTCATGCTATTTATATTAGATATGTGCAAGATTCAATATCAGATATTGACGACTATAGGATTTTGAAAGAAATCAAGCGAATTTTAAGTTTGAAGAAGAGAATTAAAGTTGAATTCAAAGCGCAACCAAGACCAGAAGAGATGGAGAACTTGATAGACTTATCTGATTCTCCGCCCCCTTTAGTAGCAGAAAGATTATCTAAACTACCACCTTTAATTCCCAAGAAGCCTGACATTTTGAAGGGGAACCAATTAGTCAGAAAGCCACCTTTACCAAGTCGTAATAAACTTCAAACTATGAACGACGATAATTCTTCCAATTCTGATAATTCAAATTGGAAGAATCTTACTAGAAGACAATCACAGTCAAATAGATCACCTGGGCCATCGGCAAAATCAACCAATATTTCGCTAGTAAATGCAAACTCACATTCAGTAAGTCTGAAAGCTTCATCTAATGTCCTTGAGAATTTACAAAATATATATAATTCCCATAATTATTTTGAGTTAGAGGAAATAGATAAGAAGGGGGCACAATCAATAAGACGCATTATTTCTGCAATTGAAGCATTGGAAGGATCTCACGTCGAGTTAAATTTCTTTACCGATGATGATGCAGAGTTTTTTCAATCTACTTTGGAATTAATAAAAGAAATAGAGAAGAATTAAATTTAATTATTTAACTTTGTGTTTTTCAAAACTTTCTTTTCTTTTCAAGTCTAATGTCTTATCTATTTAAATTAGTTATATGATACAACGCATTAGCAAAATGCATAATTGGATGGGAAATGCAAACCTTCTGATAGTTAAATATCTCTAATGACATCCTACATTCAATAAGGTTAAGATTGTAGCCTAGAAGACCATTAGTTTTGGTAGCGCTCTTGTACATTCGTACCATCACCATAATCCTTGATATTTTCATCAGCATCATCCGGCAATTCTTTCTTAAATTCGGATAAGTCCCATACTGTTCCTTGATCGCTTGTATCATCTTCTGTGTAAAATTTATCGGCGAGCTTTTTCATAATTACTTCTTTACCAGTCAAAGCTCTCTTTCCACTTCTTTCTTCTTCTTTCTTTCTTTCGTCTTCCTTTTTGGCTTGAACTTTGGCTTTCCATTCGTTGAAGGAATCAATAGTAATAGGAGTGAAAGACTTTTTGTCAAGTTTGCCTCTTTCTAATTCAATAAATTCTTCTAAGGTAATCTTAGGCTCCGATTCAGAAGCCAATTTCTCCAATCTCTTTTGTTCTTTTGTTTTCAACACGAAGCCTGGTGGTAATGAATGCTTATACTTACATTCATTTCCGCCATTGGGACATACCCAAAACCAACCGTACTTACTGTTCTCGACTGCGTCAATGAAGAACTTACAAACAATATCAGTAGTAGTTTTTGGATTACCATGTTTTGACATAATGACTTTTCTTAACTTTTCTTCATCCCAATTGTCCATTGTATCGGCTTCTTTATCTTCTCTGGCATCAGTGTACAAATCCTTCTTTGCGTCTTTCCTTCCTACGTTTGGATCGTGAGAAAACTTACATTTGTTACCTTTGTTACATAAACCTTGCTTAAAAAATTCACATAACACAGATTTTGGATCAACACCGAATGGAACTTTTGCTTGCTGAATACCAAACAACGCTGCTGCTTCCTTCTTTGCTTCTTCTGCTGCCTTCTTTTCTGCTGCCCTTTTCTTTGCTTCTGCTTCTTTTCTCATAGCAGCACCACCATCAGCACCTGCTCTCATTTGATGAATTTGCTCTTGGACCTTTTTAGATTTATTTTTATTTTTCATACCGAAAGACTTATCATCGGCAGCTTTAGCTTTCGCCTTGGCCTTATTTTTATCAGAAATTTGTGGTTTCTTCTTTGGTGGCATACCTGTTGATATAATTAATAATTAAATGAAAAATGAATGTTCTTGAATATGCTATTTCTATATAATTGAAATTTTGTTGAAATAATTTTCTGTCACGTGAGTATAAAATTTTTACACCATCAAATGTTAGCGCAAATTATTCTTTTCTCTTTTGGATGAAAGTTGCAATTTTTCAACTACTCGCTTTCAAATATTTACATCATTTTATTACCTGTCAAAATAATGTACAATAATAACTAAATCTAATTTCATAATATATAAGTTGAGCTTAATTAATCTAGCAAATGTTAAATTTTACAAGCTATCTGAACATTTGTGACCCTCTTTTTTTATCCTTCGATTTTAATGTAGAAGATGTTCCAGATCCAACAATGGAACCTGAATTAGAAGTATTTGACATTCCCAATGTATTTTGCTTATTGCTATTCCAATATGCATTTACTTGTAATTCTGGAGTTACAGTTGGAGAGCTAGATGTAGCTCTACTTACTTTCTTTGCCTTTTTTTTGCTTCCTATAACGTTTTCGAATCTTGTATAACTTTCGTTATTTATCGAATTAACTTGACTTTCTGAAGTGCCATTAATCGGCGAGCTTGGGTGGCGATGCGGAGATAAATTCATTGAGATGAAAGGTGAAGACTGACCGCTTTGAGCTTCAAAGACTGGAGTGGATGGATTAACAGGAGTGACCACACTATTTCCTTTCAAACTGCTCCGGCTATTTCTAAAGGGAATATAAGATCTTTTAGCATTATTCGACTTTGACTGATTTCCATAAGCTCCATTTCCAATGGAATCTGCCAAACTGATTTTGAATGAAGAATTAGATTGAGACCTAGCTAAACTTCTATTCAAAATAAACGATGCTTTCTTCTCGTATACATGTGGAACAGATTCCATTGGTGGAATAGAATTATTAGATACACTTTGCCTAGCATCAACAGATTCATTGTTTGTATATGTACTTGGCATAAAACCTCGAGAATTCGCTGGAATTAATACATTTGGTTCCGTATCCTTAGTGAAAAATGAATCAAAATCGTCTAATGCAGCCCACATGTTACTTAACGAAGCATCAGGCTCGTCTACACTGATCGACACGTTATCTGCATATTCTGCTGGAGCATAATAATCCTCCATATGAAAGTGAATTTCCTCATCTTTATTCAAATCCTCTTCATTTGCATCAATCACAGTAGTAACTGCACAAGTAGAAAATACCGCATGCACATTATTTCTAGTACTAGCTGCTGTAACGGCAGGCATTGGAATGGCCCAGCCGCTTTCATCCGGAATTCCAAACAAGGTTGCAGTCTTTTCGTATTCTTTCTTAATCGATGTGTTCCCCAAGCTCATTCTCAAAACATCTTTATCTAACTGAGAGCCAGAAATAATAACAGCTTCATCTAGAACTTCTAAAGCAGGTTCAGCATAATCCGTTAGTAGCAATCTCAACAAAGGTGAGATTAAGTCTGCTCCAACCCCGACAAATTCATCTCTTTGTAAGTCTACGAATGGAAATACATGTTTCAAAAGGCTCATGGTTTCCAATTTTACCCATGGAATCTTATTCGATAAAATTCCCAAAAGTAATACTAAAGTTTGAGCTTCATATTCAGGAAAGAATATGCTATTTATTGTTGCAACAGTCTGGACTAAGAAATCCTTCTTAGACCTAAACCTATTTTTGGCCAAAGATACTAGAATCCTAGACAAACTTGGTTTGTTATTATTTTCTGCCATTCTGCTAAGGGAAAGGGCTGACTCTTCAATTTCGGAACCAATTGTATTTTCGTCCAACGCATGCAAATAAAGAGGCAAGTTAGCTACGACGGACATTAAAAGTCTAGAATCTCCCATTCCAATTATCTCGCTATCGTTCAATTGATTTAACTTGTCTAAAAACTTCATTGCGGGATCCCAAGCACTAGCTGATCGTAATCCAACCATAACAATTTGTTGCAAACCCTCAAATTTACCTTCCCATTTTGGAGGAAAAGTTGAAATTAAACATGAAACAGTATCTGGTGCATCAAGATCAATCTTAGAAACAAACTTGGACATGGTCGATAAAACTTCAATGAACTCTTGTTCATGGATAGTACTTAAACAAGCCACACTAGACCAAAATAACTGGGGAAAATCAATAAGCTTCTCTGAATCAAGTTCTGCGGTTATTGCATTCAAAGTCATTAAAATCTGCATGGCGAATCCTTGAATATCTAATGATTCATCGGAGATGGTGTTTGATAGTCGATGCAACATATCCTTTAACATGCTTTGATTTAAGAATGATAATAGAGATCTAAATATTTGAAATGATCGACAAGCTATGTGCCTTACGGCACAGGTAGTAGCCCAGTTTAAGGAGACTCTACACCAGTCATCCTGTAGAGTAGGTGATATAGGCGTAAAGAGTTCTAGTACACTTCTAACCAATAAATCCATATTCCTTGGTGTTCTTGCACCCTTCTTGTCGTTGTTCAAATCATCGTATACCCATAAATGCTTCAAATGGTCTTTCTGTCTTAAAGTTTTAATTACATCTTTTGACTTAGATTCTCTGTATGCTAATGCTTGAATAAGATGAATTAATAATGAACTAGCTTGCTCTTGCACAATTAAAAGGTAATGATCTAGCAAAGCGAAAGCGGCATGTAATAGTAATGGTAATTTTTGTAACATTCTGTCATTTTGAGACGAAAATAAATCCACAAGAAACACCATAGATAGCTGACCGATAGAAAATGCAGCATCTTTTTCATTATAGGGAATGATCTTCCATAAATTTGCTACGTAAGGAAACTTATCATCCTGATTAAAGGGTATTGTCATTGCTTGGGGTTGCGGAGGAACCATAGATTTTGGTTGCAAATTATTAATAAATTTGTCGATGATGAAAAGAGGATCAGCTTGGGAAAAAGCTAAATAGTCAACTATTTGACAAGAATACTCCACAAATAATGGATTTTTCCTTTCCAAGCAATTGCTCATAATATATTCGATAATTTTATCAAAATTGCTTCTCTTACTGCCTAGTGCTACCCATAAGGCTTCCACTTCATTGGATATGGTGGAACTAAATTTTACTGTTATCTCAAACAAGTTGTTTAAAACCATTATTGATGAAGAGTCCAATTTACAAGCCGTCAGCATATGCTGTGTGGGTGTTTCTGAGTTTTCGGTTTCGCTATCCTTCAATTCGACAACTTGAACCCACGGAAGTAAGCACGACAATATATCTCTCTTCGCATCATTCTGAACTAAGTTAAAGTACTTTGTCAAGTAGCTTATTCTATCATAGACACTATTAGGTTCAACTGAAGCAGAATGGGCAGAAATCAAAAATAGAGCTTTCTTATACACAACCTTGGACTTGCTACAAATAGATTCAATATAACTATCTATCGTAGGATTCTCCAGAAATCTTTCATCTAAATGCTTTAAAAGTTTCATTGCAGCAAATCTCACGTCATAGCTGTCACTTCCAATTAAGAAGCTTGCTAAACAAAGTATGTCATAAGGCATTGCATCAATTTGCTTTTTTTCAAGGAAGTTATCAACGAAAGCTGTAAAATAACTTTCGGTAATTTTAAGATTATCATGAGAAGAATAGCATTGCTTTACAACTTCTTCATATATTTCTTCGTTGCTAAAATTAAAGATTAAAATATTCCTTAAAGCGGTTTTTCCAATATCCAAAATTTTTTCATTATTGCATGCTAATAAAGCATGTATCCAATTCATAATACTTGCAAGGTCAAATGAAATCACTGCAAAATTACCAGGAACCTGTATTTCATGCTTGATTGGACCCGAACATAATACTGCCATACAGCTTAGAGTTGCAAATTTCAAGGCCTTTCTTTCAACCTCTAATATAGCAATAGAAGAAGCTGCTTCCTTTTGAGGACTAACTCTCTTAATCATCGCATTATACCTATCTTCAGTAATATCACTCTCGTCGCCATATTCACACCATTCCTTAAGATAATTGAAACAACTGATCCTGGCTTCAAACGGAAACCATTTGTTTAAATTAACTTTATCTTCGTGCCATAAATATATATTCTCAAGGAAGCCGCAGAAGTATCTTCTAAGTCTTTGAAAATTAACATCTATTTGAATTGATGGGAGAGTTAAGAACACTTTAACGTTCTTAATTATGGAGACCAAGTTTGCTATGGTCCATTCATCTGTATTAATAGATGGCGATTCTTTGAATCTAGAAGTAAGATTACAGAGAATATGTACAACTTCAATTCTAAGACGATCTTCTGCCTCATCTCGCTTTTTGTCTAAATCCCACTCAATTAAACTCTGAGGAATATTTTCTAGTAATGTTTTAAAAGTATTCTTATTGATACAGCTCAAGCTGGAAATTACAGCATCTCTGACCATGGGTTGTTGTGATCTTAAAAAGGGTAGAACCATTCTAAAAACTGATTTTGCACTAGTAATTTTTTGATGTTGAATGAACATTTGCAATGACTTTTTCCTTCCATGAGTTGGTTGATTAGGGAATGAAATTTTTTGTTCGTTAGTGGATGTTAAAGAGCAGCAAGCAAATATTAAGTATAATTTCCATTGATTAACCAATAACTCCGGCGGTGAATTAGAGGATCGGGTGAACAAAGAAGACGTAAAATTTTTGAAATTATCTGCAAATTCAAATACAGACTCGTGCATTTGAACGAGTCTAACACAAACTATTGAACGACACATTGCTACTGGCATTGGGCACTTTTCAAAGAACATATCCAAAAGCTTTGGATATATTCTGAACCATATTGTTGAATCTATTCCATAATCAGATTCTGCTAATCTAAGTAAAATACTCTTTTTGTTCTTGAGCTTCGTTATTCTATTTCTTTCTGGGACACTAATTTCTTTTCTGAAAGGTTTTATCAATTCAAAGAAGTCTACTTCCTCTAAAACATGAATCAATCTAGTTCCAAAATCTGCAGCAAATTTGGAAGAGCTTCTAGAATGACCCTTGGAAGAATTTTGATTAGAAGTTATAGGACTAAGCACTTTGTTTTTATCTGTAATATTATAAATGGCCTGGTCAAACTGTTCTACTAATCGTAATATCTGAACACCAAAATATCTACATTTCGAATCTTGTGAACATAAAAAGAATAGACCATTGCCTTCAATTTCCTCTATCACAGTTATAATAGCTTTCCATTCTAATTCATCACTGGGCTTTAGTTCAACTGAATCAAAATCTGAAGAATCGCTATTCAGATGATTGATTTGGTATAAACTATTCAATACATCTTTATTCATTTCTTCATCATCTTGCGCAAGTAGGTTATTTCTTTTCTCATTCAGTTTACTGGCTATAATTTCATGAAATTGGTTTAGCCAACATGTAAGTAAATCGACATAAACTTTCAATAACCTATGAAACTCAGAAGAGTTAGAAAAGTTTGAGTTGTAGTTTGGATTTGGTTTATCGCTGAATTCGAAAGCTATCTTTGCGAATATAGTTATAAGACTACTTGGGTTCTTCCTCGAAGACAATCTCTTGAGTGCATTGATGGCAGCATTGGCAACTTTGGTATTTTCATGAAGAATATTTCTTGTTAACAACTCTACTAACTGTTTGAATGAAATAACTGAAGATGATGTCTTTTCGCCAGGAAGTGGAACTACCATCCACGGAATGGCTTCTATCAATGTCGCAAATAATTCACTATGTAAGCTTTTTGTCTCCTGGAAGGAAAAATCAATACCAAAGTGAAACGAAGAGAATGGAGACTGAGTTTTAGAGAAATTTGAAGCCGATGTGGTTGAATTATAATTATCAGCCGAAAGTACCTCTGCACCATACTGTGTATCCAAGAGTTTTAGTAAGGTGGCAAAAGTACGACAGATTTCTTCATGAGAAAGAGCATTATTAGGTTTTTTAGCAATAAAAACAAACTCATTTAATCTAGCACTCTTCGCATCGTGTTTCTTATTACCTTTACTGAGGCTTCCCTCGACCATTCTTGACATTAACAATTCCTCCGTGAGAAATTTCGGCTTTCTTCCTAATTCAAAATCTTCCAAAATAAGCAAATAACTTTTAATAACTAAGATTAGTTTTTCTGGTTGGACATTTTCTAATGTTACTCCATTGAAACTTAACTTTATCAATTTTATAATAACATTATCTAGGACATAGTTCAAATGCTGATATCCAACAACTCTGATAAACTCGGCTAGTGACCTTAACAAGTACATGTCTGAATTAATCCATTGATTCTTTTTACTCGTGGCGGTATTATTAAAAAATAGCAAATGAAACAAAGTATCTAGCTTCTTTACTGTGTTATTTAGTGTATCTGGTAATCGATAAATGTAAACCCATACTAGTCTCGAAATACAAATAATGAAAGTCGTTTTAACTTCAGAATCTGTCTTAGATTTCAACTTTATCATGTTTTCTTCAATTATCCGGAACCAATTGTTGGAAAAGAAATCCTTATGAGAAACTGATAAACAAGAAGTTAGCAAACTAATGGAATATTTCCAGGCATTATTATAAGAATAAAGAGAATTATTAAGACCAGTGGATGAAGTATTTGTGCTACTACTCAAAGTTGGGTTATTCAAATTACTTCTCATAATTTGACTCCAAATCTGATAGGCCTTTTTAAATATTCTTTCAATTGCCTCAACCCATATTGGATGATTAGTTTCTGCAGTCAAAATATTAGATAAGGGCAAGAGTAGACTGTTGAGAACCTCGCAATATGCCATTTTTATTGATTCATTAGTTGATTTCTCAAAAAATTTAGCTAGTGAATCAATAAATTCAGCACTCTCCTCGAAAGCATCTAATGGATAATGTTTTAGCCTTAAATATCTCATACCATGTATTAATAAATGCAATCGGGGCTCATCTTCTTGTTTAATATTTTGTGGGATTTTTTCTAAATCTGCAATGAATCTATCGCTTACGCTTAAGAATCTTTGTTCTGACTTATATCCTAATAGTTCGGCAAACAAATTCCAGTTTGAAAGTCTAACTAAAGATTCGCTAGTACTAATAGGATCTGTGGTTTTCAATTGGGTGTAGACAATTTCTTCTAGCTTATCACTTAAATCATCGCCAATAACTTCATTTGAAGCTTGTTTCACAACCTCGATTAAAACTCGACACAATATATATATTGATGCCAAAGATTTTCTTTCAGCTTGGATTGCCGTTTCACGAGATTGAGCGATTTGCTCGTCATAGTTGTGCTTTTGATTAACTATTTCACTTTCAAAATTTTTATTTTGTTCATACTTGGAAGGTGATTTATTTGTATAATTGAGAGGGACTGATGCAACAGATTCACTGCGGCGATGGGTGCCAGATAATTTCGAGAAACTTTTGGTCCGTATTAAACTCAAACTTCGTTTAGTTTTTCCATGAACATTCGAATTTTTATTTATTCCAGGATTAGAAGGTGATATATTAATGCTCGAATTTGAATTTGAATTGTGATTGACCTTTGCTAATTTAGCCTTTGCAGAAACTAATATTCTTTCAACTTCATCCGCAGCCATTACTGCGACTTCACTTTTAGATTTTCTCCAAAACATAACACTATCAATAACTTGCTTAGGCTTCTTTCTAGCTATATAGCCTAGTGATGCGATTATTTTGTCAAATTGAATATCAGCCCCCTCTCCTAGCAAGTCAATTATCGGTGGCTCTTCTGTAATAGGATAGTCAAGACATAAATTTAACTTTCTCTCTGCATGTCGAACAAACTGAGTAAAAACGATATGCAAAGTATATTCTGCTGGCATTTTCAGATCAGTGGCTAATCCCCTACGCACAGAGCTGAACTCTTCTCCATTGGAAAAAGTGAGTCTCTGTAATGGAGTAGAAGAAACTGGAGGAGGTAATTGAGGAGAAGGTTGGGTATGATCCTGTACAGCTATTTGAGACATTGGTGAAGCCAACTGCTGAGAAATACTTCCATTCTTCGATAAATATTTTTTAGAACTAAAATCTTTATTTCCGACTAAGATATCGAAATCTATACTGGAATTAACATTATAACCTTTTGATTGAATATTTGGAGGGTCTTGTAGAACAAAATGTGCAGTTTTATCAACGCCTTTTTGTGATAATTCAATTCTTTGAATATTATTCGATCTCACCGAAGCATTAGGACTTTTCGAATCAAATTGATTCGAAGAAGCTCCCTTGGTAATTTTATATTCTATCACTTGTGGATTGATAGCATTTTTCTCTTCTTTTAATTCTAGTGATTGATTGGAGCCCATATCTGGTTTAAAAGAATCTTCGCTCCTCACATCATGAATCCCTGAATTTTGTCCATCCAAAGAACTTAAACTAAACGGATTATATTTTGGATCATTGAGGTGAAATTCATGCATATTAGTTAGTTTAGTGAGTTGGGGAGTCCGATCTGATGACTTGAAGTTATGTATTGAATCGTCTTGCATTGTATTAACTTGTGGATCAATGTTTATGTTTGATTCATTGATTTCAGCTTGAGCATATGATTCCTCAGTCCTTCGTTGATCCAATTCAGTTACTGGGGAATAAAGAGATAATTCGTTTAAGTCTGGTATCTCAATCATTTCCAATCTTTCCAGTGTTAATTTAATGTCTTGTATGCTGTTGTACTTGAATTAATTTATGTATGTACAATGTCAAAAGTTCAAAAAAAAAATTTTGCACTAGGGTGCTTAAATTTAATGCTAGTTACTGAGCTCGTATAAGGTTCAATGTTTTCTTGTATTGCAAGAACTTTCTTTCAAGTTGATTTTTCAGATTAGACTTATTTCAAAATGAACTAACGTAGGCAAAAGTGTAGCTTTCTCTCTGAATAATCTGTAAAAGTTCAACTAATAAATCATGCATATATTTACAGTTTAAACTGTCGAGATTCATCTGTAATAGATTCGATGAACTCACAACTTTTTATATAAAGCATTACGTTAGCTACCAAAACATGGAGAAAAAAAATGATATTCATGGTATGCATGATATTCTGACCCTAATCAATCAGTACATAACTAGCTTAGATGATGCGGAAGTATCTGGAAGTTATATCAAAACCTTATCAGAATTGATCATATCTAAAGAATTGACTCTTTTGCAGTTTATTCAGTATTTGGGACCAACCTTGACATCTGATAATGACTCAATGAGATCGAAGTCTGTCAGCTGCTTAGCTATGACATTGGCCGCTTTAAATGGGCAAGGATTGTCTAAGCAAGATATTAATGTTTTACTTGATTTCTTATTGGCAAAGATGGAAGATAAGGTCTGCATCATACATGTCTTCACTGGGTTAAATTCAATTTTTTCTTTTAAAACATTCTATCCAACTATAAATAATAATTTAGAGAAAATTTTGAACGCTTTCTTATCAAAATATGACCCTAAAAAACATTTAGCTAAAGTGAGATATGGTGCATTTAAAATCATGGATATCATCAGCAATGCCCAGCTAGATGTGCTTCAAGCAGATCAAAACATGTCAGATTTATTTATAAGAGTTTTCATTCATACCGCAACCAGTGAAAAAGATCCAAGAAATTTGTTATTATCGTTCGAATTGAACACTAGAATCAATAAATCTCTTGAACTAGGATTCGATTCAAATCTTCATAAAGAGTTTGTTAATGATTTATTTGATATCTGCTTCTGTTATTTTCCGATATCTTTCACTCCTCCTCCTGATGATCCTTATAAGATTACCTCGGAAGATTTAAAGATTAAGTTAAGAGATACGATATCTTCTCAATCATTGTTTGCAAAAGACTCATTTTCAAGTTTGAATGAAAAATTAACCTCGACTAATCCTATCGTTAGAAATGATGTATTAAAAACTATATTAATGTGCGTCCAAAATTACAATATAGAGACTATTTTATCGTACTGGATAACGATCTGGGATGCTTTGAAATTTGAAATATTGCATAATGATGTATCAATCTTCAAGCCATTTTTGGATACAATCATTCCCTCTGACTATGAACTGAATATTGAAGATTCTGATGAAAACAAGCCGTTATTTTTAACTTTGGTTATCGTTTCAGAATTAGGTAACCGTTTAAGTAATACTGATCAATATGAAAATTTCTTGATTACCATAACAAATGACTTGAAAAATAATATCACGACTATAAATGATAAAACTTTTAAACAATCAGTATTACTATTGAGTATTTCAGCATCCGTTTCACCTCAAGGATTTAATTTTATCATTAATTTTTTATTTTCTTATGACGTATGGGGGAAATACATCAATGTAGAAAAAAGTGAAGAAGCTATTTTGGAAGAAAACAATGAATCTGACAAAACTGAGGACCTTGCACTAAATGTGGCAAAGCAAAGGGATTTAATTGATAGTTTCGGCTTTATCTTTATTTCATATAAAATGTTAAGCTCTAAAGTAATTGAAGAAAACTTTTTCTTGGAAAATTCATTGAACAAGCATAAAGATCATTTGTTGATTTTTATGGGTCAACTTTTACAGACTTCTTCTAGCTTAGAAAAGACTTTGAAGTGTAAAGTTGTCCAGCAACTTGTTAAATTGATCGAGTTACATTCATACTTGACTGATATTGAATGCACTCTTATATTTGAATATTTCACTTCAAATATAAAGAGTATTATAAAAGACGAGTCAGGTCGCTGGGAAAAGGACTTGGTAGTTAAAGAAATTACAATCGGATTAGTAAAGATTATGCTCTCCTCCTTTCAATCTTCTAATTCTAGCAATGACAAAGCAGTTAGTCAAAAAGTCAACTTAGTAATGGAAATTGTATTACCCGTGTTTTTGGATCTATTAATATCAGATGATAATGAGTTTAACATTATTCATTTCAAAAAGGTATTGGCTATATTAGGAGAGTTAAGTGTAAATTATCAATTTTTGGAAGTTTTGTCAATCAGATTGTTAAACAAATTAGACTATTTCAATTGTTCTCCTTTACCAATTGATCAAAAAATCGAAGTATTTGATGCCATATCTAGCTTGCTTAGTGATTCGATCTACAAAACCGAATCGACGAATCAATTTTTGATGAATTCATGGTATAAGAACTTTGTGCCAAGATTTTTGAATACGTTGATAGACTTGCTTCAATTGAAAAATGATGCGATAATTGTCGAATCTAGTAGTCACTTAATAGGATTGATCCTAAAATTTGTGGATAAGTCTAGACATCAAGGTATTTTGGAGGATTTCGTTCGTCAATTTTTATCAGAAGAAACTGTTTTCTTGGAGAAAAGAATTCCCAGTTTGATCGATCATCCAAGCTTATTGATAGAATTATTTAATAGTGCTTTGTCTAGTTTTGATAAGACTTGCGAATTTAAACTTGATTTGAATAGCTTGATAAGCTCAGTTATCCAGACCATATGTTCTATTGATAATCAGTATTTGAGAGTTGGATATTTGCAGAATTTATCCATTTTAGTCAATAAATTTCTTACCTCAAAAGATAGTGCTGCAATCGAAAAAAAATTAGAAATCATATATTCTAACATTTTTGAATTGAATAGTGCTGACTTTGGTATACAACAATTGAAGGAGCTTGAAGTTTTGGTTTGGATCACGAAGGCGTACATTTTGAAACTTGATAAGGTTGGATTTGACTACATTCACAAAATTCTTAAATTATTAAGTGTAGAAAATGAGAATATAAAAAAGGCAGCTTCTAAATCGCTAAGCATTTTTTTTATTGATTTGCCAGTGTATTCGAACCAAACTCCAAAAATAAAGAAACACATTTCCAAGGTCTCTAACTTAAATATAAGGTTATTGTACAAGCAGCAGTTGTTCGAAGTCGTACTTCCGGTATTGATTAATAGCTACATTGAAACTAAGGATGAAATATATTTGACGACTTTGTCTTTACTTATTAGTAATTTGTCTACAGCAATTTTAAAACCTCACTTAAACGAAATCTTGCCATTAATTCTCAACAGTTTAGGTTCAAAAGATTTAATTATCCTTAAAGCTTCGCTTAAAACGTTAGAAATCATAATTTCTGAAAATTCCGACTTAATTGTTCCTCATTTATCAAATATTATGCCTAAATTAATGATGAATCTAAGCCAAAAACTTATTTACAAAGGTGAAATAATCAATGATGAAGAGATTAGATTATTAAGCTTAACATGCTTACTCAAAATATTTCAAAACATTGAGTATAAGCATCTTGTCAAATTTCACAAACATATATTGAAAGATTTGATTGTAGTATTAGATGATCCAAAAAGAAAAGTAAGAAAGCTTTGTTGTGATGTTCGTCAACTCTTATACCAATTAGAAAAATAGTTAAATCTCTCAATTTATACAAGAAATTTAAAATTTTTCAAATTACTGCAAAATTTTGTATTTTGTTGTACGTACATATTTGTTAATTCGAAACATCTCTTGGTAATTTTAAACAAAAGTGAAGAGAAAAAGTCATTACAATAGAATTACTAAATTTTAAAGTTACATATTTCATGCAGTTTAACATAAACTCTAAAGGAAGCATTTCATCCTTTATATATACTCTGTATGTTCGATGTCATTCATTTATTCGTCGTCAGATTCATCATCTAATCCAACAGGAGCTAAACCAGGGGTTAAGCCGGGATAAGATATCAATCCTTTTTTTATCTTAGTATTAAAGTCATTGTCTTTCTTGTTTTGTTTTCTCTTTGACTTTTTATTTGACTTTGTATCGGTAAGCGTCAAAATCTCTTGTCTTACTTTATCTAATTCAGATTTAATAGTATAGTCGTCAACTTCACTAGCTCTGTTGACTAAGTTTGCATTCCTTTTCACCAACTTTTTTAAGTATTTGGTTTCTTCTTCTGATAGTTCGTTGTCTTGTTTATGTTTTTTGATTATATTATATCTGCTAAGTTTCAAGAACTTTTTATTTTCTTCTAAATTGATTTTTATCTTTCTATTGATTTTGGATTTGTTAGATTTGTTTATTCTCTTTATTTCTTGTTTTGATAATTTTGATTTACGAATTTGTTGGTTAGCTAATTGTGCCGATGATAAAGGTTTTGCATTTTTCCCTGATATTTCATCTAGTGTACTTCCAGGTAATAAATTCGACAAAAGCTTGTTAACAGTAAATTCTGCTTGAACCTGAGAGGTTTTGGAGCTAAATCCCATATTGTCTTATCCTTATAGTTATTTCCAATATTGTGACTAAGAGAGATGAGCATCATTTAATTTTTCTCTTAGTCTATACCAAAGTAACACCTGCATATAAAGTAGAAAAACAGTTAAAAGGAAGTATTGAAGATTGAAGATTGAAGAATGAAGTTTGAATGCTAATGAAAGTGCTCTCGAAATTCCGATTTGATATATTTGAAGCAACACATAATATTAAAGATCATATAATAATCTCATAAGATGCTTAAATTGTAACAGATTTCGGTGGTCCAATAATGTTTAACACTTGTGAAGACGGGTCTTCCAAATCTTGTTCCTCGGATCTTTGGCTCGGGATCTCATAAAAAGGCTACTCCATTCTATCTGTTTAACCGACTGCCCCAATTTCTTATAGCCACATAGAGTAATTTTGCTGAGATACTAATGTAACAAGTAATTGATGAATTGATGAATAGATCAACCAATATCATAAGCTGATTAATCGAGAGTTCCTTAGCAAGTAGCAAATAGCAAGTTAATTCATGCTAGAAACAGATATACAGTACGTACTTCTAGTGATATACGTCTAACCAATAGTTTCCTTTTATCTGCAAAAATAGTTCATTACACCGAATTTAGTCAAATTCTTGTAAGATTTGACTTGTTATTATATTGCTGCTGTGTTGCAGCTGTAACAAGATTCGCACCCAATCTTAGAGATGTTAATCGTAGAGTAAAATCTCAGTAGCCAATTTGAAGAAATAATTTATAAAGAGAGTATATATAGACGATGAAGCTTTCTAAACATTCGTCGAATTCAAATTCAACTCTTTTAAAATTTGGAAAGATTGTCACCTAAGCCGTTTCATACAATCAGAATGATCATATATCAATTGAATAGAATGTGACTGTATACATGCAGTACCAATATAATTGCCGAGGAAGGAAGTTTCACATGAGCCTAAGTCAATTGAACAATATTGGGGAAATATAGTATAAATTGCCATTGAATTACTAAACGAGTATAATCTAAAATTTTTAAATAAGTTCAAATAGCAGTAGATATATTTCGAATAAACCAAAACTATATATTTATACAATGTCAGATGTCAGTGCCGATGGATTTAATGCTTCTTCATTTTTGAAGGAGTTGCAAGATGGATTGAAAGATGATAAAATTAAACAAAAAGCTATTGCTGGAGTAAAGGCCACCATCGTTTTTACATTGAAGAATAAGGAGGGCAAGGAACAATCCTGGTTTCTTGATCTTAAAAAGGAAGGAACAGTTGCTAAGGTTGATACACCACCCAAGGCTGATGTGCAATTGATCTTGAAAGATGTTGATTTCACAAAATTGGCTACTGGTAAGGCAAATGGGCAAAAATTGTTTATGAACGGTAAATTGAAGGTTAAGGGTAATATGATGAAAGCTACAGCAATTGAAGGTGTTTTCAAGTCTATTGATCCAAGGCCAAAGTTATAGTGGAGCTATACGGGTTCGATTTTAAATGTTCTAGTAAAGTTTGGATATCAATTTTCAGATAGTTTATCTTCAATATGTTAATAAGATGAGATAATATAAATCAGAATTAAAATGTAGATATATGCTAGATGAATTAGATGGCGTACAAGGCAATAAGATTGTCTCTACCGCCTACAACAATACTTTCATGATTCTTTTCAATGCTGTAAATTTGAAACATTTCAGGAAGGCCAACCAAGTATTTTATTGAATTAATTGTTTTATTTTTCAAGTTAATTGTCAATTGAAGTAATGCTTCAGGACCATTATATGTAAGAATAGTAACATGTTTCATAATGCTATTATAGTTTAATCCTTTTACTATGGAAACAGGAAACTTTGAATCTAGTTGAAGACTGTATTCGAGACATTGGTTTTCAGTATTCCAAATTCTTATCTCACCTGATTCATGTCCTGCTATTAAGAAATTTTTTATGATGTCGAGAGCAACGACACTATTATTATCTTTGCATCCAAACTTGATTTGAGTTTGCAAATGATTAGCGATGTCGAATTGTTGAATCAAACCGCTTCCATACCCCGCATATATACACTTACCACTGGTCTCGAATTCTAAAAGGGAACTCTTCGGACAAGTAGATTCTATATTACCAATTGCAATACAGTTCACCGGATCATTATGATTATCGATCCTTTGAAATTTATATACAATCATACCCGATCCACATTCAATTAGGTTAATAGTTCCATCTTTCGAACAAGTTACTATATTCCTACCTTTCAGGCCAATTAGCTTTAAATCACTTATTTCTTTTTTATGAGCCAAAATCAACCTAGCTGGAGTATTTGATTGAATGGACCAAATTTTTATCTTCATGTCTAATCCCACAGATACAATAACCTTTTCAGACGGAAATATCTTCAATTGTAGAATATCAAGATAGTGGGCCCCATCAATGTGAAATATGATGATCTTCTGAGCCAAATCGTAGACGAAAATAGATCCCTCAGAAGTACCAATTACTAAAACGTTATTCGAAATTGCAGTTGAAGTTATATTTTTATTCTTACCTGGAATTGAAATTATCTTGTTGAAGGAGTTAAGACAGTATTCATTTCCTGAAACGCTAACTTCGTACAAGTTTTTTGATAATTCTTTTAAAGGTCCATTTGCATGTTCTAGGGCCATCTTATTTATACTAATATAGTGCAAGTCTTGATTTGATTCCTCGAATTCTTCATTTAAGCTCCTTATAGCAACCCAAAATTTGTCTTCATCGTAAATTCCATCTTTCACATCGTTGAGTACCTCTTCAAAGGTATTTTGAACAGTGATTAATTTCATACTTGTTTACTTGTCCAGTTGGTAAATTTTGAGAGTAGGTTTTCGAGTGAGAAATATATAATTTTCGACCTTTGTTCTTGGTAACAGAATAAGAACACTTAATTTTTCAATAATAATTGGTATATAAATCATGAGTTCTGAGTCGATAAGTGGAAAATCTTTATCCATGTTTTTTGATCTGGATTTCGAACCATCAAACTATGTCGACATTTTATTTCAATCAATTACAAACCGGGGTCTGGCATCAAATTCACAAATATATTCCAAGAACAACTTGAATAGAATATCCAGTAAATGCTCTAATTTAATAACCCATTTCGATTATTATACCAATGAGTTATCTGATGATTTAAATTCAAAATTAGAACTTTTAGAAAATTCAAATATATCTGTTTTGAATTCTAATGAGCCCAACTTCAGTTCGACTAACAATTATAATATTACAAGATTACAATACTATGTAAACGTTTTGAATAATTCAATTTTGTCCTTACAAACAGAAATAGCAAGCATAAATAAAGATGTGGATTTGATATCCAGCAAGAAAGACCTTTCGATAGATAACTTGTCCAAATTAAAAGTGGTTAAGAATAATTTAATTCAGGTGTTGAATTATTTTGAAATTGTCCAGAATATAACAGATAACAAAGATGATGGTTTGATAAATGTTGATTCTTTTCAAAAGTCGCTTGATGCGTTATACGAAAAAATTCAAACTCAATTGATAACTTGTACGGATCTGCGTGGCAAATCAATTGAAAATATAGAAGAGCTTATAAAGTTGTTACCCTTATTTAAAAACGCTACTAACTTTTACCCTATTTATAGCAGATTCGTAAATAAGATAGTAAATGACAAGGAACGCTACCTAAATAAAAATAATAATTGAATATATGTGTATTATAATACAGATTAATAAATTCTAAACGTTAATTTTATACATTTGACTTTATTCGCTTTTATCATTAGATGAATTCTTCTCTAAATCATTATTTTTGTTCTTTTTTAAAAATTCGAAACCCACATAGTAAAGAAAGGACTTAAATGCTTTGGTTGGGAAAATGGCTTCGACCCAGTAGTTAGGACAAATCCTAAGTAAAGCACCAACAGGAATGGAAATAAAGCCACAAAGAATGGCAGTAGCCCACATACCTGGAGTTTGCCTTTTAATGCTAAAAGCAGCACCTCCAACAAACATAATCAATACTTGAGCTCCACCAATAATTGCAGCAATTGCTAAGAAGTACCAATTTCTAAACAAGTGCTGGAAGAAATCTAAATTCTCTCTAGTAATTCTACCTCTTACTGACCTTATGTCGTCAGCTTCATCCAATTTTCTTGTCACAACCAATTTCCAAAACTGAAGCCATACAAAAGCATTGAATGTCATTGCTGCAAGTTGCTCAGTTTCCTCCTCAGTTGCAGGACGACTACCAATGAAAAGTTGTTTACCTGCAAAATTCAAGATAAATGTTACAATTAATTGTGTTGTAGCTTGCCCAATAATCATTTTCCACATAGAAGTAGATATAAGAGGTGAATGCCTGCCAGCAGGCTTTTTATTCATGGATGAATCATCAGGTTTATCAGTTGCTAGGGCTAATGCTGCTAAAGTATCCATAATCAAATTAACCCATAATAATTGAACAGCAGTTAACACAGATTTTCCACTTGAGGAGGCCACAGCAGAGACAAATGTTAAGACACAAGCGGTAATATTAACTGTTAATTGAAACTGAATAAATTTCTTGATGGATGTTGCAACAGTTCTACCCCACTTAATGGCTTGAACAATATCAGTAAAATCGTCTGTCATTAAGATAATATCAGAAGCTTCCCTTGCAACCTCTGTTCCGGATATACCCATTGAAAACCCTACATCAGCAAGTTTTAATGCTGGTGCATCATTTGTTCCGTCTCCCGTAACAGCAACTACTTCACCTAATTTTTTCAAAGTGTCAACCAAAAGTCTCTTATCTTCAGGAGAGGATCTTGCCATGACTTTCAAATTTGGAGCAATTTCAAATCGTTTCTCCTCACTTAAGTTACGGAATTCTGGCCCTTCTATGAAAGCATATTCATTTGATAAATCTTCGGAGGTTAATATATGACAACTTTTAGAAATTGACTTAGCTGTAATCAAATTATCACCAGTAATCATTCTTACGGTAACACCAGCTCTCTGACATTGTAAAACAGCTTCAGGCACACCTTCTTTCAATGGATCCTGAATACCAACAATTCCATCCATCACTAGCTTCATCCTGGAAATATCTTGCGTTCCTGAGATATTAAGCAACAAAGATGGATCAGCCTCCTTTGAGTTTTCAGGGTTGACAAGATCTTGAGGTGGCCAACTCTGCAAATCTACGAAATCCCTGTGACCCAATGCAATAGCCCTCAATGCGTCATTAGCATATTCATCAATTTTACTTAATGCAACATCACGGATATTTCTATCCATTTTTATAATAGAACCGTTTTCACTATATTGAAAACCGCAATTCTTGAAAACTGTTTCAGCTGCCCCTTTGACATATAATCGATAGCCGTTGTTTATCTTTAAGACCATTCCAGACCACTTCCTTGAACTTTCAAATGGAATAACCTGAACAATATCTTTTGCAGATTCCTTTCTCTGAAGATCTAAAGGTTTGTCCGCAAACAAATTAAATACTTTATCTGCCAATATTAACAATGCTGATTCTGTTTTATTACCCAAGAAAGGTTCGCTTGCATAGATATCTTCAATCTTTTCTTTTTCAGACTTCTTATTATCCTCTAACATTCTCCTAATAAATGAACGTTGGACAGGTTTAGCTTTTGACGCTTTTACCTTTTCTTCATTATAATCGGTGTTTACGAAAGCAGTGGAGTTTAAGGTGATATTCGTGCTTAAAATTACCTTATAATCTTCATGAATATTTGGTAAAACTTCAACTGCTTTTGGGCCAATTCCACCCACAGCGTCATCAAAGTTCAAGTATCCAAAAAAACCCTTTACTATCCTCATTCTGTTTTCAGTCAAAGTCCCAGTCTTGTCAGAACAAATAGCAGTGGCACCACCCATTGTTTCACACGATCTTAAAACTCTTACAAGGTTCCCATTCTGTGCCATTCTTGTAGTAGCAAACGCCAATGCTAATGTCACTGCCAATGGTAAACCTTCTGGAACAGCAACAACAACAATTGTAATTGACGTGATCAAAATATCCAAAAATTTCTTTCCTTTTTCAGCAGAAGCAATTTCATGATATTTTCCATTAGGAGCAATTTCAACACAAAATCTAATAAACAAAACAATAAACAATACTAATGCAGCTAAAAAACCATATTTTGAAATTCCTTCTGCTAAGTCATTAAGTCTTTGTTGTAATGGTGTAGTTTCTCCTTCTTCATTCAAACTCATCATCGTTCTTCCGTGAATAGAGTGTTCTCCCACTGCTGTGACAATTGCATTACCCAAACCGGCCAATACTTTCGATCCAGATATTAAATATGGATCTTTAAATTTAATAGAAGAGGAACCTAAATCTTCTTCAGTTGGTAAATGTTCATTGTAAAAATTCAAGGCTTCAGCTGCAGGTATTTTCTTTATAGTATCTGATTCACCCGTCAAGGCAGATTCATCACATTCAACCTCACCAGATATCATAACACAATCGGCAGGAATAACATCACCAGTTTGTAAAGTAATAATATCACCAACCAATATGTCATAAATTGAGATCAATTTTTGGGCTCCATTTCTAATCACAATTAATTCACGATCTTCCTTTTTTGCATTTAATTTTGCAAATTGTCTTTCTTTCTGATAATCATTCCCTGCACCTACTACTACCACAATTATAATAGCGACAATAATTGCCACACCTTCTACCCAATCCACTTTAGGAATAGGACGGCCCTCAGCATCATATTCTGTATCTGATCCAAAAGTTTCATATAATCCTAAAGCCAAAGAAATAATGGCAGCCGCAGAAAGTAAAATCAACACCTTGTCTTTCATTGCTTCATAGCACAAGAGTAAGAAACTCTTTTGTAATTTAGTTGGAAGCATATTAGCTCCAAATCTTTTAATTCTTTCGTGTACATCATCTTCGTCATGTTCGTTCAATCCGACTGATAAATTAGATCCTAGCTTGTGAACCAAATCATCTATACCCCCAATCTCATGCAATTTCCGTAAGCACTTTGGATCGTGCAACTCTGTCAATTCATTGTGATTTATTCCATACAGACCACCATTTAATGGAGAATTGGAAGTAACAGATTCCGTTATGGACAACCCAGCAGATGTCAAAACAGGTCTCAATGCTTTTCCAGCAGTGTGTTTTTTCTCTATAGTTGTTAGAGGAGCCATTCAAGTATGCTAAGTTTTCCTCCAAATGGATTGAGTATTAAAAAGGTTTGAGATATCAAATCTAAAGTGAAAAATTCCTAGAATATTGAAATCTTATCAAGCTGGCACAAATAATTCGGCTAATAAGGTACTGTAGGAATGTGGACTTTAAGGATATTATATGCCCCAAAATGAATAAGTAATTACTTTGTAGAGGCTGCTACGATAAGAAAAATATCTGGACTATCAGAAAGCGAAGGGCGAGAGAGGCTGTGTACTTAGCCGTATAGTCAATGTACCTCGAATTTAGCCTTGGCCGAACAAGTTAAAATCCTACAGTATAGAGTTTCTGAGGAAAACTGAATTCGGGCTGAAGAGCAATGACACTCCATACTCTAAAATCAAGTAGCATCTAGATTAGCATCATGAATTTCATATTTGTACTCTATCAAGTTAAATCGGCTATAAGTTTAATTGATCTAAATGACCCGATAATAGCGAGTTCAGGGGAGAGAACATTCTTACAAGGGACCCGTCATCGACCGTGCCGATTTAGCGAATGAGATCGCATCAAATTACACAAAATTACTCACTTAGGCAAGCTAATTTGCAGCAACAAAGCATCGCGATTTCATACAACAGGCTATGCCAACTTTCTGGTATTGCAGCAGAAATAGTATTACTGGTCTCACAAGATAAGTATTTACGATTGAATAATACTAAGGGCATGATTACCAGCATATGAATGTACAAAAGGGCTTGAAAGGAATGTAATTCAAGTGATTTCAATCGTCCATACTTTTGGTGCATGAAAAGCCAAGAGAATGATAGAGGCTGTGCAACTCGAATCTTACACAATTTTATCTGGCGATGTCGCGTAAGGTATACTGACACCTTCAAATAGGGACGAAATTGTATTGCAAGACAAGCTGATGATTTAATGTGGCAGTTTATTTGGTGCCAACTACTCCAGTGTTAAGTATATTAACATAGCTATGGATCAGCTAGTATTATATTTCGACAAGCACAGACTCGGTAATATCGGAAATTTTGATTGCAAAATTTATTCCCGATAGTACTTGAAGGCTGATTTTCGATGACTTGAAGGGGTTTAGTAGACTTGTAGGTATGGTGAGAGTTCTTGTAGCAGTCGTTTGGATAGATAATTGTTCATGTGCTGACTAACAAAGTGCACTATTACAGAAGACGGATTGTCAGCATTATGAAAAAGTATAAGACAATTCTGACATTCGGATTCGACTTTAAGCGGTAAATTAACTCAATTGACTTTCTTATTATTACTCACGGTGATGTTTTGAATTTTTTAATCGAATATCAAAAGATTCAAATAGTTGTGAATTTGGCACGTACAAATAATGAGTGAACGCTATGTGATGACAAAGAAATGAAAAATAAGGAGGGGGATGATAACGCGACAGTGACTTAAATGTGATATATGAGGAAAATTTGCTAAAATTCGTTATACTAGCTCTGCTGGCCAAACGGTTAAGGCATCCGCCTCCTAAGTGGAAGACTCCGGGTTCGAGTCCCGGGTAGAGTTTTTTTTACATCTTCATCTCTTATGACGAGGTGTGTTGGGCTCGTAACTAGCTTACTATCAATACAAAGTAAGATACAATATGATACATTTTAAATTTGCCTATGCTAAGTTTTTTTTTTTTTAACATGAATATCATTCAATTTTCTAAAATCCGAAATCAAAGGAACTCATATCTGGTTCAGTAAATGCAGTAGGAGGTGGTGGCTGCTGATGTTTCTTGACAGTGATAGGGGAATTTTGTTCATAAATGAGTGACACATCAATTAGAGAAGTTCTTCTAGGTTTCTCGTTTTCGAATATGTTGTGTTGTATGTGATCTTTCGTCCATGCAACTATATTTTTTTCTGAATCATACTTGATAAAATTCCAATTTCTAATTAAGATTATCGCTAAATAGTCGCAACCCATACGTGTGTAAATCGAGCATACTTTTATGATAGAATTGAATTCTTCTCTCGCTTCAACACTCAAAGCACCCTTGAAGTATTTTAAATTTCTTTGTCTTAAGCTATTGAATAGCAAAACCAAGGCTGGATCATTTTTCAAGTAGATCTTCGAATTGCTTTGAAGAGTCATCTTATCTAGATGATTTTTTATAAATAGATCGGAAAAAATATTTTTGTTAGCTGTTACAATCTCATATGGCTCCTTAATCAATGCTTGAATAGATAGTTCTTTATATGAAAGTTCCCATAAAGCCCAACTTATTGACCATTTGTTACCATTTTCTATATTATCTGGAAGAATGTAGTTTTCAATAGTTGCAACTAAGGCATCATTTCGAGCAGAGGAAAAGCCTGAATGATATACCTTGGCAATTGCAATCGATAAGGGTATATCTTTAACTTTATTCGCTAAGGTGCTGCAACAATCTTTGACAGCATCGGCCAAAAGAAAAAAATATGCCGCATCCATATATCTGTGTTTTCCTAATAATACAAAAGCATTTTTTAACGCAGCTGACTTCCATCTAGGGTCTGCAAAGTCATTACTTAAAAACCTTATCATCTTTTGTTTTTCTGGATGACTTACTGTCTTCCAAAGGCCCAAGAGCACGGTTTTCTTACGAATTGCTAAAAAAAATAATGACACTATCCCTGATGGATCTCTTGACTCACTGAATTCATTTCTTCCACACGATTCAATTATCTTTTCTAATCTTGAGGGCTTAACCCAATATGCTAATCCTGTTTGTACCACATTATCCCACTTTAACCTATGCTTATAATGATCTTCAACCAAAGAGAGAATAATTTCTTTACTTTCACTATGCATTGCCCAGTTAATATCTCTCATAGAAAGGTGTTTTTGCTTAGAGGACAGTTGGAATAGTTTAAAGCCAATCAAAAACCTTTTTCCGTTCTCATCCAAAGTCAACAAAAATTTATCTATCTCTGTGATAATGGAAATCATGGAAATTAAGGTGCTCTGTTGATGCCTCGTTAATAAGGGTAAAGAGACTTTCATTAACTCTTTAATTAACAAGTCAGATAAAGTAGGGCTGAATGTATCAAATGTGTCAATGCCTCCTTCACTTTCGACTTCTGAATGCAAGTCACTAATCAAATCAGCTTTGCTTGAAATAGATGTACCATCCGATGAATAAACTTCATTTGATATGTTAATATCTAAGTCCCATGAGATATCCTCACCTTTTCTCAAGTATCGATACAAGCGGACTAATACATTTTTTGCAAGGAGGAATTGATTCAAAAACAAACCCTGGATTAAGAATTGAGGGTGATAAACGGGTAATGGCCCGTTTAATGATCTAACCAAGTGTGAAATGTCATATATTGGGTCTTTAACTTGTAATGGCTTGTATCCTGCATCATCATCATGTATATCAGCTGAATGTGTATATCCGCCCATTAATTCTCTGATTGTTGCGTCAATTGATTGATTACTACCCAATTTGACCCATCTGTCATCAATGAAAAACTGATTACCACTAGCTATAATAAGATACCCATCATTTAGCCAAATAGAGTCGCCGATTTCATGGGAAGTGAAGTTTGATATATCAATTTTTTTAATAGCAGCATATGCTGGTATGTTATTTGTATAATCAAAACGTAATTGTGTATACAATAATACGTATCTTTCAAATCCGATTGATAAGACAGCATTTGAAGTCAGCTTTTCAAGAGACGAGTCAATAAAATTCCAATCTAAATCTTTAACTGGTCCATCCACAAATGTTTCTTCATATTCAAGAATGTTTGAACTTGAATCCCATATTGTAATCCTGTATCCTGATTTATCTATAATTGCAAATTTATTCAAAATAGCAGACCCCTGGATCTTGCATGCATTAATTATATTTGTCTCGAGGGAACATGTTTCGATCCAATTGAATACAGAATTCGAAAAGTCAATTGCAAAAGTTTTCAAGTTACCTTCGTAATCCATTACTGAAATTAGACTTTTTTCAGATCCAGAGAGAAATGCATCCATCCTAGCAACCTGGTGGATTGCATTTGTACGCGGTAAACTTTCAATGCTCTTTTCAACTAGTTTTATATGTTCAGTGAATTCTAACTTCCAGCATTTACTTAAATTGCTTTTGAAAATTGCAATTAAAAGATACTCTTTTTTTGTATCTGGTATTCTAGTCAGAACGAATGCCTTTAGTTCTAAGTCTTGGTGCTCTTCCTTTTCAAATATCTTCTCTCGTTGAATAACTTTAGATTCTTGATCGTACAACACTCCATTACAGTCCCAAATGCTAATGTGCCAATCTTTGTCAATTATTGCAACTAGATGATGCCTTTTATTCTCAATAGGTTTCTTGATGTCGCTTATAATAACTGCATCTAAAATACCTTCTCGATCTATACCATCTGCATTTAGGTTGATTTGAAACCTTTTTGAAAGCGATAGACCCGAGTTTGAATCCAAGATCAAAGGCTCCCATATATAATTATGCTCAGGAAAATTCAGAATTGACAAAAGGATATCTTCCTTAAAATTTAATGAATTAGACTTTATCATTTTCCGAATTGACTTCGAATGGCCATGAAATTTATTTAATAATTTAATCCCAAAAATATCATGAACTTTCTTACTTACGTTTGAGAAATCCAATGTCTCCACTCTAACGGTACTTTTAACTCTATCATGAATTAGGAAGGATAGATTAGAGATATCATTCATGTCCGAACAAATTACTTCTGGGATTACCAATGGATTCGTAGCAACATTGAATTCCAAAGAAGAAATATATTCCTCGGAAAAGTCTAAAATTTCTGGATATTTAGTAGTCATAGGAAAACAAATGTCTGGAAATTTGAAAGTCAGAATACCAATTCTTTCTATCTTTAAAGAGCTAGGAGGGTCCAGTGTAATATTATCTATGCAATAAAGTTGAATGGATCCCTTTCTACCAATAATGATCAATAAATCAAAATTATTTAAATCTTTAGAACTAAAATAATTTATAAGATGGGTGTTTTCACCACCATGGTGCAAATATGGAATAAATGATCTCTGAAGATAATAGTTATTTATAATAACAGAAGTTAAATATTCTTCTTCCTGGAAAGCATCATTTAAATTCAAAGTTGCCCAACATTTGATATGCGAATGCCCATTGAACTCGAAAGACGACCAAACTCTCAACTTAGCATCGCTTGCTATAGAATAGATTATCTCTTTTTCATCAGTTCCCAGATCTAAATAGCCTCTTATGTTTTTAATATTTGCCATCGAGCTATCTAATTTATTCTTCGTTTCACCAGGTATCTTAAATCTGCATTTGATATTCGTGACAAAAGTATTAATCGGGTGACTCAAGTATGATAATTCAAATAAAGTACTCTCATCTCCATAATTTATCCTAGACCATACTCTAATTAATCTATCAAGACGATTACTTGTGGTTGCAATCTTACTAGAATTACAAGTGATTTCTACAGAATTCACTGGTGTCAGTTGCAGCGAATACCATCTTTTCGAAAATTTCAAATTACCAGTATCGTCATATATGTGATATAGTTCTAGAGAGGAGTTTGATCCAAGAACAAGCTCATCCTCTAAATGTGCCCATTCAAGGCAGTTAATGAAAGATTTACCGTAGATATCAAACTCTAGGCCATGTGTCCATTGAGGTATTTTCATATATTCATTGATAGGTTTAAACACTATTATCTTTGATTTTATAGCTATAGCTATGTATGCGTTTGATTTATTTATGCTGATAGCAATTGGATCGGCTTCTAGATAGATAGTTTGTAAATTTTTTGTTGGTTTTGTCTCAGAACTTTTGGTATTTGTTATTATTAAATTATTACCAGATAAATATGCAATTATAAGATGACCCTTCCATAATAATTGCAGTATTGACCTAGGTTCCCTATTAACTTCTCCTGGAACAAAATTTACGGTCATTTTGTCTTGTATAACAAACTTGATATAATCTCTATCAATGTAAACTCATATCATTAATTTATAAAATCACGTGAAATTCATTTCCATACCGATTGCAACTTATTTTTCAGAATGAACAAGAACATAATTAAAATTATAACCAATCGATTAGAATAATATAATAGTCTGAGATATAGACTATTTCATTTGCTGGAAGGCCATTTCTTTTTTGTTCGATAGTTCAGATTTGCTTAAGGTATATTATTACGTAAAGCAAAATAATATGTAGTATAAATTCCTGTATATTACTTTTTTTAAAATAAAAATGAACTACTCGTATCATCTCTCCTAATTACTGAAAAACCAATAGGTATAGAAATAATGGGTGCTAGGTATGTAATAAAAACTGATGATGAAATCTGTACTTATTTTGATTAATAAAACAGAAGAATAAAGTTCATCCAAACGATTTTTATTCCTTATTCAAGTTCATTGTACTAACTAACTTTGAAGTTGTAAAGATCAAAAGAAAGCATTAGCCATATGTTTGCAAAGGTCTCCCTGTGTTCTAATCGATAGAAATACTCCAAAGGAATGCTTAACAAATCCGGAATTAAAGAAAAACTTACCAGAATTATGTGTTGCTAATTTTAGAGCATTTATGGAATGTAGGAACGGTATGTTTGATATGAGAAAGAGAATGAAAGGGAATGCACCACTTTCTACTGGAAAATATGACGAGACGTTTGAAAAGTTATCTACTGGAGATTTTGATCCTCATGAAGAAATAAGAAAATTAGACGTCTTGAATAGAAATTTGTCTAAGCAGAGACAATTAAAAGAAGAACAAGAAAGGCAGAGAATAGCTGGTAGTTTGGATTAAATGACAAAAGGCTTGCTAAAATCGATTTTATGTAATAATAAAAGAATAATAGAAGAACTCTATTTTAAATAATGATATGATATGAACAAGAGTTGAGAGCAGTACGGACATTCAGTGCTAAATTGTATATATACATCTACTTCATTTAAATAATAAAATGCATGACATAAGTGGTTATTAATCTTAATATATATCGTATGCTACTTTAAAATTATGAATAATTTACTGTGGAACTGTGGAGAACCCGAAAACTGAAGTTGATTATCTGGTTGACAAGTTCGGATTCATAAACGAGCTGTAGCAGAATTATGCAAATTTTTCATACATTAATTTTTTTACCAAAAGCGATACAGTATGACTATCTCTTCAGAACTAGAGGCAAATAGGGTCGAGGAAATTGATAATCTTTTGACCCTTATCAAGCCTAGAATAATCGAGTTCATTGAAAAATCTGACCCCAATTCAACAAAATACGAAAAAGATTCGCTAGGCAAATACAATGAACCAGGATTTTTAAAATCTCAGATCTTAACAAAAGAATTAGATAAGGGGATACAAGGAAATCACGTTATGTTGTTTGAAGCTTTAGACAAGATATTAAAGTATTCTGTTAACACTTGGAATCCTGGATTTATGGATAAATTATATGCATCAAATACTCCAATTGGTGTAATTTCAGATTTAATTTTATCTATTTTAAATACAAATTCCCATGTTTATACCGTTTCACCAATACTATCAGTTATCGAAAATTACATTGGAAGGAAATATGCAAGTTTATTTTTTGAAGATGATAAATCGACATGTGGAGGATTAACCTTTCCTGGAGGTTCGTGGTCTAACATAACATCATTGCAAATGGCAAGGTCTTTAAAATATCCTGATACTAAGACAAATGGTAATGGTAATTACAAATTTGCAGTCTACACTTCTAAGCATTGTCATTACTCGGTTGAGAAAGCGGCAATTTTACTTGGATTGGGTTCGTCTAGTATATTTAAGATTAGTATCAGGGAAGACGGTAGTATGGATCCAGAAGACTTGTACAAGACAATAGAGCAATCAATAGAAGACGGATTCACACCATTATATATCAACGCTACCGCTGGTACAACTGTTTTTGGTTCATACGATCCATTTGAAGCCGTTTCCAAAATCTCTAAAAAGTACAATACTTGGTTTCACATCGATGGATCTTGGGGAGGTAATGTCATCTTTTCAGAGAAACATAAACACAAGCTCATTGGCTCTAAATATGCTAACTCGATTACAGTGAATCCACATAAGATGTTGGGTGTTCCAAATACTTGTTCATTCTTACTATTGCCACATGTTCTGCACTTCCAAAAGTCAATGTCTTTAAATGCGCCATATTTATTCCATGGAAGAGAGAACTCAGAAGATACTGACGAGAATTTTGACTTAGCAGATGGTACTATGGGTTGCGGAAGAAGGCCAGATGCCTTTAAGTTTTATCTCTCTTGGCTTTACTATGGATACGAGGGATTGCAAAAAAGAGTCGATCATGCATTCGACGTAGTCGAGTATTTTGTGCATCAAATAAGTCAAAACAAAAATTTTCAGCTTGTTCTTGGAAGCAAAGACCAATTGCCCCCTTGTTTACAGGTTTGCTTCTACTATAAACCAGATGGCTATACTAATACAAGCTACACTGAACTTACGAGGTTTATCTCAAGAGAATTGCACAAAATGGGCAAATATTTGGTCGATTTCTCACCTAATCCTGCAAATGCCGATGAAGATAATCACGGAGAATTTTTCAGAGTAGTATTCAATTCGCCCACATTGTCTGATGCCATTATAGATGACTTGATTGAATCCATAATAACAGTTGGCACAAAGTTCCAGTTAGAATTATAGATTGCTTATAGATATATAACAAATTATGCCATCCTTGCAGAAATTGTCTAACTAACTGCAAAATCCTTTAATAATAGGGCTCACTTTGCAGCTGCGTACACTATAAATTGCTACAAATAATTACTATTACAACAGCACCGGGGTTCAATGCTGAAATTAAACTACTTTACTTCTCCATACCTCCGTACCAATAAAAGAATTGTTTTCATGGCTACACATTGTCAAATTATATACATATAAGCCTTAAAAAAGTATTTTCACATCATCTCCTATCGATGTTTCTTGAAGAATGCAACCTTTTTAACATTTTTCCAACTGTAAACGGGTAGTGTATTCACTGTGTGCAGGATACAATTTACACAATAAGATAAGCTGAGAGAAATGAAACGTCGCTCGACGAAAAAGTCGATAGCGATACAACACGAATCGATGTAACATTTACTGAGATTTTAGTGGGGTCTTTCAGAGAATAGAGTGCGGCGCTGGGTGTAGATGTGATAAAATCCTCGAGTAAGTATTCTGGCGAGAAAGTGGAGACTACTTCAGATCCATCTATCTTACTTAGTTAAAGAAACTAAGTTATTATTGGTTGTTATGTTCAATAACAACCTAGTTGTGGAATATATCTGAGTTAATCCGCAAATGGCAGGAGAGTCAAAATGGCAGGAGAGTCAAAATGCCACGACGTCACAATCATAGTTAAAATTTAAAGATAAGAGATATGAAGAGATCGATAGTAGTGTGTAGCAACAAAGAAACTGAAAGCTCCCAATTTGGCATATTTAGTTAGAGAGTTCGATTTATTCTTCTCTGCAACATCGTTGCACATAGATTTTGTTTTTAATCATACATACATTTGAACAATACTCTGCTATCTGGAGGTCTTTCAGATATGATATATATATAGGCCAATCCTACAATACCAAATTCGATAGTTCAACTTCAGTAGAAAGTAATTCGATTAATAATGTCTACTGAAAAAGAAAACACTCGCTTCGAGGTGAACACAAGTAATGGATCATCAGATCCTGTAATACACATGGAAGATCACCTTGAGCTTAAAAGACACTCTTCTAGTGAGATCGCAGCTTCAGGAAAATGGTACGATCGAAAGCTTGTGCCAGGCATACCACAATATTCGAATGCTATGGTGCAAATTGTGATGTTATCGTTCGTTGTGTTCATGACACCAGGCATGTACAATGCTTTGACTGGAATTGGTGCCTCTATAAGTGATGTTTCCACTTCTGATAATGCTAATGTTGCCTTATATTCTGTCTTCGCAACAGTTGGTTTCTTCTCGGGAACCATCTGCAACGCTATTGGTGTTAAAGCTTGTTTAATGTTTGGTGGTACTGGTTATGCGATATATGCTGGCTCTCTTTTGAGTTTCAATCATAATGGAAACAAGGGGTTCGTTATATTTGCTGGTGCTTGGCTTGGTCTCTGTGCTTCTTGCCTATGGGCAGCTCAGGGGGCCATTGTCACAGCTTATCCATCCGAAGGAAATAAGGGAAAAGCTATCATGATATTTTGGGTTATTTTTAACTTGGGAGCGGTTATTGGTTCAATTATTCCATTAGCCAACAACATCCGTAAGGTCAGTAGTGTTGCTAATGACGGCACCTTCATCGCCTTTATTATCCTCATGTGCTTAGGTTCTATAATTGCCAGTCTCATGTTACCTATGAACAAAGTTTGGAAATCAGATGGTACTAGGGTCACTACTGTCAAATATCCAAATTGGAAAGATGAAATAGTAGGCTTGTTCAAATTATTATATCATGAACCAATCACCATGGTCTTGTTCCCAATGTTTTTCTCATCTAATTGGTTTACTACTTATCAATTTAATGAATTCAATGCGGGCCGTTTTAATCTTAGAACAAGGTCATTGAACTCTTTGCTTTACTGGTTTTCTCAAATGCTTGGTGCTATATTCATGGGAAATGTTTTAGACATGACTCGTTACAGAAGAGTAATACGTGCAAGAATTGGTTGGGTTGTCACAATGATACTTTCTTTAGTTATTTGGGGTGGTGGATTAAAATTTGCTTTAAGTTACGATAGAGCAGATGTTGCAGCTCTCGATTTCACCCCACTTGATTATACCGATGGGTCATATATCGGACCAATGTTTCTCTACATGTTTTACGGTTTTTATGACGCCATATATCAGAATTTTTGTATATGGGTCATTGGTGCTTTGTCAAATAACCCAAGAAAGACTGCTGTTTTCGCGGGTTTCTACAAGGGTTTGCAATCAGCAGGAGCTGCTATTGCTTGGAAATTAGATGCTATTGAAAAGCCATACATAGATTTATTTGCAAGTGCATGGGCACTCCTTACTGGTTCTTTGATAGTTGCTTTTCCATTGATATTTTACGGGATTAGTGATCATACTGACATCGAAGAAGATGGCTTGACAAAGATAGTCGATCGTGATGAGATTGTTTCAGTTAAATCTGGTATTCAGACCCCTGTAATTGACGATCAGGTTTGAAAAGTGCACCTAATTCAGACTTAGTCCAAAATGATCGTTCTATTTCAATTCTTCTATTTAGGAAACTAATAAATTTGTAACTTTAAATATATTAAGCCAATTTGATTGATGAAAGTGTGGTGAACTGCAAAATGTACGGCATCTTTATACAGGAATGTTTAGGTCATCTTCTCATTTTTAAATTTCAAATTATCGATACACATGCAACCTAGACTTTATAGCTAAGATGTTAATCGATAATAACTCTTTATATTTGTATAATCTTACTTTAAAAAGCCCGAGTCTGGTTTCTTCCACTATAATTGGGAATTTTTTAGGTCAAAAAAGGTCACAGGAAATAGTCCTTGCTAAGTCAACATGGATTGAATTATGGCAGTCTGACTCCTCGACAGGCAAATTGGAGAAGATATATCACCAAAACAGTTTTAGCATTATTCAAAGTATAAATAAAGTAAGATATATGGGTTCTCAGAAAGACTTCCTAGTTGTGACGTCTGATTCAGGAAAACTTCTGGTTTTGGAGTATGATCCAAATAAGATCCAATTTGTTCCTATTCTCCAGGAGCCACATTCAAAAAATGGTCTACGAAGAACAGCTCCTGGAGAATACCTAGCTGTTGATCCTTATAACAGAGCTATTATGATCAGTGCAATCGAGAAAAATAAACTTGTTTATAAGGTTGAATCTTATAATGATAAACTAGATATATCTTCTCCATTGGAAGCATCTAAGAAGCTGATATTAACTTTAGATCTAATAGCATTAGATACAAGCTATGAAAATCCTTTGTTTGCTGCTATTGAGTGCGATTACAGTAAATTTGAAAACGATGTCGAGGATAGTATCTACGAACCTAAAGCTTCTCCTTTACAATTAAATTACTATGAATTGGAACTAGGACTCAATCATATCGTGAAAAAAGCTCCATTGAGTATACCCTCTAGTTCAACAAAATTAATTCCAATACCTAATCCTATTGGTGGTGTAATTATTGCATGCAATTCATATATCATATATGATAGTCCGAACAAATCCAGGTTGTATCTTCCTTTACCTGTTAGACTGGGCTCAAATGAGACAATAATAATCAACTATGTTGTACATAAATTGAAGAAAGATAAGTTCTTCATTTTAATTCAAAGCACTTTAGGTGATTTGTTTAAGTTAACTGTGGACTATGATAACGAAGACAATTTGATGAAAGACATTATGGTAAGCTACTTTGATACCATACCAGTTTGCAACTCCATTGAGATTATGAAAAATGGTTTTTTGTTTGCGGACGTTATCAATAATAATAAATTATTCTATCAGTTTGAAAAATTAGGCGAAGATGAAACTGAGACTACATTAAAATCGAGCAATTTTCCATCTGAAATTTCAATCAAACAATTGGACATGAAGGCTATTACATTCAAAGTAAAAGGATTAGATAATTTAGCATTAGTTGATGTGATTGAAACGCTACATCCTTTGGTTGATAGCACCTTGATCGAGTCTGTTGATTCTAATTCGCCTGATCCACTAAAACAAATTATAGTTTTATGTTCACATTCTTATTTGAAAACTTTAACGCATGGATTTCCTATCACAACGATTGTTGAAAGTCCCCTTCCAATGTCACCAACTAATATTTATACAACAAAACTATATTCAAACTCGAGTAGTGATGCTTATTTAATCATTTCTTCGACTTTAGCTTCAAAAACATTAGTTTTATCTATTGGTGAAGTTGTAGAGGAAGTAGAAGACTCTGGTATGGTGACTAATCAATCTACACTTACAGTTCAACAAGTGGGTAAGTCTTCTATTGTACAAGTATATGCAAATGGAATAAGGCATATCAAGCACAAAAATACAGATAATGAAGAACTTAGTAAACTGACTACAGATTGGTATCCTCCAGCAGGGGTTTTAATTACACATACCAGTACTAACAATCACCAAATTCTTATCGGGTTGTCAAACCGTGAAATCTGCTACTTCGAGGTTGATCCACTAGATGACCAATTGGTCGAATATCAGGATAGACTTAAAATGCCAGGAGCTATCACTTCTTTAGGGATTATTAAATCTGAAATTAAAAGTCAATTTGCTGTCGTTGGATGTACTGGTGAAACAATTCAAGTAATTTCCTTGAAGCAGCATAATTGCTTTGAAATTTTGACTCTTCAAGCTTTATCATCCAATAGTTCATCGATCGCAATTTTGACCTATAATAATATTATCACCGTACATATTGGTATGGAAAATGGTCTTTATGTGAGAACTACAATGGATGAAGTGTCTGGAAAACTTTCTAATTCAAGAATTAAATATTTAGGGTCTAAACCTGTCTCTGTGTCACAAATCGAATTAGCTGGATCCAATGCTATATTAGCTATTTCTTCTAGACCATGGATTGGATATCAATTTAAGGGAGATTTCAAATTAACACCGCTAATAAATTGCAATATTAACAACGGAACATCGTTTGTTTCTGAGGATATAGGTGGTGAAGGAATTGTTGGAATATCTGGCGATAATTTGATTATCTTCACAGTTGGTGACGATGAAACTGGTTTTAGTTTCAATGATGAGTTCAATATCAGTAAAATAAAGTTGCGTTATACTCCGAGAAAAATGAAGGTGGATAATACTAACTCATTTATATACGTAATAGAATCTGAATACGGAATCAAGAGCCCTTTCTCGAAGATTAAAATTGAGGAATCTAAATTGAAAATTGAGGAAGACACTGTTGAACAGGATTATTTTGATACATTTGGGTACGAGAAGTTAGAGGACTCATGTGCATCTTGTATTCAAGTTATAAATTATAATGAACAGTCGGTTACTCAATCTCTAGAATTACCAAATGGAGAATCTGCGACAACTATTTGTAAATTAAATTTTGATACTAATCAGGAATATTTAATTGTTGGTGTAACGAAAAATGCTAAATTCTTACCTAAATTTTACACAAATAACTACCTTTATACTTTCAAAATAAAAAAGAATGGGATATTGGAGTTTGTACATAAGACAGAAATAGATAAGCAACCCTCTGCAATGATATCCTTTAATGATAAAGTTTTGGTTGGAATGGGTAATTATTTAAGACTTTTTGGTTTGGGTCTGCGTCAATTATTAAGAAAAGCCTCATCTACAATAAATTACCTACAAACTATCGTAAAAATAGTACATCAGGGAAATAATAGAATTGTTGTCGGGGACTCTTCAAACTCCACTGTATTCATGAGGTATGATCTGTTTGATAATCAATTCTATCATTTCTCAAATGATATCATGAAAAGACAAATAACAGCACTAATGGATTTAGACTATGATACGATAATTGGTGGTGACAAATTCGGAAATTTATTTGTATCTAGAGTACCTGAAGCAGCTTCTAAACATAGTGATGGAGCATGGCTTAAATATCAAGAACCTTATTTAAATGCTTCTGGATCTAGAGTGAGAAATCTTTGTGAATTTTATTTACAAGACATTCCGACTTCATTTTTCAAAGGAAGCTTAGTAGTTGGAGGTAAAGAAAGTATTATTTATACGGGGATCCAAGGTACAATTGGTATTTTGCTTCCGATGGCCACTGCCCAAGAAGTAGAACTTTTATTCAAGTTAGAACTTTCTTTAAGAAAGTATTTCGATTACAATTTGGACGATTTCGATGAAAACAAAAATGGTTATAATTTATTGGGGAAAGATCATTTAAAATTTAGAAGTTATTATAACCCCGCTAAAAACGTAATAGATGGTGACTTAATTGAAAGGTTCTATGAATTAAACTCTTCAGCAAAAATAAAGATTGGAAATGAATTAGATCGAACACCAAGGGAGCTAGAGAAAAAAATATCAGAATTAAGAAATAGATCTGCTTTTTAGTAGTTACATGACATTCATATAAACTATATTTAGTAAATAGAAAATAACACACTTGCTCAAATAACGATATTTAGCAAGGCTTACCTTTCCAATTGATGAAAGTGTGACTCTCTAGAAGTATTTAGTACTTACAAGAAATATATAGCTGCAAATTTTACTTATTACCACAACTAATGAATGAAAAGAATTAAAACAATTTAGAAGTCTTTATCTCGGACAAATATGATAAATAGATCAGCATATAGTGATAAACTATGCAATAATTTCGTTACCCTTACTTTGATTATCTATCTTATTTTCGTCTGAGCCGTTACTAGTGGTGCTATTTTCTGTAGTTTTAGTTCTAATTGGAGATAATTCACCCTTTGCGCTCTCCTCGTCTTTGTGATAACTACGGATTCCATTAATTTTTCTTCCTAAGGTAGGACTACCCTGTCCATTCAGTTCATCACTGCCATTTCTCATCGGCGTTTGAGGATTAGGTGTGCTGAACTGAACAAAGTTCCAAAATGCTGGTGATGAGTGGTGCGGATTGCCATTTGGTAATCCCAATTTACCTGATCCGGCGGCTTTGGATCCTCTTTCAGGTGTAAATGCTTCGAGTTGGGCAATCTTTTTGGGACTAGCAAAACCCAAAGCATCAGATGTAGTACTTGGAGCAGTAGAGTTTGTATTCATATTGGAATTTGTGGTGTCATTAGTAGAAATATTTCCAGACGTGTAATTGGAATTCACGTCATTCATTTGAGATTGTGAATACGAATTCAGGCGAGAATGCTGGGAATGGGGAACCGAAATTGAAGCATTATGATTAAGTGGAGGCGGTGGCAAATTAAATAAGTTATTTCCTGTTACTTTTGGCAATTTTGGAGTTATATTACTAACTTCACTAAGTTGTCTTATAGGCGATGACAATTCACTTTTTTCCCCTAGTGAATTCATCGAGGAGTTTAGTTGAGACTGTTGAGACCTAAGGGATTGCTGCGAAAGTTGAGAATTCTGAAAATGCTGACCTTGTTGACCTTGTTGCATCATCGAACCACCAAACATCAATTGAGGTGGAGCCTGTTGTGGAAATCCATACGAACGCGATGCTTGACCATAACCATTGGACTGTTGGTTTGGCATATAAGAGAATGCATTTGATTGTATAGGGTTAGAAGGTATTTGAGAATATTGCATAGATTGTCCCAATTTAGGTAAAGAAGTTTGATTGTAATCATCTTGTCTTTGGGTCTCCTTCTGATAATACTTTTGAGACTCCGGTAATTGTTGATGGGTTGCCAAGTGCAACTGTAATTGTCTCGAAACTGAAGAGCCTCTTCTCGTTTTCAGTAAAGAACCATTATTGATTTTATTTAAAAAGTCATCTTTGTACGATTCACTAATTTGCCATTTCATACCCTTACCTGGTTCGTTGGGTCTTCTTGGAACTTTCTCAAAAGCTTTATTCAAAGACAAATTATGTCTAATTGAATTTTGCCAACCAGTTTTAGAATACTTATAATAAGCATAATGAGATCCAATCCAGTTATAAATTTCTGATAACGACATAATGCCCTCTTCATTGGATAAAATTGCTTGTGTAATCATAGTAGCATAAGAATAAGGAGGTTTTATGTCCTTAGCTTCTTCCTTAGATAAATCCTGATCTAAATTACTTTGTAAAGAATTAGCAGAGACAGATGATGGAGACTGTGTGAGCTGTGCTTTGTCAAACATTTGAAAACTCTTTATTTGTGGAGTATGATTAATTGGAATAGTATGCTGCTGAGGATATCCTGCGCTTGAAGTCTTTCGGGATTTGAGGATTCTAGACTTATATTTTTCCAAGCAAATTGCCATCATTTTATCCAGTATGCTAGGTTGGGAATCTGGCAAAATAAACATCATTTGTGTTCCGCCAATATCTAAAATAGCCCCCGAATGCAATGGAGTAGCATGTGAAGCGCCAACTGGGATCTTCTGAGAGTCAATACGTGCACCGTTTCTACCAAAAACTTTTAATTCCCAGCATCTTAAATCTAAGTTATAATTGATAGCTGCATGCTGTCTCGATACGACTTTTGCTGGCCCTAAGTCAATATCAATTCTTGACAGTGAGTCAGACTTGTTATCTGTATTTCTTCCAATTGATATTGCTAGCGATTTAACGTAAAATGTCCAATTCTGACCAGCTATTTTAGCGTATGCCTGAACTTCCGTAGCAAGATTTTTGTCGTTCGCATAGTCTTGCAGAACATTTGTCCTTTCCTCGGGGATTTGTAAAGTTGATATGATTGCATTCACCAAATCAGTTGGATCATCGAAAGTTGGTGCATCGTCTCCATCATCTTCATTTGTAATGCGCTTCCTTGGAGTAGTGGTAGATGACATCTCTAAACCTAAGTAATAGTTGCCGTGGCCAAAATAGAATCAATATCAAGTATTTTTTTTATAGCAAAAAGCAATTAGCAGATTGGTATTAATTCAATTTGTATCACTCAATTAAGTTGCCTTGATTATACTAGATAAAGGTCCACGGAAATTAGCAAAGAAGAACACTTAGTTTCAAAATGCCCTTAAGCTTAAAGCGAAGCAAGCAATATTCTTAAAAAAACAGTTCTGTAGAAATATGACTAGAACTATATCTCTAAAACACACCTAGTCTGTTTAATATATGTCTTAAAGCTTAAGCGTTTGAAACTATTGCAAATATCTAATCGACAGTGGTTAGCTATGTTTGTTTACAAAACAAATTTTTTGTTTTGGTATTTTTCATTGGGCTCACAAAAAATTCACTCATGTGAATATGCAGGTCTATTTTAACATTATATGCTACAGGTTTTGAACTATTATTAACTATTTTTCATAAACAGCTTTGACTTATTCAAATATAGGCTTTTCATAGTTGATTGGAATAATGAATGAGCTTTGCGTTATATCAAACCCACGGGCATCAGAAGATTCGGTAGTAATAATGTCTACTACTAAATCCTCTTCTTCCAATCTTCTTTTGTTTAACGCATCTTCATCAATGATATCAAACTCGTCCTCTTTTTCTTCATATTCTATATTTTCTTCTATTTCAACGAAATCTGGTGCTAAAGCACTCCATTTTTGAGGAAATTGAACCAGCCACAAGTAAATTGTACCACTATCTATACCAGTAGAACCAATCATACACCTTGGATGATTCCATTTTACATCAAAAAGTTCTTCATTACTGCCTTCCAAGATTTTAATAAGCGAGCCCAAAGATGTCTCCCATACGTATAAGTCATGAGATGATTGGCCGTATGTAGATGCTACAAGAAATTCTGCATTATGGTTGAAGGCGACAGCGTTCCATTGTAATTTGTTGACCACATCCTGATATTTATGCTCCACTTCAAATTCCCATTCACTTGGATCGACGATATTGATTAAGTCAGGAAGGTTTATTTGACGAATAATCCTGTCAGAAGAATTAATTGCTAACTTCCGGCCATTAGGGGAAATGTCCAAATTCTTAATATTTGAACCAGTAATCTTGATTGAATGGATCATCAGTAAAGTTTTCGTATTAAATATGTTAAGCCAACCTTTGCTTGTTCCTGTAAATATGTAACTACCATCATTTGGTGTGAAAATTGATACCAAAGTCGTATGCTTGTCATTTTTCTTTTTGTTTTTACGCCCACTATCAATTTCTTCTACCTCATTTTGCATTGAAAGTGGTACTGTGCTAAGTTTGGTAATTTTGATATTCTGCTCATCTGTAATATCAACAAAAACTGGCAAATCATCAAACAATGATGCAACAAATTTAAATTTGTCTTTTGGATGTAACTTGGCCAGCCATATTGCTCCATCGAATTTAACATTCCTAATAACTGGCAGATCTTCTTCGTCTATGAATTCTTGGTTAACTTTATTAAGGTCCCACAATTTACAAGTCCAGTCTTGAGAAGAAGTAAGCAAATATTGACCACATTGGGACCAACTGATAGACGTAACTGGTCTTGTATGACATCCTTTTAGTAGATGTGCAACTACACCTCCATTTGATGTCAAATCGTATATGATGATGGAACCATCACTAAGGCCAGATGCTAGGTAATCACCTTTGCTATTAAATTGAATTATAACTGAATGACCATATTGTAATGTATTACTGAGTGTATCCGGGTATTCCTTTGCTACTGCAAACGGATCTTGCAAAGATAGATTCATAATTTGTACCACTTGAAGAAATTGTTGCTCGGTGATGAAATTTAATATAAATAAAACTAATTAGCCAAATAACGCGCTGCTGATACTAAAGACTTACTACGCCTTTTTATGAAAACTTTATTGTTCAGTTTCTTCTAGCATTTTTCCCTAACCTCAAAGAGTAAATAGATTGCATCTCATAACTACCGATTCGACTTCTTGCTTAGGGATAGGTACCATATTTTGAAATATTCATGTTATATTCATTAATAATTCCATCTAGACTTTTGGTGCGCTTATACGTCTTACTATATCTTAGTTCATCAGCATATGGAATACTTCATTATTATTCAGAATCAGGAAGTAAGAAATGTTTTTACAAAGAACTTAATAAGGGATCATTATTAATAGGGCGATACAAATTAGATATACGTGATTTTCAAGAACAAGAATTCTTCTCCCCTAGAGATAAGACTAATACAGGAGTTTTAATAGACGTGGAAGAAGCATTTGATGCTGACCATCGAGTAGTTCATCAAAAGGGTTTATCAAGTGGTCAATTTACCTTTATTGCACTAGAATCGGGAGAACATAGAATTTGTTTAACCCCAAGAAGCTTTTTGCCAAAAAAATGGTATGGTAACTCCAATAATGAGCCTGCATTAGCTGACCTGAAATTCACAGAAGCAAGAGTCATGCTAGACCTATTAATTGGGGATAGTTCCGCAATCGACTCTAAACATTCGGATGGTGTCAAAACTCTTTCTGAAAAAGTAACAAAACTCAACGATAAGTTAACCGATATAAAGAGAGAACAGCTATTCATAAGAGAAAAAGAAATGCATTTTCGTGATCAGTCCGAGAGAACTTGTGATAAAGTTCTAAGGTGGCTGATTATTCAACTGGGTGCGTTATTGATTGTATGTGTCTATCAAGTTTTGAGTTTGCTGCGTTTTTTCATTAAGGAAAAAATTGCTTGATTTCAGAATTGATTTTATGTTAATAATCTATATATTCATTAGCTTGCTTTATATATTTCTATAAGTATCATGTTTGCATCTCTGTAGTTCAATTAATTTTATATGCAGATCAGACTCGATGTTAAACTCACTTATCTTAAGTATTTGGTTAGATTTAGCCATTACAAAGCTAAAAAAGAATGGATGATGATCAGTGTCGAACTATGACTTGGAATACTGATATATATCATCCCGAGGAAATAATATCACCTTCTAATAGTGTGGAATCATTCAATTCATCTTACTCTTCAATAATCCGTAAAAATAAATTTGATGATCGATCTCAAACCAAAATCAATTTATCTTTGAAAGCCTACTTAAGCAACAAATTCTTTCATGAATTACCTTCAAATAAGTTCAAGGATCCTGAATTTCTTAAGTCTCCAGAGTCTTTCTTCAAATGGAGCAAAGCTACGAAAATATCAAACATAATAAATTCCTCAGACTTTTGCACAAAGCATGGTAAGGCTTCTCATTTTGAACCTACCTCGATATACATTGCTATCGGAACAGAAAAAGGGCATATTATAGGCTTTAACTATCATCAAGGCATTGAATATGTTGCTGTTCCATCTGCATTTGATAAACTTGATGAAGGTAAGATATCCGCAATAACTTTCTCCTCAGATTCGACACAAATGGCAGCAGGTTACGAAAATGGATTAATTATAATCTGGGATTTATCCACAAAATCTTCAGGGTTAATTCCAGGACGTATTGGGCCAGTTTATTCGATAGCTTCTATAACTTTGGAACAAAGATTCAACAAAAACATGCAAGGACATTTATCAGATAGTAAAATTACAAACATACGATTCATAGGCGATCTGCATTCTCAACTAATATCAACAGATAGTTCAGGTTTAACATTCTTTCATTATGGAATCAAAAAGCTTTTCAAATTGTATTTCATTACTCAAAAACTTTTAGGGACAAATGATGCTAACCTGAATGAAATAAGGTACTTAGTACATGATATTGATATACTTCCTTTCGGATCATCTCCACATATAACTGACGATCTAGGTGTTGTTGCAGTCTTGACTAGTCATGGCCTTTCTATCATTTCTGTCTTATCTCTTAATAATCCGCATACTATTAATTTGAGAACTCACTTCAAAATTGGAAAATCAAAACTCGTTGCAAGTACTTCTCATTTTTCTGGGTGTTTGAACTGGTTTCCTTCAATAGAACAGGATAATAAAAAAACTAATGCAAGATTAGCTTATTCTTGGAATAATATTCTAACAATTATAGAAATTGATCATACTTTATTTCCTAATAACTTCACTTCAATAATTTCTGAATTGAAGGATAAAGATAAGGCAATTCCTAACTTGAAAATAATAAAAACATGCAGTTGGCTGGCACCAGAAAGAAATAATTTGATAGCTGGTTTGAAATGGTTGTCATCTGATATTTTGTGTGTTTTCTTAAAGAAGAGTGCAGCCAATCCCGAAGTATATATGGTTATATTACACTACACAAATGATAGCATTGCTAAATTAGAACCCATAAGTTTTGACGATCTCCAGAATTCAAATATAATATTCGAAACTCAAGAAGTTAAAAATGGTGAAAGTGAAAGGGAATTATTTCATTCATTCAATAATTCCATAAAAGCCTTCAAAAGTAGACTTATGTTCTTCAGAAATTCGAAAAATGAATTAGAATTGTATATCGGAATACTGCTAAATTGGGCAGACAAATTACTTGGATATCTTTCAGATCGAAATTATCCCAGAGCAATAATATCAGCGAAGAACTACTTTTATTCAAATGAAACTGGAAAGCTCACTCTTGTTGGCCTACCAAGAAACAGAGCTTTAAGAATAGCATTAATAGAGCCATATTTGTTACAAATAATGAAGGAATCAGTACATTGTCTCTTTGGATCAGGAAAAAGTAATCAAGACTACTTCATGCATATTTATTTCGAAATTATCTCGAACCTATATAAAGGAGGACATTCAGATAAATTAGCAGATATATTCGAGATATTGTTTGAAGCAATCGAGATCAAGAGCTTGTTTTTTTCTACTCTTGAACCGCATATATTATCGGGGGATATTCCCACTCTCCCTCCAATAGTTTTGCAAAAACTAGTTGAATACTATGTAAAAATGGAAAAAGGTGACAGGCTCACCGAAATTCTTTGCATTTTGGACATCAAGACATTAGACATTGATTTAACAATTCAATTATGTAACCGTTATAAATTAAGAGATTGTTTAATTTATATTTGGAATTTCTTATTAGGTGACTATAGTACTCCACTAGTTGATTTTTTGAACGACATATACACTTCTCAAGATCTAGACGAATGTATGAAGGTATATTCTTATATATCCTTTGTATTGACAGGAAGGCAGTACCCCACCGATAAACTTATAAGTCCAGACGATGAAAAATTTGCTCAGACTAGTATTACCCAAATCTTATTTAGCAGCAGCCCTATGAGTTTACCCAATGGTTTTCCAAACTTTTTGGCCCAAAAGGAAACAATATTTCCTTATCTCTCTATTCTTTTGAAGTTTAGCTCTTTTGAGATGCTCTCTACATTGAATGAATTCTTTGAAGAAACTATGCTTAATGATAATAGGCTTTTAAATCGTCAGTTTATAATTGAGGCATTATTAGATATATTTGAGTATAATGAGTTTAACGAATCTGACTATTGTCAATTAGCAATATTCATTGCAAGGAATTATCCCAAGTATCCCCAATTCATAAGGTTATCAGAAACAGTCTTGAACGAAGTTTTCGAACATTTGTGCTCCAACAATGATCCAAAATTATCCCAAGATTGTGAATTGGCTCTTCAAAGTCTTTTACCTGAATATGAGCCTGAGAATGAAGCATATTTATTTGAAAAATTGAAAGCTGCAAAATTCTATGATGTTTTAATTGAAAAATATAGATCGGAGGGTAACTATCCGCAAATGCTATCGATGTGGCTAGTCAAACATCAACAGGAAACTTCAGATAATTTGCAACAAAATTCCTTGTATAATGTTCTTGAAACCTCATTTGAGTGTACTAAGATTCAGGACGAAAGACTCAATTTAATCAACATAATTTTCAAAAATTTTAAAAGTTTTTTAGCTATTGATACCGAAGCAACTGTTAAGGCTATATGTAGATATGCTCCACAATTACATTCGTTAATTTTAGATGTTGAGGACAAATTACTTGGTTATAAGTACTTGAATATTCTTTTCGGTGAGTCAGAGTTAGAAAAAGCACAGATTGATAAGTTTCCTGTTTTGATAGCTCGCTACATCTCATTGCTTTGTGAGTTTCAGAATGATGCTCTCTATGCTTTTATACAGAATTTTGTATCAGAATTGAACAAGGATATCGACCAATTCAAATTTTGTTTAGATCTACTTCGTGCTAACGATTTCGTCGATAGTTTGACAATTTTATTGTTGTACAACTCTCAATACGAACAGGCTTTAGATGAATTAATTGCATATATGAAAAAGTACTGTGACAAATTTCACGACGGCTATAAGACTAAGTTCTCAGAATATATTAATTTGGCAATCGGAATTTGCGAGAGGTCAGAAACTTACGTATATATTGATGATATTTATTTGAATGAAGAATTGTGGTTAAAATTAATGAGAAGTTGTATTGAAATGGCACACAATCTGAAAAGTGATGTGGAAGTTGCCAATTTCTTCAACCAATGCACGCATGACTGTTTTATACATGTTAGTGATATCAAATCTAACTCAAACGAACAGAAAGAAAAAGCATTTTTTAAAATTTTCAATAAGTTTTTATCTGATTCGTCTAACGAGATTGCTACATTATCTAGTGTTCGTGGTATTCTTCAAGATGTCTTTATTTCCTACTCATATGAAAATGAAATGCTTCAGCTCTCATTGAAGATGTTAAATGAAAGTATTTTCAAGAGTATGCAACTAGTAAAGGCTAATAACATCAGAGGCTGGCCTATTAAAAACAGAGCTTGTGCTTCTTGTGGCAAGATTATGTGGGGCTCAAGTGTTCTGGAAAACCATTATACTGCTTGGGAAAGTCGTCAAAAGCAAATATTACTTATGGAGAGTCCAATTGCTAAAACTTCGGAAGTTTTGGCACACAAGCCTAACGACTTGATATTTTTCAAATGTGAGCACGGCTATCATTTGTCCTGTTTAGAGAAATTAGGTTATATAAATTCGAAGGAGTGTGCAATATGTACTCCTTCAATTCCATTCAATAGTTAGTGCCTAGGAAATGCGACCCTCAAAATTGCACGTCCAAATACGGTAATTTCATAAACATACTCTATATATAGATCTGCGATCTAACAGAAATATTTCCTTCCATAACTACTTAAGCCTTATAGCAAGACTATTCAAGATCTACTTAGGCCTATATACGACTATTCAAGATCTACTTTGGCCTATATACTACTAATAGTCGAATACGGTGTCTATCAGAATAATTTAATGATGGAAGATCACTTCAATAATGATGAATATAGTGACGAAGATGACTTATTTGACGATAATCAGATTAACCAATTAGATAGTTTACCAAACGAGAACTTTCAACCTCGAGTGTCTTCGAAAGATCCTTCTCTGTATATCTATGATAACATGCGTGGCTCTGATTCATTGCATACCAATAACTACGTTCTGCAGCAGCCATTATACCCAGTTCATCAATTTTCATCACCACAACCTAAATTTATGGGAACACATAAATCATATAATGACCACAAAGTAAGTTCCATTTCAAGTTACAGTACCGTGGTAGATGATGATTCCAGCATTTTATATGAAAAACTGGGCTACACAATGTCAAATCCATCCATAAGCACACCACCAATGAGAACCAAAACGGTGAAATTTTCAGAATATGAGCCAGAATTTCCCGAATCTGCTTATAGTCCTAGAAAAAGGCAATACTTGCCAGAATCAGATCAGTATGAAACTTTCGACTCTTCAATTCCTTATAGACCGTATGGGCAAATTCCGACTTATGCTGGGGATGACTACATGATTAATCCTTTGGAAGACGCAGATGATGATAGAGATATTGATCCATTCGGGGATGATGATTCGTTATTCCTGGACACTGGTGAAGAAATAATTAGAAGAGGGACAACAATTAAAAGAGAAAGATTTTCAAGATCAAATACAATTTCTAAACCATCCTTTGGAATAATTGATGATGATGATAATTTCAAACCAAAACTTAACTACACGAAAACAATTAAAAAAGCAAAATTAGTAAACGGTAACTATATTATTGATGCACCTGTACCGAGGGCATTATTGGAGACATATGGGACTAAAATTCATGATAAAGGAAGAGAAATGGAATTTATGAGGTACACTGCTTGTACTTGTGGACCTTCAAATTTCGTCAATTTTAACTATAATCTCAGACTGTCGTTGTACTCTCCTCCTAGAATAACTGAGATAATGATATGTATCACGATGTATAATGAAGACGAAATATTACTTGCAAGAACCTTGAAGGGTGTATTTGATAATATACAAAATTTGACTAATCGTTCAGACCCAACATGGGGAGATGATTCGTGGAAAAAAGTTATGGTTTGCATTGTCAGTGATGGTAGGGCAGATCTTAATGAAAGAACTCAAAAATTGTTAACTGCTATGGGTATTTTTCAAGAAGGTTATGCAAAATCAAAGATCAATGAGAAAGCAGTCAAAGCCCACATATACGAGTACACTTCGACTGTAGGAATTGATAAAATTAACGATAAAGTACATCTTACGACAAATTCCAACCCAATTCAGCTAGTGTTTTGCTTGAAAGAGAAGAATACAAGAAAAATCAATTCTCATAGATGGTGTTTTCAAGCTTTTGCTCCAATTTTAAATCCAAAGGTTGTCGTATTATTGGACTGTGGTACAAAACCATCTAAAGATGCCATTTATCACTTATGGAGATCTTTTCGTGATGATAAGGTTGCCGGCGCTTGTGGAGAGATTCAGGTCGCTCTTGGTCCAGGCAAGAAACTCTTGAGTAATGCTATTGTTGCAGCACAAAATTTCGAGTATAAAATTTCTAACATTTTAGACAAACCGATGGAATCTGTTTTTGGATTTATTAGTGTTCTTCCAGGTGCATTTTCAGCATATAGGTATGATGCCTTATTGAATGTTGATGGAAAAGGACCCTTAGAAAAATATTTCAAAGGGGAATTTTTGCATCAAGACAATCAAAAAACTGATGATCCTGATGATGATGAGCGGGAGTTAAAAGAAAGGAACCATCAGGAAGCTGGTATTTTCACTTCTAATATGTATTTGGCAGAGGATAGAATCTTATGTTTTGAACTTGTAGCAAAAAGGAATCATGACTATGTGTTAAGATATGTCAATGAAGCTAAAGCTGAAACCGATGTTCCAGAAAAAATGGATGATTTTGTCTTGCAAAGAAGAAGATGGTTGAATGGTTCCTTGTTTGCTGCAGCATATGGTGTCTTCCATTGGACCAAAATTTGGAAATCAAATCATTCATTATCGAGAAAGCTTTTTTTGCAGTTAGAATTTTACTACCAGTTAGTTACCTTATTGGTCTCTTGGTTTTCCTTAGCATCTTTTTTTTTAGTATTCAGAATTTTGACTGCAAATTTAGGTTCAACCGATATGAATTTTTCAGTTGGAAAGTACTTAGCTGTTATATTTCTATGGTTTTATGTTGGGTCTGTCATATGCACATTTGTTTTGGCATTCGGTAATACACCAAGAGGAACCAGAAAATTCTATTTAGTCATAGCTTGTTTTTTTGCCGTCCTTATGGCTTACATGATGTTTGCTGCAATATTTTTAGCTGCACATACCGTTCAATCGATTATAAAAGAGCATAAAGACGATTTTAGTGCAATCATGATTTTCACGAACTCAAAGTTCAGAGATTTGATTGTTTCAGTTGTCTCGACATACACCCTATACTTTGTTGGAGCATTCATGTTTGGTGAACCAAGCTTTATGTTCACGTCATTTGCTCAATATGTGCTATTATCACCTACCTATATCAATGTTTTGAATATTTATGCATTTTGTAATATTCATGATGTTTCTTGGGGTACAAGAGGTACTTTTGCTAGAGATCTAGGGTCTGCAAAATCAACAGGTAAAAAGAATGAATTAGTTATGATAGCTGGAGTAGAGGAGGAACTAAATGAAACCTATTTGAATACCTTGGATATTTTGAGAGCTGATGCCCCTCCTGTTATACCTATCTTAACAAGAAAGAAAGATGATTCTTACTACGCTTTTGTAAGATCATTGACTGTTTTAATATGGATGTTAACCAATGGTATTTTAATATGCATTGTTTTAGATGCCGGTGGTTTAAGCGTATTCACTAAACAGAGTGAAACAAATGCTGATGGTTCAATTGCGGGAAACTCACAGGTCTTTTTGACAATCATTTTATGGATTGTCGCTGGTCTTGCAATGTTTAGGTTTTGCGGAAGTGTTTTGTTCTTGATTTTTAAAACATTTAGACCCTTGAAGTGGAAATTAAGAGATAGAAAGAATAAAAAGATAATGCAGTAGAATATTACGAGAATTGTCATCATCAAATAAGTATAATATTTTATTTAAAATGAAATTTCTTCTAAAATCAAGTATTTTTTGATATTTATTTCAAAATTTCCAAAAAAATTAGTAACGTATTTGTCTTTTTTGATTAAACAAAATTGTGTGTCATAGATTATATTAGATAAATGTAAGAATAATATCTCTAGAAATCAATTCAAATATGGAATGCTATTGACTACTTTCCTAAGGCTGAAAAATGACTTAAAGCTATACTGATAGCATATGTATCTTGCTGTACAATTACAAACACACACGTGACATAAATTGGAAAATAATTAATTTAGAATATCTAATAATTATCGCCTTTATTTCATCACTATATTGATAATTAAAGATGTGTAAGCCTATTAAATGCCCAACCTGCGGTATGTATAATATCTAAACTGGTACATAAATGATTTAGTTTGATTGATTCAACTTCAAAAGGATTGAGGTGCTAAAGTGATAAAATGGAATGAATGCATTTCAAAAAATTCCGTGGAAGATCAAAGAGGTACCTTGTGAGCTACTACTGAACCATTTGATAATTTTACCATCTTGGATTAAAACTAACATACCTACTAGATGGATATACTTGGATCGGATGTGGATTGCACATACCACTTGCTATGAGCGCTCAACCAAAAGAGAAATGGTGTACTTGTATGCCAACTAGCGGAGAAACTAGCGAATACCCACCTAAATACGGCGAAGGTAAAGCAGCTTAATAGTTACTGTTAGCATGCACTGTTTAGTTTGATTAACTGTTCCAAAAAATATCACTCTTTTAATATATGAAGCTTCAGAGATTTGATTATACCAAATGTATTTATATATTTTTTAATCTTAGACAGCATTTTCTGTACATTAGAGCAATATTATAGAACATAATAGTAATTCTGTAGACATATGATACCAATTCATCTATATAACGACAATCACCCTAGTTAATTTTATTACATCATTCTATGCATGAATTTTGAAATTAACGGTGCTGCCAAATTAAATTTAGTTCGAACACTTTCTACTTTCACATTTTCGTATTTAGGTTAGGGAACCATCCGTTTTACCTCTAACAAATAATGTGCGAAATAAAAAGCATTTCCATTTACATTCAAATTGCTACTTGCTACAGTCAATAATACGTTTCATGAGGCAAGAATCCATCTAATTATGCTGGTTTGAATTTAAACATTACCTATTTGGATGATATGAATTTCGATGAAATAATTCATTCCTGTTTGCAGCCTCACAGTAATGAAATTCAGTTTTTCAATACTCGACAATTCCCCTTGAAAAATGCCCCAATAAGAAATGTACAAGAAGCTTGAATCTTTTCAAGAAAGACTCCTTGCATGTAGTTTCAACGATTGTTATAGTTACTCATCTGGTAAAGTCCGTCAAGCTTCGGATAGCGTTATTAAGGTAGACTCGGAAGAGATTCTCGAAGATGTACCCTGGGACCAATAAAATATTACGTTTAGTCAATATATTGAATAATATCGCGGAGACGGAAAATGAGGTTTGATAGGTTGAAAAATCGCTGCTGGGCACAAAATGCATTGAATTATCCCCACTCCTCCGCAGAGAGAACTGAATATCAATAGGTCCGAACTAAGAGACTTCAATTATACATAGCTCAGAATGTCGTGCCATGAAATCAACAATCGTCCAAGATAAAATCTTAATTAATTTTCAAAAGAAATTTTTGGCCGTATTATTAAATCGTGAGAATCTATAGGGTAGTTCTCTGCAGAACAACTTATTTGTGGATCTGGACAATTACTCTTATCTAAACTGAAACTCTCTTTGCATGTCAGTACTTCAACTTACTACACACCAATTAAATCATAGCAGACCTCGTAAGCAAAGTAACCCCAACCAAGATATATGGAGCCTTTGCAACCTACTGAGCCGACGAAGTTTCTTAATAATTTGTTTACATTTACTATCCGAGTAAAGTTGTTCATCCGAAGAATCTTATTAGCCACATTCATGTACGTCATTAAGCAAGCTCGTGATAAATCCGGGAAACAAAGGTTCCCGGATAGCACGTATCCGTTCCTGTTTTGCACTATCGTTACAAGAGGTGAACGAAGTCGATTGTCCAATAGGTTTGAATATAGCATCGGTTCGGCAGAAACATACCGAGAAGCTCTGTATTAACTCCCACTGAATCCAGCTACTATAGCGACGAGAATACTTAAAATTATTGCCGCTTGCAATGTAATCAAATATTTTCTGGCTTGAACGATTGGAAAACCTGTAGCCGATACTACCATAGCTACAAATTCTCGCGGCTATAAAAGCCCAGATTACAATTGGATCCATTCTTTCATGCTGCTACATTATCATGTTATACATACTAGTGTGCTTAGGCAATAGGAAATGATATTCCATTATAGGTGAGAACGCCCGCTATGTCCGCCATGCTATTTATACTACTATAGGCCGTTAACAGGTATTCCTGCTACACCTGCGTATCCTAGGTATACCAGCGCTATCAGCATATACCAGCCCTTTGAAACCAGCTTAACGATAAGTACCAAATTCTTTCTAATCTAACTCCCTATTCACTACATTGTCCCCAAGTCTAACTGTATTTCTTATACCGCTTTACTCTTACACCATAACCTTTTCTTCACATTTTTTTCTAGTTTGCCCTTGGCAAACCGTTACTTGGTAGTTCAGTATTGCAACTTTCTTGTCGCACTACATTTTAATACTTACTTTCCGTTACAGAAACCATTCAAGATACACTACTTATCTTCGAAGATTATTGCCGACTCTTTACTATTACTGGGAGCTGGGAACTTATAACCGACATTAGCGATATACCGGGCGTTTCGGTTATTCCAACATCGAATTAGAAAAAAGAAATACTAAAATTCTTACTTATCCAACCCGGATAAAGTAAAAGCCAACCACATATCCTGCTAACAAAGGTTCATATTGCCTAATCGGATCAGTGCTCTCCCAGATTAAGGTAAAGAAAATAGTTGACGTACGTAATTGTTTATTACCATTTTTCCTGCTTGAGCGAAATTTTGTATGGCGGAAGCTAGTAAAACTTCCCAATTCAACATCAATGTTTGTATACAAAATTATTTCGATAATTCCCTCAATCCAAATTCTTCATTGGCCCAGAAATGGCCGAAATTCTAACAGCCGTATATAAATAGTAAATAAATTCCCTTGGAAATTGACAGGTTACAAAGTTTTCTCTTTCTCACTGTTTTTTCTTTCCACTCGTTAGTCAATCACTTTGATAAAATTTGTCAGAATGAGTGCAACTGAACCAACTGTCGAAAAGGTCGACAAAGTCGTCTCAGATGACGAAGATGAGGATATTGACCAATTAATTATGGATTTACAATCTAACCATGGTGCTGCTGACCTTGATGAGGAATCTGATGATGAGCAAGAGAAAGGTTCATTCATCGCTGTTCCAGAAGAATTATTGAAAACCGACCCAACCACTGGTTTATCCGACGATGAAGTCCACAAGAGAAGAAAGAAGTACGGTTTAAATCAAATGGCTGAAGAAAAGGAAAACTTAGTTTTAAAGTTCGTTATGTTCTTCGTTGGTCCAATTCAATTCGTTATGGAAGCCGCTGCTATTTTAGCTGCTGGTTTAGAAGATTGGGTTGATTTCGGTGTTATCTGTGCTTTATTGTTATTAAATGCTTTCGTTGGTTTCATCCAAGAATACCAAGCTGGTTCTATTGTCGATGAATTAAAGAAAACTTTAGCCAACACTGCTTTCGTTATCAGAAATGGCGCATTAGTTGAAATTGCTGCAAACGAAATTGTTCCAGGTGAAATCTTGCAATTAGAAGACGGTACCGTCATCCCAGCCGATGGTAGAGTTGTCTCTGAAGACTGTTTATTACAAGTTGATCAATCTGCTATTACTGGTGAATCCTTAGCCGTTGACAAGAAGGGTGGTGACTCTTGTTACTCCTCCTCCACTGTTAAGACTGGTGAAGCTTTCATGATTGTTACTGCTACTGGTGACAACACCTTCGTTGGTAGAGCAGCTGCTTTAGTCAACAAGGCTGGTGCCGGTACTGGTCATTTCACTGAAGTCTTAAACGGTATTGGTACTATTTTATTAGTTTTAGTTATCCTTACCTTATTAGTCGTTTGGGTTGCTTGTCTTTACCGTACTGTTAAGATTGTATCTATCTTAAGATACACTTTAGCTATTACCATTATTGGTGTTCCAGTTGGTTTACCAGCTGTTGTTACCACTACTATGGCTGTTGGTGCTGCTTACTTAGCTAAGAAACAAGCTATTGTCCAAAAATTATCTGCCATTGAATCTTTAGCTGGTGTTGAAATTTTATGTTCTGATAAGACCGGTACTTTGACCAAGAACAAATTGTCCTTACACGAACCATACACTGTTGAAGGTGTCGAAGCTGATGACTTGATGTTAACTGCTTGTTTAGCTGCTTCCAGAAAGAAGAAGGGTTTAGATGCTATTGATAAGGCTTTCTTAAAATCTTTGATCAACTACCCAAGAGCTAAGGCTGCTTTGACTAAGTACAAGGTTATTGAATTTCAACCATTCGACCCTGTTTCCAAGAAGGTTACTGCTATTGTTGAATCACCAGAAGGTGAAAGAATTGTTTGTGTTAAAGGTGCTCCATTATTCGTCTTAAAGACTGTTGAAGATGATCACCCAATTCCAGAAGATATCCACGAAAACTACCAAAACACTGTCGCTGAATTTGCTTCTAGAGGTTTCAGATCTTTAGGTGTTGCTAGAAAGAGAGGTGAAGGTCACTGGGAAATTTTAGGTATTATGCCATGTATGGATCCTCCAAGAGATGACACTGCTGCTACTGTTAACGAAGCTAGAAGATTAGGTTTAAGAGTCAAGATGTTAACTGGTGATGCCGTTGGTATTGCTAAAGAAACTTGTCGTCAATTAGGTTTAGGTACTAACATTTACGATGCTGACAGATTAGGTTTATCCGGTGGTGGTGACATGGCTGGTTCTGAAATTGCTGATTTCGTTGAAAATGCTGATGGTTTCGCTGAAGTTTTCCCACAACACAAGTACAACGCTGTTGAAATTTTACAATCCAGAGGTTACTTAGTTGCTATGACTGGTGATGGTGTCAACGATGCTCCTTCTTTGAAGAAAGCTGATACTGGTATTGCTGTCGAAGGTGCTACCGATGCTGCTCGTTCTGCTGCTGATATTGTTTTCTTAGCTCCTGGTTTATCTGCTATTATTGATGCTCTTAAAACTTCCAGACAAATTTTCCACAGAATGTACTCTTATGTTGTCTACCGTATTGCTTTATCCTTACACTTGGAACTTTTCTTAGGTTTATGGATTGCTATTTTGAACAAGTCTTTAGATATTGATTTAGTTGTCTTCATTGCTATTTTCGCTGATGTTGCCACTTTAGCTATTGCTTATGATAATGCTCCATACGACCCAGAACCAGTTAAGTGGAACTTAAGAAGATTATGGGGTATGTCCATTATTTTAGGTATCTTCTTAGCTATTGGTTCTTGGATCACTTTAACCACCATGTTCATGAAGAAAGGTGGTATTATCCAAAACTTCGGTGGTCTTGATGGTATTTTATTCTTGCAAATTTCCTTGACCGAGAACTGGTTGATTTTCATTACCAGAGCTCAAGGTCCATTCTGGTCTTCTATCCCATCTTGGCAATTATCTGGTGCTGTCTTGATTGTTGATATCATTGCCACTTGTTTCACCTTGTTCGGCTGGTGGTCTCAAAACTGGACTGACATTGTTACTGTTGTCAGAGTCTGGATTTTCTCCTTCGGTGTCTTCTGTATCTTAGGTGGTTCTTACTACTTAATGTCTACCTCTCAAGGTTTCGATGACTTCTGTAACGGTAGATCCAGAAAGCCAGCTCAAGACCAAAGAACTCTCGAAGATTTCTTAGTCTCCATGCAAAGAGTTTCTACTCAACACGAAAAATCCTCTTAAGTCATCTAACTTAATTGGTTCTACTTTCTACAGTAGAGTTGAGTCCTATCGTTGGGCTCTACAAATATCAACATTAGTTTATTGACATTTGTGCTTTTTTTCCCATTTTTATATTTGATTCCCATTCCCGTCATTTTAGTTTCTAATATTTAATTTTTCGTATTATAGTATAATAATAGATAATAATATTAAAATTCTAGCCGTAGATTAAAGTGATTTAATATTGGACTAATTTAATTGTGGGTGAATAGTTCGCTGTGTTCAATTCGAAAATTCATCAGTAGTTTTAAATTCGTTTGGCAGTAAATGGTTACGCGCCCTGCTTTACAAATTTTCAACAAATTTAGAGTGAGAAACCTTACCAGATCAGCTTTTTAAAGAAAAACTCTAGTTGTTATTTAGGGAAGAATCATATATAAATATCAAGTCTTATTAGTTTCAGTTTGTTGATCTTGATTTCATTCTAAAAGAGTGATTTTAACTTAAGTAATACGTTTTCAATTTGCATAAATATTAAGGGAAAATTTGTTCTCCTGTGTACATTAAGTTCTTCATTCGTTTTTTATCATTTTAGTTTCATTCTGCTGATTTGCTGAACCAACTTTTCAACCAATCACTTACTATATCCAATCTTCATTTGTTGGCCCCCCCCTTTGTTAAAATCACAAAAAAAAAATTGTACATTAGTATTACCTCGCATTTGCTACATACTATTCATTAATAAGGAACAATGTCAGCAAACTTACAATCACGTTCGGCTTCCTTGTCTAACTCAGGCGAAGAAAGCTCTCTCATAAATTCGGGTGCTCCTCAAAGCAGCCTTGGAGCCAAGACGACCACTCTTAGATCAGCTTCCATTGGATCTAGTTTTTTCCAGAAAGATGCATCAAATTTTTTCATCTCTAATGATATTTCAAATACCTCTAGTCACTCTGTTGAAGATGATTTGATTAAAAATGCATCAGAAAATAATAATGCTAATAACGTGGCCTCTGATTTAGATCTTGTTGGAGCATTAGGAAATCTTGATTTAGACGACGATTTTGGTTTGCCAAAAGGAAAAAAATCAATAAAAAAGAACCCAACTCCGGAATATGATCTTAAATCAGAAACAACTACCCCATTTCAACAGCAGGTATTTTATGGAGATAATTATCATCCATTTTATCCTTATCCACCTCAGCAACAAGGATCTCTCACTCCTAATCCCACGATAGGAGCTTTTGGGTCTTCTTCAATTGGTCAAAATTATACTCCTTCCAACACTTGGAGTAATAATTTTATTCCTTCATCCGCACCTCCCTTCAGTTATGGTACCAACTCAAACCCAACAGACTTAGCTTTATCCATCAAACCATTTGAATTACCTGATGGTAAAGACGGTGACAAAAGTGTCTCAAATGTGCAATTACCTTTTTCTAATTCTTTGAACTTTGGCGGCGTGTTGGATTCTCAACTTCAGTTTGGATTTCCTCAATATAATATACAAGAAAATAATCTCAAAACAGAAGGTAGCTCTTCCGAGAGTGAAGTTGAAGGTATTCAGACAGATGGTAACCAACATAAAGCTGGCTCCGGTGCTTCTTTGAATAAAACATCTTCAATGGACTACTTGAATATTGGGGAAAAAGACTCAACAACGACTGGAATGTCTTCAATACCACCTAAGGACTTAATAAGTGGACAATTTTTGAATGATAATGTAACTATGGCAATGTCAAATGTTGGTTCTTTGGGACCTAATATGTGGAATCAACATCCTTTGATGGCCACCCCAGTTCATTTGAACTCAAGAAATAATTTTGTTGAAAACAGATCGCAAACTCTGAATCACTTTAATAATAGTGGCTCAAATCGTTATAACCGCAATCGAAATTATGGAAATAATGGAGCTAATATTCACCGCAAATTGCATAGCAATAATAGAAGAAAAGGAGATGACGCTTCAAAGTATGCCAATGCTAAATTAGAAGATTTCTGTGGTGAGATTTATTCTTTATGTAAAGACCAGCATGGATGCAGATTTTTGCAGCGTCAATTGGATGTTGGTCGAGAAGCAGCTGAGAGGAAGACAAATGCAAATGTCTTAACAAACACAGTTGCAGCTACAATGATTTTCAATGAAATCTACTTAAAAATTGTGGAATTAATGACAGACCCTTTTGGAAACTACTTGATCCAAAAATTGTTTGAGAATGTTTCAACAGATCAAAGAATTATTCTCGTTAAAAATGCATCACCAGATTTTATAACTATTGCTTTAGACCCTCATGGTACTCGTGCTTTACAGAAACTAGTTGAGTGCATTACAACCGAAGAAGAATCTGAATTAATTACTAATTCTTTAGCTCCTCATATTGTTTCATTATCACGGGATTTGAATGGGAATCATGTTGTTCAAAAATGTTTACAAAAATTGAAACCAGAAGAAAATCAATTTATTTTTGACACAGCATCCTTACACTGTAACGAGATCGCCACTCATAGACATGGCTGTTGTGTTATGCAGAGATGTCTAGATCATGGAAATGGACAGCAAAGAAAACAGTTATCCTTAGAAGTCGCCAAAAATGCCACTAAACTTTCCTTAGATCCATTTGGCAATTATGTGGTTCAGTATGTTCTTTCCAGAGGAGACGAAGGTTCTATAAAGATTATTTTAGACCATATAAAGTCTAATATTATATCTTTGTCGTTACACAAATTTGGCTCCAATGTCATTGAAAAATCATTAAGAATTAGTAAGTTAACTGATTCATTAATTGATGTGTTGTTAGAAAATAAAGAGAGATTTTTCGATTTGTTGAATGATGCTTTTGGCAATTATGTATTACAAACTGCTTTGGACGTTGCTAGCATCGAAGACTTAACCAAATTTTCTCAAGCTTTGCAACCTCTCTTACCTAATATTAAAAATACTCCTCATGGTAGAAGAATTTTAACAAAGATTCAAAGTATGGTATAGTGTTCCTAATCTAATTCAAGGTATTCTATATTTTGTTTGATAATTTACTACAGTTTGTTACCTTAACCATTGTTTAAGTTCGGGGGATTTATATTATTAAAAATTTTTAACTTTTGTATTTTAGGCTGTATATTAATATTATAAAAATATTTCATTACTTAGTATTCTATCTAATATGTATTTGATTATTCAATCCCAGTGGGTACTTCAGAGCCCATAGCTCACGTGATATTTTATTTCATTTATCGATAATCATAATAATCAAATTAAAATGATATCCGTTTGCAACTTAGTTCACGCTGAATAATTAAGGACATTCTGTGATTTCTCTCGCATGGAAATAAAAGAAAAAGGATTGCTTTGGTGGAAAGGCAAAATTATTTCAATTCTTTCGTTTAATAATGCAAGTGAAATTCAGGAAAAATCGGTCAGGTAATCTACCTATGAAAAAAAGAAAATATAGTAGGAACGGATGCATTGAATGTAAGAGAAGAAAGATGAAATGTGATGAAACAAAGCCATGTTGCTTAAACTGCTCTAAATTGAGCAAAATTTGCGTATATGAAGTCAAAGAGAAGTTTAGGTTTGAAAATTCAATAACAAGCAAAGGTTCAGCCGATTCTAATATCAAAGGTAAAGCACACGATGGCGTTAATGACATCCTAGCTGTCAAATTCTATACTCCAAACAGGGAATTAGGTGGAAAATTCATGGATCCTAAATTCGTGGATACGAAAAATCTGCCTTCTTCAATAATTTCTGCTGCTAGAGATGACGTGTCGAAGTTTCGGCATGAAATTATCCATCCAACTACTCTTAATTGTGATGCAAAAAATAGTCCTAATATTGTCCTGATACCATACTCGATACCTATAAGCGAGTTAGAATTATGTTCACCAGCTGAAGTAGAATCAAGTCAGCCACCATTTCTTAAGAATACTATTTCTAAAAATTTATCCATCGGGAATGACTTATTAGGTATCCCATCGATAGATTTTGACCCGGGTCAGATGAAACTGCTATTTGATGAGGCAAGTTTACTAGTAAGTGATATTAATGATTTAGTATCATCTAACTTGATGTCGCAAATGCAAAACGTACCAGAAGAGAAGGTTTACACTCAGAGTGATACTAGTATAGGCCATACAGTAGACCTACAATCCGACACAAATAGAATTCTGCAAAAATCATTAATAGAACCATACGAAAATCATAATTTTCATGTTAATGATCTTGCAGATAGCGTTGGCAGAAAAAAGTCCCCAAATAATACCGATATTACCAATTTCAGCTTCTACAAAAGCTTTCAGCTACCAAATTCTGAATTAGCCAACTTTAATTTAGTCAAGTATAATTTAAGTGAGCCACACAAAAGTTATTTAAATTCCCTTGTACATTCTAATTTATCTTACAATTTATTTCCATTCGCAATATCAATTGAATCAAATGAAGTTATTCGGTTGTTATTGCAATACCTGAGAAATTGTACCTACCTTTTAACTTCGTTATTGGCAATTTCTGCAACATTTGAACTAATTCGAACAGGCAAAAAAATGCACGATATAGCTAGACAAAAGTATGTTTCGACATGCTTGAATTTATTAAGTACTGGTTTTGCTAATAAAACTAAACTGCCTCATGATTTGGCTAATGAAATAGAAGGATTATTGTTGACAATTCTTGTTCTATCATCTAATTTCACAGCAACCTCATTTCTAACTACAGATGATATCTCGAATTCTTGGAAAATTCATTTAAGAGGAGTTAAGGATTTATTAATTAATTATTCTAATGCAGCAAGGGCGCATAACTTGAAATATGTTTCGGGAGGTCTAGCATTGGCGAAATCTTGGTTTTTTGCAATTGAAGCATTAGCGAGCGTGTATTCACCTTTAGGAGGTACTTTGTTCAGAAGTAAAATCAGCAATGACAGGGACGAAAATAAAAATCAAGGAATTAAACCAAATTATATGAGTGAAGAGGTGTATGCAGATACAGGTTATTTTAGTAAATCAATAAATCCAGAGTATCACGATGCTTTAGTCAAACATGGACTACTATATACAAATGGAACTGGGTTGGAGTTTAATTTGTTTATTGGATTCAGCATGAGAATTGTTTATTTGATAGAAGAGTTTACCAAAGCATTGGATTTATTAAGGGTAACCAATCGCAAGCAAATTTCTCAGACAAAAATAGCTAAACTAATTGCACTTGTTCAGGATGCGAGGAAGACTGAAATAGCTTCAGGGGTTTGCAAAAGTTCATTTTTAATACCTAAGCATAGTCTCTCCTATCCCACATCTTCCAATATGAAGTATCATCTCCATGAAGCTGGATATTGGAAAGTTAAAAACCTCGACGGCACTATCGACTACTATTCATGGTTTGATATTTCTGAGCAAATACGTGTTGATTGTATATATTTGAAAATATTAATAACAGAAGGTCTACTTAAACTTCCACTAGATCATTCGTTAGTTGAAGAGCTAATTAGACGAATTATGAATTACTTGTTTTTTATTCGAAGTAAAAATTCACCAAACTTCCACATGGATAAGGGTAATGTGTTCGAAGAGACAAACAATTATTACTTACCTGCAGATGTTTTTGATACTAGGTGTATAATGGTTCAGTCTCCTTTTAGGGTTTGTTCTACTTTGGTAACAGAAGAAGATGACTTTGAAAGATTAGAACTATTCTTTAAAGGTTTAATTAAGACGGGAAATGGTAGTGCTGTGTATGCCCTTGAAAGTTTGAATAAGAAAAGAGACATAGTCAGGAGTAGAAAGAAAGGTTCGCAAATCATAAGCCGTGAAGAAATTTTCTGCGACAACGATGAAGATGATATTGAAGAGATCGCTTTTGCATAACCTGTGATCACTTTTTGTTATTTATGGAATCAGAATTAACAATTATGCAATTTTCTCGAGGCATGTGCTCAATACCTGTATTATATTTTGTGACATTAATTGGTAAGATTAAGTCGAAAGTTATAAATAATGACATTGATCTATTTATATTAAATGGTTATTTGCGATTATTTTATCTGGACATTTGATATTTATGTATGTCTAGCAATATGGGACCGAATCACAAAAATGGTAGTCTGAAATTTTCGCATCTCTATACGACAAAATTGCAGTGCGACGCATTTGTTTTCATATAAATCGTGGATTATCATGAAATTTTCAATAACTTATTTATTCTTATAGTTAGCCTAAACAATGTCTGATCAAATTGATTCACGCTCCTTATTAACTGATAATAGAGAAGCTTCACAGAAGGAAGAAGTTCCTCACGGATATCTACCAAAAGAAGAAATTGAATATGATTTCGGAGGACCTTTGGGTGCTCTTGGAATGATGCTTGGTTTTCCACTCTTGATGATCTATATGTGGATTAGTGTTCAATTTTACGGAGGAAAACCTGCTCTTCCGTCCGTTAATCAATCGTGGAAAGAATTCATTTTTACGGATCTTTTCGGATACTTTTGCAATTATGGGTTACCATCATTCAAGTCATGGTTTGTTTTTACCACCTTTATATTAGTACAAGGCATTTTCTACTTGATATTACCAGGCATCTGGACTAAAGGTCAGCCTTTAGCGCATTTGAATAACAGACAATTGCCTTACTTTTGTAATGCTGTTTGGTCGTTTTACACTTCCATTGCTATTGCACTTTTTTTGCATTTTTCAAATTTGCTTAAGCTCACTTTCTTCTTAGAAAACTTCGGGCAAATTATGGTCATTGCTATCATTTATGGTATGTCATTGTCTGTTATTTTATACATATACTGTCTTAATGTTAATGGTGATTATCACCGTATGACAGGAAATCATATTTATGACATCTTTATGGGTGCTCCACTTAATCCAAGAATTGGTAAATACTTAGACCTTAAGATGTTCTTCGAGGTCAGAATTCCATGGTTCATCTTGTTTTTTTTGTCACTTGCATTGGTCCTTAAACAATACGACGAATATGGATATGTTTCTCCACAAGCAGCATTCGTGTTACTTGCTCATTGGTTATATGCAAATGCATGTGCCAAAGGTGAAGAGTTGATTGTTCCTACTTGGGACATGGCATACGAGAAATTTGGTTTCATGCTTCTTTTCTGGAATATCGCTGGTGTTCCATTCACTTACTGCCACTGTACTCTCTTCTTAGCCTTCCATGATCCAAAAGAATATCAGTGGTCAATCACTTACAATACGGTATTATTTGTTGTCTTGTTGGCCGCTTATTACTTCTTTGATACAGGAAATCGCCAAAAGAATTCTTTCAGAAATCAAATGGCAGGTGTAACAAAAATTCGTAAAACTTTCCCGTATTTACCATACAGCGATCTTGTAAATCCGAAATATTTGAAATGTGAAAATGGCTCTGTTTTGTTGATAGATGGATGGTATGTATATGCCAGAAAAATGCATTACACTGCTGATTATACTCAAGCTTTGACCTGGGGGTTGATTTGTGGATTTGCTTCTCCATTTCCGTGGTTTTTCCCTGTGTTTTTCTTCATCGTTTTGGTTCATAGAGCATACAGAGATATGGCAAAATGTAAAAAGAAATACGGTAAAGATTGGGACAGATACTTAGAAGCCTGTCCTTACTTATTTATTCCTTACGTGTGGTGATGAACTGGACTTGAATTTTGTTTTCTTAATAAATTCCAATGATATTTAAAAAAATTGTTTTCTATAGAAAGCTAAATATACATGTATTGAAGGTTAATCTTGCTCTGCAATAGCAACCAATCTCTCATCTATTTCATCTGGACTCAAGACTCTAAAATCTCCCTTGGTCGCAACCCCAATTTCAATATCATTCTTTCTAAAGTCTGTCCCTAACACAGAACCCAATGCAGTAATGGCGAATTCAACGGTTTCCTTCCAATCACCTTTGACATACTCTATTTTCTTGAATTTTTTCTCCAAGTAGGTAGTAGCTTCTTGTTGTTTTGGACCAGTAGCAGTAGCTTTGACACCAGTATAATATCCCGCTGGGTCACACTTAAAAATTTGAGGACCCTTATTTTCTTCTGAATCAACTTGGCAGAACGTCAATGCTACCCCCAAAGGTCTCATGTAGGCTCTTTGGGTATATAATTGAGATAAATTAGCCATTCTTTTCGCTAAACTATCGACCGGCATTTCATAACCATATTTATAACGGAACTCAGCAGCTTCAGATCTAGCTCTTAAAGCTTGAGCTCTAGCATCTGCGATTGATCCTGTTGCCACTAAGCCAATCGATGGAGTAATTTTAAAAATATAAGAAACAGTACTTGCGTCTAACAACTTATCTGGAATCTTTTTCTGAGAAATAATTACTGCAGAGTCTTGTCCAGAGACACCAATAGAAGTAATATTTGCAGAATTGATTGCTTTGAAAGCATACTCAACTTGATATAATCTACCTTCTGGTGAAAAAACAGTGATATGTCTATCGAATCCGGCAGAGCCTTTTTTAATATGTTAGTAAAGGTTCTCATGTTTTTGATTGTTCAATTAATACATACTTGACATATTTTAAATTCTAAGAATGCTAAAGGTTAACCGTATTAGGTTTAAATTGATATCTAAGATCAGACAGTTGAGTGGCAATAGGTGAATTAATGAAAATGTCGGAGAATTTTATGTCTACAAAAATACAAAAATGTCGTTTTTAAAAAAATTGAAGAAATATCAAATAACCAGCCAACCACAATAAGTACTAAAAACAGGTATTGCAAGACAGAAATGGCTACGCCTTCTAGTGAGACAGAGACATTCACGAATGACAGTAAAACACGAGAGAAAAGTCCTTTGTATTTTTCTAATAATTCTGAGAACTCCTTGAGTGTGTCTTACCACTACAATCCAGAAGTTAGCCAGTATCATTATGGAGCGTACCATCCTATGAAGCCGTTTAGGTTGATGTTAACAGACCATTTAGTGGTATCTTATAAATTGTATGAAATGATGGACTTATATACACCTAGAAGAGCTACGGAAGAGGAGTTAAAAGAATTTCATGCAGAAGATTATATAGAGTTCTTACAACAAGTTACTCCTGAATCGGTAGGGAAACTTTCAGAGAAATCATTAGCTCAATTTAATATTGGAGATGATTGTCCGATTTTTGATGGGATATACGAATATTCTACTATATATACTGGTGCTTCTTTGGATGCATCTAGAAAGCTTATTAGTAATATGTCAGATATAGCTATAAATTGGTCTGGAGGTTTGCATCATGCTAAAAAATTTGAACCGAGTGGGTTCTGTTATGTGAATGACATTGTTTTAAGTATAATAAATTTACTTAGGGTACATCCAAGAGTAATGTATATTGATATCGACTTACACCACGGAGACGGTGTACAAGAAGCGTTCTACACAACTGATAGAGTCATGACTGTATCATTTCATAAATATAATGGAGAATTCTTTCCAGGTACCGGCTCGGTGGATGAAATTGGGGTAGGGAAAGGTAAGAATTATGCAATTAACGTTCCATTAAGAGATGGGATAGACGATGACTCATATATTGGATTATTTAAACTGATTATGGAACCTTTGATCACGAAGTTTAATCCTACTTGTATTGTTCAACAATGTGGTGCAGATTCATTGGGGTATGATAGATTGGGATGTTTCAACTTGAATATTAGGGCTCATGGTGAATGCGTTAACTTTATCAAGTCATTTGGGCTTCCGATGCTTGTGGTAGGTGGTGGTGGATATACTCCTAGAAATGTCTCAAGATTGTGGTGCTATGAGACTTCTGTACTAAACGACGTTACGCTAGATCCAAAGATACCCAATTACTTGCCTACATACGATTGGTTTGGACCTGATTATTCTTTACACCCTCAATTGGAAGGGAGAATAGATAACAAAAACTCTAAGAAGTATTTGGAAAGTGTAAAACAAGAAATAATGGAACAGTTGAGGTATTTGACCCACGCGCCATCTGTTCAGATGCAAGAGATTCCTCCAGACATAACAGGATTAACTGAAGAAGAAGAGGAAGTAATCAAGGAGTTGAACGAGGAAAGTGACAGCACAAGAGATTTAATTAACACGAAGGATGAATCTAGAGATAGTGAAATGATAGACTAATTGTACAATAATTTATGTAATATATTAATAAAAAGTTTGGTCGCAGCGCGATCTTTTTGATTGAAAATTGATAGTTAGATATTAAGTCTACTGTAAAAAGAGATTGATATATTTTTCTTGCCAAGGTATTTAGCTCTACAGGGGTGTCAGCAACTAATATACTTCTGATGCTCATAGATTGATCAAAGCAAAAAGACGTATATTAGTGTAAACTGGGGCTGATGGATGTTTCAGAGCTTATAATAGATTTCGAGCCTAATTCAAATAGGAAGATTATCAACAATAATTATAGAATAATCAGAAAACTTGGGAACGGTCAGTACGGAAAAGTAATCTTAGCACAGAGTAAATTACAAAACAATGAAGATGTTGCCATCAAGACAATCAATAGGGTTGACAAAACAAGACTAATCACTAAGACATATTTTAATTACACTACTAAGATCAAAAGGGAGATAAGAATAATGAAAGAATGTAATCATCCTAATGTTGTTAACCTTCATCAGGTAATTGATGATATTAGGTTTGATAAGATCTTACTAGTTATGGAATATTGTAAATTTGGGGAAATTGATTGGAAAAGTTATAATCACTATTATGAGAAGTATTATAAAAGAGAAGGCTTGACGATCAATAAGGTTTTAAGAGATGTTGTCAATGGGCTAGAATACTTACATGTATTTAAGAAAATAATTCACAGGGATTTAAAGCCATCAAACCTTTTGATTAGCCACGATAATACCATAAAAATTTCTGACTTTGGAGTTAGTTTAATATTAGAAAATAATGCAAATGATGAGAAAGAATTGGGTAAATCAATGGGAACACCAGCATTTTTTGCTCCTGAATTATGTCAGTTTGTGAATAATAGATTATCAATGATTAATCATTTAGATAATACGGTAAAAATAGATTCAAGAATAGATATATGGTCATTAGGAGTCGTACTTTATTGCTTAATATTCAATACTCTTCCATTTAATGGATTCAATGAGTATGACTTATTCAAAAACATTGTCAATGAAGAATTGAAATTTCCAAAAATTTCCAATAATTCTAATACGACGTCTAGCGACATAGAAGAATTGAATTTCCTCAAGAATTTAATTCGACGCTTATTGACTAAGGATTCCAAAAGTAGGATTACAATCTCCGAAATCAAGAATCATCCATTTACTTCGTTTGATTTGGACGATTTAGAGAGAGACAAGTTTCTTCATGCGAACGGTAAAATCATGCAAAAGCAGCAGCAGAAGAAGTCAGAAGTTTCTTTGGGCACCAAAATAAAGAAGATGTTTTCAAGTAAACAAGACGGTAAAGTCTTACATTCAGGAATAGAGGAGTTGGAGACCGATGATTTAGAGCGTGTTGACGAACTAATTGACTCATATTTGGATGATTCATCTTCTTTCGGAAGTGATTTAGAAGATGATGTTGAGACAAGCTCTTTAATAAATTCTGAAAATGAAATTGACCAAAAGTTGAAGCCATCTCCATTGATTTTGAGCCATTCTACTTTCTTCGATGATTTAAAACAAGACTTGGTTGATACATCTAGAGAGACAATATCAAAGACTCCGTCATACAATAGTTCACCGCATTCCCCTAGGACACCAACAAATGGAAATACCGTGACAATTGGGGCTGGATCTCAGTTGTCTTTGAAGTCTTTTTTTAGTCCTTCCAAAAGATATTTTGCAAGATCAAAGCTAAAGACTAACAAGGAAAACAACATTCCTACCATTAGTTCTCTTTCTTCCCCAAAGAGACCAGGCAATGGTTCTATTACTGATTACAAGGACTTTTTTGAACCACCTCCAATTTTTGGGAGCGGTCAAACACAACCGCAAGCATTAGGAAGTGATAATAAAAGTGCAAACAATTCAAGAAAAAATTCGATTAGCTCCACCAGATCAAACTCATTATGCAGAATTACTAGTTCCAATTCCTCATTAAATTTAAACGCATATTTAAGTGATGATGCATCCTCATTAAATTCCCCGAAATATCAAGCCAAGCTACTGTATCGCTCGAGAGAAGAGGCATACGATTACAACAAAGAATATCAAGACGACACAGAAATACTAAACGATACGCTAGTCTTAAAAGACGAGCCTGAGATAGCAACTAGTTACAAAAGTATGGTCAATTATTTAGATGGGTTGAATTGAATTTCACAATTCTGTAAAGCATATTCGCTCGAAGAGTCGTTCTATAATGGAGTCGCATATATATATAATTTAACCGATCTATAAAACTCACGTAATTAAAGAATCCCAATACGAAATTCAATAGCATACCTAGAAAAACTCGAGACAGATCGAAGAAAAATTCAACTCAGTTTTTATCTTTCATTGAATGCATGCCATCTCTGCTTTTTATAGCCTGTTCACTAATTTGGTTGAAGCTAATCTTCATTTGGTGGCTTTTGTATTTTGAAATCGTTTTTGTTGCTATGGAGACTCACCTTTCAGACTCAGTGACAAAATCTGATGAAGAACGGAATCCCTCGAATGCGGCTCCAGTTTTAATTCAACACTCTCATATTGACATACTCAATATCTCAAATGTAACTACGTCTAGAAAAATCTACGAGTTTGTTCAGATGAAATTGCACTAAATTTTTCGACTAGATCAAACCATCTGCATAGCAACCTAAAAATGATAGGAAGCAACAATACTTAATCTGTATGCTTTCTATATGGATATAATGTAAGCAAGAATTCGGCCTAATTTCTTTGTATATTGATGGTTGTATGTATAACGTATATTCATTTGCAGGAACACTTCCTAATCGAACAATTTTCAAAATAGTATTCAGTATTGCGCGTGAAGACTTCATCAGATTTAGGAAATGATGGTGAAATTGAAATCATAAACAGTTCGGTATTCAGTATTGTAATTCAATTGTGCAAGGATATCACACTATTTTTAAGGTGTAGTATAAATATGAAATTTACTTGAAACTTACATATACCTTTATATATATATCGTTTCCCAGTCTCTCTTATTTATTTGGTAGTTTTAATTCTGTGATTTTATCAGCCTGATTTCTAAACCGCATACAAATTCGCTATAGCCGGTATTCCATATTTGGTCGGATAACAATTAGTATCCCAGGCAATAAACCCACATCTACAATAGACGATTGAAAACAAACGTCTCTGAGAAACAGATATTTCTATCAAACGTGTCAGAGCGAAAAGATTTTCATTAGGGCTGTCACTATTTGAACGAAGATATAATATTGATTCCAAGATATCGATAGACGCTCAAGAGTAGTAAAATATTGATTAGATTTACGGATTATTTAGGTCTCAGAATACTTGAATACAGCGACTGATCACTAGTTGAATAATAGAATGTTGCAAGATAATGATCTTGACAATAGATTCAACAAAACAATGCTGATACCCTCAAGCTCTCCTACTTTGTTAACCACGGGACAAAAGAGAGACAGACCATTAAGCTCATATTTTGACTCACCTACATATTCCAATGGTGAAGAAAATAAGATTAAGCATATGAAAGACACATCACCATTAGTTAATAGAGGTCCATTCAGAAACATCTCAAACTTTGTATTCCCCAACATGAGGAGTAAATTGAGTTCTTCTACTAAAAGCTTGAGTAGATCAATGTCTCTGGTAGCAAAGGCATCTCAACAACTTCTTGATAATAAAGCTCATAGCGAAGTCACTAATGCTTCTCTGGAAGAAGAATTAGATGGTATCAATGCCGACAGCAAGGGCTCACCTATTCAATACAGAAGTAATAGGAGTATTAGAAGAATCCACTCTATGTGCCAAACCTCCAAAGAAAGAGAAAATTATTTAATGCAAGATAATTCCCATATAGATAAGACCTCTATCAATCATTTCAAAGTGGTAAGTGATTTGTTTCCACGAATAGATGAATCTGAGATGAGAAAGATTTTAAATGGTGATTGCAATAATGATTTTGATGAATTCATAATAGTCGATTGTAGATTCAATTACGAATATGAAGGAGGTCACATTCAAGGAGCTATTAATTTAATGTCTCAAAAGGATCTTGAAGATCACTTTTTAGCAAATCCTAATATTCCAGAGAAAAAAAAACAGTTGCTAATCTTTCATTGTGAATTTAGCAGTTGTAGAGGTCCTAAATTGGCTTCTCATTTGCGTAAATGTGACAGAAAGCTAAACAGTCACAATTATCCTCGATTATCTTATCCTGACATTGTAATTTTGGCAGGTGGATACAAAAACTTTTACGACACTAACAAAACCCATTGTATTCCACAGGGATACGTGGAAATGAATGACATAAAGCATCAAGATATATGTGAGTACGAAATGGATAAAGTGAGACAAGCCAATAAGTTAACTAGAGCAAAGTCGTATAATCATTTTGTCGGAGATCGTCCTGATTTTTCAAGCCATATGAGGTCTAAGTCTCATAGCATAATTAAATCACATATTGACAATTCAAAAATTTTGAAGAGACATAAGTCTACAACCAAAGTAAAACCTAGTTCATTGCTTGGATCAAATTCTAAATTAGAAAGCAAGCTAGTCAGGGCTGCGACTTTTTCAAACTATCAATCAGTGTTTAACTCTCCGCCATCTAACCCATTGGTTGATGAAGACTTTCAACCACCTTTTGCCTTGTTCAAGTCGAATCACAGAAAAAATAGCTTTCATAATTCATCTTCATCCATTTCAATTAATTCTAGTACATCTTCATTCTGTTCTGAGTCAACATGCTCTTCAACTGATTCATTGACCGATACTTGCTCATCTCCAATCGTTGAATTTGGAGATTTCTTTGAATCGAAGTCAAATAACTTAACAAGTTACTTAAAAAACCATAACCAATATGTAAATGAGGTTAAAGGTTCACTTTTAAATCCCTTAACGAAAAAGCCAACTGCTCCGGCTCCACAATTACCAAGATATGCACAAGGTAACGCTAGCAGTTATAATATAAATTCCATTTCAGAAGATACTAGTTCAAATAATAGTCCTAACCTAGCATTTAAATTTCCAAATTCAAATCCTTCGAAATCGATGACATCTCGTAACAATCTTCATAGACTTAACACATCATCTAGATCAAACTCATTGAATTCTCCTTTAATGCATTCTCCGTTGGCTTTTACTACACCAGGTTCTATAACTGATTCTAATCTGACTAGTAATATTTCTGCAATCTTTGATCCTATTAATGATTCCCCTGTTGATTTTGCAGTACCTTTTCCCTCGAGATTTTACCGACCTACTCATCATTCCAAAAATGCATCGGGCTCCTTTTCATCATCCGGAAAGATACTAAATTCAATTTATACTGATGACGAAAGCGAGGAGCAGGATGAACTTAGAGGTAAAGAAAATTTCAATGTCACTAAAATAAAAAGTGGTATCCCTAGAAATCCTTTTACATAATATATATCCTATATAGCTGCATTGCATAGTTGTTATTCAATGAAACACTTCAAATATTACAACGCCGTTCTGTTTACAATGAATCGTACTAGGAAAATAATAAAATAAACTAGGTAAGAATTAGAAACAACGAACAATAGTAAAAACTAAATTACATCTTGGCTTTATCACCGATCAACTTTACTGCAGCATTGTTAATAGCAATGGTATTTCTTTCAAGTACGTGTGTCTGGAAAATAACAACATCATTCTGTTTCCAAGCAACAACTCTAAGGGTTTCACCAGGGAAGACAATTCCAGTGAACCTTGCTTTAACTTCACCAATAGGACCAAACTCATCTAGTAAAATCTTAACTGACAATCCAAATGTACACATACCATGTAAAATTGGCTTATCGAAATTAGCACCTTTTGCAAATGAGGGATCTATGTGTAATGGATTTCTATCACCAGTAAGCCTATATAATGCTGCTTGATCTTCAGAGATTTTTATATCTTTAGTGAAAGCAGGTACAGATTTAGGAGCAATAAATTGCTCAGTTGCGAATTTTCTTCGATCAGCAAAAGCTTGAGTATTACATTCACACTTTCTTATAAAAAAGGTGGCTTCATTTGTGAATAATGTCTCTCCTGTATTGACATCAACTGATTGTGACCCATGAACGACTATCGAATTAGTTCCCTTTTGCGTTACAGATATTGGTTTGTAAGTTGTTCTGACAGATGCTTCAGTTGGTATTGGAAACTTTTCAAGTTTAATATAATGTTCGCCATGTAATAATAACATTGGATTAAAATTCTTCAATAACCTAGCAAAAGTATATTGTGATTTGCCAGAATTGAATGTTGGCAAATGTCCAAAAGATGGAACAACTTGGAAATCTGAATCATTTTCATAGGTATACTTTAGTTCTTTGGAAGTAGCACCAACTGCAATGTTGTACAAAATAATCTCTTTATCACCGTAAGTAAATACAGGATCATCATCGTCATCATCATCGTCATCATCATCGTCATCATCATCGTCGTCATCATCTTCCTCTTCATCATCGTCATCTCCTTGAACAGCACTTAAAATAGCCATTGATGATTCGGTAGTATTTTTTGGATTGACAGATTGACTGAAGTCAACAATATCCTTAAAATTATCTCTTACAAACTCTGGAGTAACATTATTATCCTTAGAAACTGCGCCCTTTGCTCTTTGCCATCTCGTATTACCAATCCAACCGCCACCAACTTCAAATAATTCACCCGTAACTGGAACATCTTCAGTTGCAAGGTAAACCAACAATGGGGCAACTTGGTCAGTGTGATAGATGTTTTTATCTGATTCATTAAAAATAGTTAAGGTCATTGCTGTTTCAGCATGAGGAGCAACAACATTAACTTTAATATTAGACTTAGCACCTTCAATAGCAATTGTTCTAGAAAATCCCACAATTGCAAGTTTAGCTGAAGAATAGTTAGCTTGTCCGAAATTTCCATAAATACCAGAAGTAGAGGTAATATTAATAACCCTTCCAGACTTCTTTTCCAAAAAATGTGGCCATGCTAATCTTGTCAAGTTCACTGTGCCGTACAAATGAACATTGAGAACTTGATACCATTCTTCATCTGACATCTTTGCAAATGATTTGTCTCTCAAAATGCCTGCATTGTTAACCAAAACATCAATAGTACCATATTTGTTAATGACATTGTCCATAATTGCTTGTGATTCTGAAGCAACATCATGTTTATCGCCGTGTGCCTCACCACCAGCCTTAATAATTTCATTCACAACATTTGAGGGGTCCTTAAAATCGTTAACAACAACCTTTGCACCATATTTAGCAAACCATAAGGCGTAATCTCTACCTAAGCCAGCTCCAGCTCCAGTAATCAAGACAACTTTACCTTTCAATGATACAGATGGAGAACCAGATGCATCATTAGGTGGTAATTTATTGGCAGCCTCGACTAATTCTTTGTAGTTATTGAGCATGAATGGATGTTGGTTTTTCAATAATTTAGGCTTCTTAGAATCATCAAAATCTAGAATTTCACTAAATCTTTTAGCAACTATTTCAGCAGTATAACTGGAATCTGGTTTAAATAGAACACCACCAGATCTTTCCCATCTAATTTGACCATAAAAACCAGCAGCAACCTCAAAAAGTTGACCACTTAATTTGTTTTCCTCATGTGTTAAATATAAAACTAATGGTGCAATTTTAGCTGGAGACAATTGTTCCAAAATTGGCGGAGGTAAAACAGATTCTGTCATTCTAGATCTGGCAAGTGGAGCAATAACATTCGCTTTTATATTATCCCTTTCACCTTCTTTTGCTAACGTTTCAGCTAAACCTACTAAACCAAGCTTGGCAGCAGAATAGTTTGCCTGACCAAAATTTCCGTACAAACCTGCTGGCGAAGCTGTATTGATCACTCTACCATACTTTTGTTTCTTGAAGTATGGCCATGCAGCCTTGGTAGCCTTGAAGGCACCGTTTAAATGGACATCAATGACTAATTTAAAGTCTTTTTCACTCATTTTCTTGAAAGAAGCATCCCTCAATATACCAGCATTGTTAATTAAAATATGCACAGTACCAAAATTTTTTACGGCGGTTTCAATGATTTTATCACCATCCAATACATTGTTGTAATCAGCAACAGCAATACCTCCTGTGGATGTGATTTCGTTCACAACAACATCTGCTGCCTTAGAATCACCTCCTTGTCCACTTAATGATCCTCCAAGGTCATTTACCACAACCTTGGCTCCTCTCTTAGCATATTCCAAACAATAGTACTTTCCTAATCCTCCTCCAGCTCCGGTAACAACTACAACTCTGTCTTTAAACGACAATTCAGACATTTTAACTTAATTATTACTATAACCAAACACCTGAAGATTTATGGACTTTAAGAGTTTATATTATACTGTAGTGACTGCGGGGACTTACATATATATTATTGCTTGTGAAGACACTCGTTAATCTTCGAGGCACAAATCCGGGGAAGCCTGGTACTGAATAACCGAGGCCAATCTTCATCAATAATGATAAAACCACTAACACCACTTTTAATGTCACATATATTAAGACTTGATAATTCAATGTAGAAAGTTGCATTCAAGATTTGAAGTATACGTTGTAATTGCATTATGCCTATTTAATCCTACAAAACAAACAATGATTACTGGATTTTTGCTTCTCAGTACCGTTTGCTGATACAAAAACGACGAGTCAGTCAACTATTGCACCAATTCTGTTACTACATATTCGTCATTCGTATTGTTCTTGGGATATTTCAACTTTTGCCCGATACAACTAATATATTAATGGTAATAATATTTCTCTATCATATTTGGCTATTCTATTATTACGGATGAAATGTCCTTCAGCAGCATTTGCAGTGAGAATGTCCCGAGGAACAAGTAGCAGCCAAAGGATTAGCGTAACCGAGCTAATATTGTGGTCAAGTCAGGAGGCAGGTCAGCGGGTCATGATTCAGCTAATTTGCAATTCAACTAGCAATGAAAAATTCTTAGTTCCTAAAATCTATTATCGCATTCCGATCAATAGCAGTACGACACCTAAAGTGTTAAAATGTCACGTGATTGGAATATGTTGAGTATTTTGAGTATTTTCGATAGGCAACTACTGGTCTCAGCAATTCTAAGGAGTTTACTTGATTTATCTATACAAGTTGAGGTGAAGAAGAGTTGCGTAGACATGTCCGCAGATGCTCAGAGAGATGAGGTCCCCAAGCATAGTGGTGAACAGGGAACCAAAGATGAGAAGCCTTTAGAAGGCGGGGCAAGAATGAAATCCAAAGGCAAAGATGCCAGCAAATTTATACATCCATGGTATAGATTATGGTTGTATGACCTATTTTTGTGGGTATGGAGTATTATTTTTGATTGTTTCTTCCGAGAAATCAGACCTAGAGGTGCATTTAGACTACCAAGAAAAGATGCAATTATTTTTGTTGCCGCTCCCCATGCTAATCAGTTCGTAGATCCAATTCTTTTGATGAACCAGATCAAAAGAGAAAGCAATAGACGTGCATCATTTTTGATGGCAGCTGTATCTTATAACCACCCTTTTATTGGAGCTTTAGCAAAAATTCAAATGGCAATTCCAGTATCCAGACCACAGGATAACTTAAAGAAGGGCACAGGAAAGATATTCGTAAACTTTGATGAAAATCCATTATTAGTCAAGGGAAAAGGCACCATGTTCACCAAGGAATGTATGGTGAAAGGTTTGGTTGCATTACCGCAGTCATTGGGTGCCTCTATAATTAGTGAAATTATATCCGACACTGAACTACTTATCAGAAAGGAATTCAGAAATACAGAAAAAATTAAAACATTATTGAAGCAAGGAACATCTTTTAAAAAGGCAGATAAAGTTGATCAAAACCAGGTCTATGAAAAAGTTTTCGGACATTTATCCAGCGGACAATGTATAGGAATTTTCCCAGAAGGAGGTTCTCATGATAGAACTGATTTGTTACCTATCAAGGCCGGGGTTGCTGTCATGGCGTTGGGTGCAATGGATTATGATCCCAACTGTAATGTAAAGATTGTTCCTTGTGGCATGAATTATTTCAATGCTCACAAGTTTAGGTCTAGAGCTGTCATTGAATTTGGTAAACCAATTGAAGTTCCTGCGGAGTTGGTCAAACAGTATTCAAACCCTGAAACAAATCGTGAATCCGTAAAATCTCTTTTGGATTTAATTACAACTGGATTGAAATCTGTGACTGTCACTTGCGAAGACTATGAAACCCTTATGGTTGTACATGCAGCAAGAAGATTATACGCCGGTAATTTAGCCCAACAGTTACCTTTACCTTTAATTGTTGAAATGAATAGAAGGTTGGTTTTGGGTTACGAAACTTTTAAAGATAATTCTAAGGTTCAAGAGATTAAGAAAAAAATTTTGAAATATAATGAAAAATTGAGATATCTTTATTTACCGGATCATCATGTTGAATCTTGCGATGAGTCTAATAAGCTAAGAGTTTTGCCAGTATTCTTGTTTAGAATTGTAAAATTATTGTGCTTAATGTTATTAGCATTGCCTGGTGCAACTTTGTTTTCACCAGTATTCCTTAGTGCTAAGCTTTACTCTAACAGAAAAAAGAAGCTAGCATTAGCAAATTCTGTTGTAAAAGTTAAAGCAAATGATGTTGTTGCATCATGGAAAATATTGATAGGTTTAGGTATAGCACCTTTGGTCTATAGCTTCTATGCTACAATTGGTACTTGGTATTGTTATAAGCATGATATGCTCAATTTCAGATTGTTCTGGATTTGGGTCACTTTGTATTTATGCGGGGTTTTAGTTACGTATTCTGCTTTAATTACTGGAGAGCAGGGTGTTGATATCTTCAAATCATTAAGGCCAATGTACCTATCAATCACTTCGGGATCATCTATTAAGGAATTGAAGAACTTTAGACGTCAATTAGCTGAAGAAATTACGGATTTAGTAAATACCTTTGGACCAGAATTATTTCCAGATGATTTCAATTTGTTAAAAATGAAAGAAAAGTTACTATTTAACGACAACGTTAAATATATTGATAGTGATGAAGAAGAGGATCTCAAAACACAAGAGTTGAGGAACAGAAGAATACAAAAACGTAAAGCGGCAAAAGATACTGCTAAAAACAAATCTAAGATCGAGGTTTCAACCGATGATTTGTCAAACGATTCAAGTAGTGGGTTATCCTTGACACATAAGTATTCATCTTCTGTTTCTGATGGAATATCTAGAATGAACTCTGAAAATTCATTGACTGATATACCAATGTTTTCAGACTATCAACTTCATCTCAATTCGAAGAATTCAACCTTGAAATTAGATCAACAGTCGACTTTAAACTCCACAGTTTCTATGGCTGAAGATTATCCAAGTGTCCACCCTCATCCTCCACAATTGTCAAGAGACAACTCAAGTAGTCAAATCGAATTTAATTTTGGTAGTAGTATGTCAAGGTCTAAACTAAGCGGTCGTATTAAGGACAAGATTAGGGAAAGTAGAGATAAGGAAAATTAAACTAGGCTGATTTTTGATAAAGCTATGGTCAAAGAACTTTTATTTTGAGAGATTAATTTAAAATAACCTTTTTAATATACATTAATGATTAATTCAAATTGGCCTGTCTTTCGTAAAATTCAGCGATTTCTGTTGAGCTTGTAGCGTCTTCGATACCTTTGTCTTCTCTGATTCTTATGAATCTAGGAAATCTCAAAGATATTCCCTTTCCATATTGTTGATGTCCAGCTTTGTAAATCGGACTTAAGGAAAGATCTGCGGTAAGGACTTCTACTAACATGGTAGGTTCAAACCAAACATCGGGCACCGCATTTGAAGAGTTTGTATCATACACATAGTAAGGTTTTGGTCTTTCGATTTCAGTTGGTTTTAGAGTAGAGTGGATTGAAACTAAATCCTCGTCAGAAAAACCGGTACCAATCTTACAAGTAGTTTCAAATTCACCTGTGTCCACATTATATGACGCTAAAAGAAACCCTCCATAAGTTCCTGTTCGTTTACCTTTGCCAATATATGCACCAATGATAACCAAGTCTAATGAATCGCCTACGCCTGCTAAGTAATCTTTCTTAAGTTTCAACCAATTTCTAGATCTCTTTGAGGGCTCGTAGAACGAATCACGACCATTCAACATCTTTACCATTAATCCTTCACAGGCATCTTTCACTGATTGATCGAGAAACTGTTGCAATTCATCTAGATTTGAGGAATTTTTTGCAGTCGCAAATTGAAATTTATTCTCAATTGGTGTAAAATTTTCATATAAGATTTTTCTTCGTTCACTTAATGATTTCGTTATTAATGGAGTTTCATTGAAATATAATAAATCAAATGCAAATAAGCATATATGTACCTTTATGTCTTTTTCATCTACATCCTTACGTTTTCTAGTTGAGAGTACTTGAAAAGGCAAGATCTTTTTTTGTTCTCTGTCCCAGGCGACAGCCTCACAATCCAATATCATTGAATTCGTTGCAGCCCTTTCCTGTTTACCAATAAATTCCTTCACTACAGATATTAAATCTGGATATCTTTGAGACATATCTTCAGAATTTCTTGAATAAATACGAACATCACCATTAGCCAACAAGTGAACCTGGGCCCTTTCTCCATCATACTTATATTCACATGTAAACTCTTCTCCTTGGAATCTGTCCAAGACCTCGCTAATGGATTTAGTAGGTTTGGCTAACATCGGCTTCAATGGTATTCCCGGAGTCAATTGACAATGTTCTAAAAGATTATAAATCCCAAATTCAAATGCATTGTTAATGATAACTTCATAATTTGGAATTTGAGAAAAGGCTTCACGTATAATATCTTCAGCTGAAGTAAGATTTTCAGGTTTGATTTTCTTTCCAGAATTTCCAAGTTCATAGTTGATAAAAGCTTGTGCTAAACCTATGAGAACAGTTTTCTCTGCCAAACCAATTCTTAACTTACCTTCCAAAGACCTGATTAAGAATTTAGCCTCGTTACTTTTAATCTCACAGGCAGTCAACATTTTATTAATAGTTGCAATTTTTTTTGATTGAGAATCTTTACCAGTTAGTTTTGCAATCTTCTTCAAATTATCAAAAACTGTATCAATATCCAAAGAAGTGGGCTTGAACATGGTAGGCTGTCCAGATCTAGATTTCTGAGCAACTATACCCAAGTCTCCAACTTCCTGATAGTCCTTCTTTATTTTTGTTGTTGGGCGCCCGTAACATTCACTAATAGCTTTAATTAATAAAGTCTCTCCTAAACCTAATTCTAAATCTGCTTCATAATCTGGACCAAGTCTATTAATGAATAAATAAACTATTTTTACTAATTTTTCAGAAGTAGATTGCTCTAATATTTCCAAAAAGAATTGAGAAACAATTGAAGTAATTTTTAGCCTAGAGGATTCATTTTCAATTTTTTCAAATACATCTGTCAACTTTGAATATGGGATCTTTGTTGAGAATTTCTCATCCTTGTGAACTTCTTTCTCCTTTTCAGAAAGCTTAATGAGTTTTTCAGCTTCCTGAATGCTTCCTTCTTTAGGGAGTTCATTATTATATTCAGTTATGTTTTCTTCATTTCCGTTAGTCAATGCTTTTGTCTCAGTCATTGATTCAGCGATATTACATGTTCCATTAAAAATAGGATCTGTTCTTTGTTTCTTAGGTTTTGGTTCTACGCCATGACTTGAGCTATTATTTGATGTAATCTTAACCTTTTCTGTGGGATCGCTTGACTTTTTAGAGATTGACAGGCTAAAAAATCTAGCCAAGCTTTGTTGTTGGGGCATATTTATGATCCTATTGTATCTGAGGGCAATATTCTTATTTACTATAAACTTTTTAGATAGATACTTCAATGGCATAAGCTCTCGACTCAATAATAAAATATTTCAAGTCACTAAATTTATAAACGCGTTCAGCTTTTGAGACATGTTGGCTTAAGCAAAAATAATAAGCTTAAATTCGAGATTCATTGAAATTCTTAAGAATTTACCTAACTATTTAGATTCAAATAATACACAAATGTGAAAAAATAATCTACAAGACTGCTTCAATAACTTCCTTAGATGGCGACATTCCAAATACCTTGTGGTCCTCTTTCTTCATAGATTTCAGAATCAAGAAACATTTCACGACCATGATTCGAATTAGCTCCAAATATTTGTTTTGCATAAATTTGACCTCCTAAAAAGTAAACATCTTCCCAAGATCCTCCTCTTTCCTTTGGTTTTTTCCACTCAGGGAAGTAGTCTGGATATTTTGCAGCTTTTATGGAGCTAGGTACTTGAGCAATAACGCTACCCATCTCGTTAGAATCACTAGCTTCTTCGGCTTGTTGGTAAGCAGCTATAGTAGAGTTTATTGATTTCAGATCATTTTTTGAGTTTTGATCTTTAGGTCTAATCAAATAGTCTGAGTGCAATTTTATTAATAAAGCTTGTTTAAAACCAGGAATCTTGAAAGTTGAACCGACAAAAATCAAATTATCGTAGCACTCTTGTCTTTTATCGAGATCCACTATTACAGACAACGACCTATAGACGGCATCCGCAATCTCGCTGATTAAATTCGAGCTTCCTTGGAATCTTTCCTTTCCTATGCTAATTTTTTCACCTGATTTAGAAGAAATGAAGGAGTTTATCTCTAATTCATTATTTGATTTTACCTCTTCTTCGCTATCGCCATTTTCCTCTTTCTTTTCAATTTCAGATGTTGATTCATCTTTTGTCATAAGTTTAGCAACATCGAATGCTTCTTCCAGTTCATCTCCTCCATTGTTCAAATCAGAAAAAGAATAAAATGAACTTTCATGATTATTCAATACCTCATAAATACCTGATGTCTTCAAATCCTCGATATCATTGTCGCTTAAATGTGGCAAAAGCTTCTTTAATTCTTTGTTAATAGTCAGCCCACCAATATTTGGCAAATACTTTCCAGCAAACTTGATCGCTTGATTGCCGATAATAGGCACAACTTGGGTAGATTCATATCCAACATTTACTACTAATGAGCTTGTCGAGACACCAACTCCAAAGATTGACGAAATCGATATATCCAAGATATTGAAAGCAGTGAATTCTAATGTTTCATGAACGTATTTTGTAATATATTCAATATTGGATCTTGACCAAGATAAGGAAGGAACAATCAACAAGAGCGGAATTTGATTAATCGTAATGATTGGGTTGTTGGAAATCACACTTTGTAAAATAATCCTCAATAAGTAATTGAATGCATCCAAGTTCACTATCTTTGATTGTTTTATAGGGTAAATCTCAACCAAATCTTTATCTTCTTCTTCCTTCTTTGACTTGAATTCTTTTGTAACTGGGTTCTGGTAAACTACTGAAGGAATTTTATATTGAGGGGGAGATAACGAATCTTGTAAACCAAATGAAAATAAGGTATGCTGAGAACCAGTGTGGACAACTAGAAAACTATCCTCCTTATATAATGGCATCTTCCTAATTAAGTTTGTATATAATAATGAAAAGTAATGAAAATCGGACTCTACTACAGCGTGTTTATACTGGTATCTCGAATTTGAGTTGAGAATTTACTGTCAAATACACGACTACTCTTTTTCAAGTAGCCACTACACAATACCAAGAAAGCTATTATATTTGTATTATCAACTTTGATCTTCAAAGAAATGCAATCCTAGAAACCACAATTTGGGGTTCTAGTTCTATTCGAGACTCTGTAGATCAGTCTTCATTAGATGCTACGTTAGCTAAAAACTTTTTGTAATTAGCTCTAGTACCGAGCACTGATTTTTTGCTCAGAATGCTGTTAACTCTATTCATGGCATTGGAAGGATTGGTTGATCTGCTAGACTTAGTTTCCGCCCCAGATTTCAAGTTGATTTTATTTATAAAAGGTAATTCATCTGATTCATACGGAATTGGTGGAATATGTTTTAATGCATTGGGTCCAATAGAACAGCTTGATATGCTAGTGTTCCCAGTACTTCCAGCATTATCCGAATCAAATGATGTATTTGAATCTCTTCTATCATTAAAGTTAACTGACTGTCTTGGTGAACCTCTTACGTCTCCAAGAGAGCTCCTGTTGGATTGGGTTGGAGATAATTTCCTTTCTAGACGTAAATCTGGTGAGCTTTGAAAGCCACTATCTTTAGGAGGAGGATTGTAATAAAATGGTGTGACTGTAGTCATCGTGTTATCAAGTTGTTTCTTGTTTAATTCTTCTAAAGAATCTGGCTGCATTTCAGAAGTCCAAGACGAGGTATCAGACTTAAGTTTCTTGCTTTGCTCTTCTCGGTTTGTTTTCAAATACAGTGTTTGGCTTGGAGATTCAAGTTTTGACCCTGTAATTTTATCTATTGAATTTGCATAAAAATCAATTAATCCTTTTGTATCTTGGTCCTTCAATAATCCAAAGTACCATGCTATGCCTCCTAAAATGACTAACCAAACCAAGCCAATTTTCATTATATCGTAAAAAGCTATTAAGTAATAACTTATCATTGGCAGGAATGCTTGTATCGCTAATGCGGTGACAAACCCAGCTACAAAACTGGTAGTATTTAAATTTCGCATAAACTGATAAGAACCACTTTTTAAATAGCTCATATTTTCATACTTTGAAATACTTGAACTTAAATCTGTAAAACTTTGATTTGGTATATCAGATGGTTTATCTTGCTTCTTATTTTCATTAATTAACAAATTTGATAAGGCTCTCTTGTCTACCTCATCTTCTGACTCTTTAACTTTATACGAACAATCAAGTAATTCATTGAAGTAATTGTCTAAGGTCTTGGTCTGCTTTTCTTTTGACTTAAAAAGTCCATCTTTTTTCAATCTAAAAACACCATCGGAGTCCTTCTTATAAATTAGTTTCTTCTTGTTTGAAGTTTTAGCTTCCGCGCTGGTTGGCATATTTATTCACTTTGAAATATTTGTTGAATTTAAAGAATCAATGAGCTGCTTTGGCTTCACTGACTACTTACTTTCCCTTTTGATGTTGGCTTTTTTTTTAGGTGCTTCAAATTCTAGTATACTATACATAAAAGCTCAAATATAAATACAAACTTCTTTCAAACAAGAGTTGTTCGAACACGTAGAGATATAAGTAATACCTACAAGTCGAGCATACCACTCACTTTTATTTCTTTAATGAAGAATGATTTAGTAAGAATGGCCAATTAAATGCCTATCTGATCCAGGTCTCAATTTATTTATTGTTGACATTTTACTGAATCGGTATTAAATTGAGAGTTTATAAAATTTCCGAATTCGGAAATTTTTTTACTAAATATCATATATTACAATTAATGAATACTATATGTCCACTTTATCATTATAATTGACCTCTTATTCTTCTCGCCAATTGTATATCTTTTTGCATAATAGTTACTCTTTTCGCATGTATAGCACATAAATTTGTATCTTCTAGTAAATGAATTAAGTAGGCCTCACAAGCCTCCTGTAAAGCTAAAACAGCATTGGATTGCCATCTGATACCATAATCCATCCCTATATAATTCTCTGCCACCTCTTTAACTAGTCGAGCAAAAGGTAGTTTCCTTATTAATAAATCAGATGTCTTTTGATATTGTCTAATCTCTCGTAAGGCTTTTGTTCCTGGCCTATATCTTCTTTTTACCGCAGTATTTGTACTAGTGATACTAGGAGGATCACCTGGTTGATTTCTATATAGGCCTAATTCTCTCCTTCTCATAGAAGATTGTCTTGAAGAATTTGCTGAAATCTGAGTTGTTCGTCCCCTTCCCAATTGTTCTTCTCTTTCCCTTTGACGCCTTAAGGCGCTAGATGATGGTAAGTTTCTATTACCACTTGTTGATATCCTAGCCATAGGAGGTAAATTGAGATTCTTTTTTTTTTCAAATCACCAAAAAGACACTTTGAAAGTTGTAATTAATTAGATATTATGATTTATTACTCTCCTTGAAGTTTTTATGAATGACTTTATTTGGTATACTTTTATTAGAAGAATAGGATATACTAGTAGATGATATAATTGACCCAGCAGATCAACCAGCCACTTCTACATGCTGTTTATATGCAGGTTATTGATATAGTTTCAGATTACATATATTTAACATCTATCCTCTGTTTATCTTTATACATGCTTGTAATGTCTTTTTGAACTATGTAATTAAGCTGAGGCTATTGCTATTGTTTTAGTATATCTTATATTTATACTAAGAATGGCACATATTAAGGATAAAAAATCTTGAGCATGTTTCCTTGATAATCATATCATTAATTTTTTATAGTTTATTCCTTTATCATAGTAAAGTATTTTTTTCATTGATTCTGGGAATGTTCACTCTCATCTTCAAAGTCATATTTACCTTCTAAGATATCGTTTAAGCTATCTTGTATATACGAGCTTTCATCATCCATAGGGATTTGGCTCAACTCCTTTTCTTTATCATATCCACCCATTATTGATTTCATTCTCCAACCAAATTCTTTAAAATTCGAAACATCGACTACCCAACAAGTTCCAAAAATGATCATCGATGAAACTGCACCACATAACAATGTACCAGTTCCAACCGCAACTGCTGCATCAGTAGTGAAGTTATAGCTTAATGGAGGCATATGATTTCCTTGAAACAACGTTGGGACGAATTGTCTAGAAATTGTGGACTTGTAAGCAAATCTAGAAGCAAAAATCGTCACTGCTGCTGAAGTCATGAATAATACCATCTGCTTCTTTCTTCGATTTACATATTGGTCCAGAGCATCAGATAATTTGAAATTGAATTTCTTAAGGCAAGACCTCAATATTGAGTCTTTTCTATCAGCTTCTGACATCTTTAGTTATATTGTATAACAATCACTTTCAAACTTGATCATATTTTTTATTCAAAACTGATATTGAATTCACGTGATATTGAAGTATCGAAATCTTGATGCCATCAGTATTCAAATATAAAAACACTACTAAATAATACATACTTTTAACTAGATAAAAATAAAACTGTACAGTAAGTACATAATACATCATGACAGAATATTACAAAATAATAAGATCCATCGGCCAATCTAAATCTCTTCTTTAAATAATCCACCTTGGTTCTGGTTTTTACTCAATGAAATATCGTCATCAAATTCTACATTACTTGCATCTGATTGAGATTTGACTTTCGGTTCTTCTGTCTTAGCAGACACGGGAGCAGATATGGTCGAGCTGACCTTTTTTGCTGGAGAAATCTTGTCTTTAGAAGACGATCTTAAAAATTTGGTGAATCTCTTTAAGCCACTCTTTTTTTTTGTAGGAGATGATGAAGTACCAACATCCGCCTTCGAAGCTTTGTTCTCGGTAACCTTCATCGCAGTTGTTTCTATAGGCTCTTCTTTTGCGTCTGCAACTTCTTCAGCTGAAAATAAAGATGAAGTATCCCTTAATTTAGACTCATTAATATCAAGCCTCAAATGTTCTGGTAATTCTTCATTAATTTTGCGTTCATCTTTAACACTTTCGTCAATAAGAGCCAAAATCTCAGCTTTCTTTGCAGACTTCGAAGCAATATGTTCTTCGTGAGTTTCATTTAGCTTTTCAATCTTAGAATCTAAATCTGCGTGTAATTCCTTTGCCTTTTGTGATTCTTCATTATCTGTAGAATGTAAGTTTTCTACCTCTTTTGAGGTTTCTTCATGTCTTAAAGAAACATCCTTTAAATCAGTTTTTAACTTTTCAATTTCCTCATTTGTTGCTTCTAACTTCTCGTTCAATTCTTTTACCTTTTCTTCAAATTCCTTATTCAAATCCTCGGATGCAGTTACCTCATTTTGCAACTCATCTCTTGCAGCTTGAAGCTCCTCTAACTTAGAAGTTTCTTCTTTCAATGCATCCAAAGTTGGTTTCATTATTTCATCCTTTTCCGCTTGTAATTCATCTAACTCGGATTTACGTGCAGCAATTAGCTCTGCTTCTTCAGAATCGATTCTATCTTGATTTTCTTGCTTTTCAGTCAATAACTTTTCCTTTGCTTCTGCGTTTTGTGCTTCTTCCTCTTTTAATTCGATGGTTTTCGCTTTTAGTTCTTCATTTCTCTCTTCCTGGTAAGACGAATACAATTCATCTTCTCCTGCTTTTTTAGCTTCATGAGCTTTAAGTCTTTCATTCTTAGCATTTTCCAAATCGACTCTTTCTTGACTCTTTTTCGTATTCTCCTCTTGCTTAGCCTTTTTATGTAATACATCTAATTCTGCTAACTTTTGTAATTTTGAATTATCAGAATCTCTCTGTTCTCCTGCTTTAGTATTAATGTCATTCAAAACAGGTTGTACTACCAAACTAGCTAATTTCATAATCTCGCTATTCTCCATGGTCAATCCGCCACCTAAATTAATAAGTCCGGCGTTATTATTTTTGATTCTTTCATCGCTATTTCTTTGAGCGATTTGCAAGGCACTGGCATAAGCTTGGGCTTGAGCTTTGAAATCCTGTGGTGTGACGGAACTCATTGATTTTAGTCTTTCATTTGCTCTCTCGTTGGCAGCTGATAAAAGTGTACTGTTAACAACATCTCCGGCTTTAAAGGATTGCAGTCTACGCTGAGCAGAGACTTTATTGGTATAGCCTGCTCCGTGTTTTAGGGAAGCAGCTGCACCTGAAGCAGCTAAATCTTCTTCTTCTTGATTCAAATATTCAGTGGGGGGTTGGTGAGCATTTAACCCTGATCTATAATCCAACGCCGGATTAAATCTAGAGTTTAAAGATTTTGAAGAATTCTTATTTGCAACTTGATTAATCTTAGCAATATCAAAATTTGAAGCAGCAGACTTGGCTACTAAACCACTTCTCTTGATATCTCTTTCAGGGTCAGTTCTAGTAGTCATAGTCGACGAACTATTTTCCTGGGCAACCTTGTAGAGCGAGTCTCCCTTGAGAGAGGGAACACCACCTCCAACCGAGGAAGTATATTTCAGTGATGAAGTGGAAACAAGTGTGTTTGTCTTTGCATTGGCAGCTGCTGCGTCTGCTTGAGGGTCCGTATTATCTCTGCTCCAAATTGCAATGTTCTCCTTTTTGGCTGCTAGAGCTGCCGTGTGAGCATCTTGTGCAATTGTTCTCTCATAGGATGGCTTAACAGTTAAATCTGCTGATGCTGCCAATAATGCTGCTGTATCAGATGCATTGGAACTAACACCAATTGATTTCGTTGCTGGTCCTCCATAGATTCCCTGTTTTACTTTTTGTTGGTATATCGCTTGCTGGGACAACGGCTTCCCATTATTTTGATAAATTGAGCGAGACATATTTATTGCTACCTTCTATCTAATCAATGTAACCTTTGAAGTTAAATTAAAGAAAAAAATTTGATAATTGCTTCTATTCGACTAGTTTACTGTGACCAAAATGAAATTCCTGAAATAAACGAAATGGTCAAAGAAGGGGATGTACTGTATATAATATTATCCTTTCTCTTTGGTAACAGCAATACTCTCAATTTGGGAATGAGATATAAAAAATGCCACTACACGAATTTAAGCCTACAAAATGATAAGACAATCTTCTGCGTCTTGCCTTACGCGAAATATGATAGGGGAAGTTCTTTCTTGTTCCAATTTTCAAAAATAATAAGTGGTGGACGCTGAACTGAAGTGTCGAGATGTTCAAATTTTGTACACCAATATTGGAATTGCATGGAGGATATGGACTTATCTTGTACAACATGCATCTTAGTTCTCAAAAGGGCAATTATAAATATGTCAATAAAAGGAACTCGTGTACCTTCTCAATAGGCTAATCCTGTATATCTTATGCAATGAAGGGCTGCTGGTTGACTCTAGTATGTCTTCAATCATATAAGCTACCAGATAAAGTATACAAAAATATAAAATTTGGACGAGTCCGGAGTCGAACCGGAGACCTTTCCCATGCTAAGGGAACGCGCTACCAACTACGCCACACGCCCTATTTCATGTATAGAATGTATGGAATTTATAAAATGTTATGTATAGTTTCTTCTTTAAAGACTTTGAATTATACTTTACATTTATTATAAATGTTAAACCTATCAAGGAACAAATTTTTAATTCTTGTTAGTTGATCTTTATTCGAAAATTCCAAGTTATCCATTTATTTATATTTAATAAGAAATCTGAGAATTTTATGTATTAAAAAATTGAAGCCTTTTGCAAATAGTTAAGTTGGAATATTAATTTTTTGTATTATCAATGAAGCCTTAGTTTATACCCAGATTTTTGACGTTGTATATATATTAAAATATAAAAATATGTAGAAATGAATCGTAAAAAGACAAAAAAATTCTGCAAAAAGAATGAGCGGTACGGGAATCGAACCCATGTCTCCTGCTTGGAAGGCAGAAATGTTAACCACTACACCAACCGCCCAAAATATGTTTAGTATTACTAATATATATAATATTATTAGAAGTTATGTTGAGATTTCCACATACCCTACTCTTTGATATTTTAAGTTAAAATAACAGTGATCGTGCTCGTTAGTATATTTATAGACAAATCATACTTTGTTTGTAGTTACCTTACTTGGTAAGAGAGCGACTCTTTAGTTAGTTAAGAATAATATTGTATACACGCATTCGTTTCCTAGCACTAAGTTTTTAATTTTAATACTTACTTGACAAAACATTCAATTCCTTTTATTTAATGAACGAGTTCTCTAAAACTCCAAAAGTTTGAAGAGAATGGGATGTAAGAAAAGCGTAGCTTAAACCTTGATTCAGAAATGAACTTAAAGTTTCCTTCTTCACTTTTAAAGGAAGAATAGTTATTTGTTCGAAATGTATTCATATGCGACACAAAAGAGAGAAATTGAAATCGCAGTTTTACATAACAGAATTAAACGGAGCTAAACTAGCAAAATTAGTATATAAAATTATAACAAAAATGCCTAGATTGGAAGAGTGGGAAATCAAAAAATATTGGGAAATATTTCAGGGATTACACCCAGTAAATAACAAACTAACTGGTGACAGAGTCTCACAAGTCCTCAAGAATTCAAGGTTACCGGATTCTCAACTTTCAAAGGTTTGGGATCTAAGTGATATAGATGCAGACGGAAAATTGGATTTTGAAGAATTCTGCATCACTATGAGACTTATCTTTGATGTTGTAAATGGTTCTACCAGTTCAATACCCGATGAGTTGCCAAGTTGGTTGATTCCTTCATCTAAGGCACATTTGATACATGCCAACAAAGCAATTTCCCAAGGTAATAATGGTAGCGAAAATGATGATTTCGATGAAGAGGAAACATTGAGCGACGACTTTGACTGGTACCTATCACCGACAGACAAGGCAACTTATGAGGCAATTTATAATTCTAATTCTGATTCGTACGGCAGAGTAAGATTCGATTCTTTGAATATATTATATGAGTCTCTCAGTAAAGTCCCAGCAAGTGATATTACTTCTGCATGGAATTTGGTTAATCCAAAATCATTTGAGACGATTGATAAAGATCAGGTATTGGTATTCTTACATATTTTAAATCAAAGGGAAAACGGCAAGAGAGTACCAAGAGGCGTTCCAGCATCATTGAGAGCCACTTTCTCAAAAGAACAGCCAAGCTATGATTTGAATTCAGTATCAATATCGAAGCCTCAAATATCAACTCAAAGTACCAACAGGAAATCATTTGCAAATGATTACCTAAGTAAAATAGGACAAGTTAATTCTATTACCGAAAAAGGAACTGATTTCTCAGCTACTGAAGGAACTGATTGGGAAGAAGTGAGATTAAGAAGAGAGTTGACAGAATTAGAGAACTTATTGGATAAGCTTGATAAAGTTAATGACACCGTTGCAGAAGACAAAAGTTCACTTTTGAAGTACGAGTTTGAACAATTATTGAAATACAAAGAAAATCAGCTCAAGGATACAAGCATACCTTCAAATAATGCTAAAGATTTAGAAAATGTAAAAAATGATATTGAGTTAATTCAAAGTCAAGTGTCTATGTTGGAAGAATTTTTACTACAAAAGACAAGCGAATTAAGTAAAATTAATCAAGAGATCAAAACTTTAGAAGGGTAATACTTAACAATGTTTAATTTTGACAACTCAAATTAATGAATAGATTAAAAATATATATTCTGAGGTTAGATAAATCGCTAATACAAATTCAAATGTAATGTCAATATATAAACATATGAAAAAGAGATAATAAAAAATGCAAAGAATGGTAGGCACATAAATTCCTGAAAAATTATGTTAACCTTACTTTTTTTCTTCTTCTATAGATGGCTCTGGTTCAGGGGTTGGTAATTTAAAAGATTCCGGAGTGAAATCTTGACCTTCACCAACTTGATCCCAAACTGAAGATCCAACGGTAAAGTTTCTCCAGGCTTGTGTTAACTCCAATGGTTCGTAAACAACTCTCTTTTTTTCTTCATCATATCTGACTTCGGTATAACCAGTGGTTGGGAAATCTTTACGTAAAGGATGGCCTTCAAAACCGTAGTCTGTCATAATTCTTCTTAAATCTGGGTGTCCTTCAAAGAAAATACCAAATAAATCGTAAGTTTCTCTTTCAAACCAGTTTGTACCTTGGAATAACGGAACAATAGAGGGAACTGCACTAGTTTCACTTGCATATGTTTTAACTCTAATTCTAGAATTATGTCTAACTGATAATAAATTATATACAACATCGAATCTATTAGTTCTAGTAGGATAATCAACAGCAGTGACATCCATCACAGCTTTAAATTGTGCTGAGGTGTGGTTTTTCAAGAAAATCATGGCGGGTCTCAAAGCTGAAGGAGCAACATAAATAGTTAACTCATCTTTCCAAACTGAAAATTGTTGAACATATTTTGGTAAGCAAGCCATAATATATTTACCAAACTTGTGCAATTCTTCGGAAGTTTCTTTATATTTATCTGCTGGGTTGACCAAAGGAACATGGATATCTTGGGGCTGTCTTCTAGGTAAATTGTTCAAGTTCACAACTTCTTCATTTTCATTTCTAGCTATTCTAGAACATGATAAAGCTTGTCTAGAGCTCAATGAAAATGCCCTCAAATTGGATTGGCCAACTTTCTTCAAGATCGATCTAGTAGAAATCATCGAATTAATTTTTTATTATAAATGAAATACCGACGGCCTAAGTTTGTTATCTATATTGCAAGATTGAAATGTCTAATGTATTACTATAAAAAATTGTTCCAATACAATTGGACAATTCATAAATAGTCTAGACACGACCACATGAAGGAAAAAAGTTTTTGTCTCAATGTTAGTTCTACTTATTTTTAACATGTTAATTTAAGTAGTTCAAGCTACTTTCCCTGTAAAGTATATTTCAATATTGTAGAGAAGTTATAAAAGCAAGCATTAAATTTCAGGCTACAATAATGAGAGACTAATATGAATCATGACCTATGCGTACATCGACATCAACGGGTTTTGCACCCAGTGTTTTTTTTTATTCAGGCCGAAGTTGTCTTGGAAGGTAATCTAATTCAAATTCAGCATATATTAAACATGTGTTGAAATTAAATCAACTTAAAATATGCATATTATACAAGTTGGAGCACTTTTCAATTAAGCTCGTTATAAATCCCATAATCTGTAATAATATTCTTCTTATTGCATCAGTATATCATCGGGAATCATTTCAAGAACTACTTCCTGAAACCATTCTAGAACTGAAGCAAACTGCTGGTTGAACACATTTATATTTAATTCTACATTTTGCTGACCTCTATGCCAAGTGCTGCAATATTACAGCGTAAAGAGATCGACTAAGACCGAATAAATTAATCGATTGCTCGGGCAGCACAAAATACTATACTTAAAAAAAAAGGACTGACTCAATCTATAAGCCAACGCTAAGTATGCTTCTCATCTTTCTATGAGTAAGGAAGTGGCACCATGCGAATTGCAAAAAACGACGAGCTATGTATTATATTTCTAAAGATTTTCAATAAAAAGTCTTGTACCAATAATCTAATAAAATTGAATCTGGCTTACTGTACACCATATAATATTAAGATTCTCTTTTCTTTATTTGGAATTAGAACAGTTGTAAGTAGAAATTTGGAATTTGGTAGCATGGATTATTCATACTTGCTGTTCTGTGCAAACTTAACGGTAACGTGCTCGGCAGTGCAAATTCCAAAAACTATTATTAGACCCGTCAGATACCGTGAGAATATATATACCTTTATTTCAGTAACTTAATTAAAGTCTACAGGTAGATAATAATATTTGCCAAAAAGTATTCGTTATGAATGTAATGAAGTTGCTATTCATAAGTACCTGGTTGCCCTTTTTGGTCATGGGTGCTTTGCAAACAGAAGGTGGTATAAGACTTGATTTTACCGTATATAGAGGAAATGACATGAATGATATGGAGGTGGGAAAGCAAGCAGGATTAAGGAAAAGAGATGATTCTTTTGCTATGTCCATTGATAATGAAAAGACCTTCTACATGGTTGAATTAAAAATTGGTTCTGACAAGCAGAAGAACAGCGTTTTGGTTGATACAGGCTCTTCTGATTTATGGGTTATGTCTTCTGATGTGACCTGTGATATCTCAAGTACTGGTAATACGAAGGGAGCCAAGGTTGAAAACAGAACAGAATTTCTTCAAAAGATAGATCAAAACAAAAAGCGATTAGAAGCAACACCAACAACAATTGAAAGTGCAACTATTATCAATGAGAAAAATTTGGTAACTACGATTTACATCTCTGATGCTGCTGTTTATGAATCCCTTTTACTGGAATATTATGGAGGTGGAATTGGAGGATTTGGCGGTAGTGAAACAGCTTCAGGAGAAATTGCTCCTGCTATTTCTGGTACTGCCTGTACAGCATATGGTTCTTTTAATACAGATTCATCCGACACTTTCCACAAAAATTCATCTGCAAATGAATTTACAATCACTTATGGCGATAATAGTGGTGCTATAGGAACTTGGGGGTATGATGATGTCATTATCGGAAACATCACAGTATCAGATTTATCATTTGCAGTTGCAAACTATACTTCTTCCACGATTGGTGTCTTGGGTATTGGTCTTCCTGGGTTAGAGTCAACTTACTCAACTTCTAATGGAGGTAATTACCAATACGAGAATTTACCAATTAAGTTAAAAGTGGAAGGGCATATTGAAAAGAGCTCTTATTCGATCTACTTGGGAGACACAGATTCATCTTCTGGTACAATTTTATTCGGTGCTGTGGACTCTGCTAAATACTCCGGTGAATTGGAAACTGTTCCAATTATCAACACGTATGCGGACATGGGATATAATGAACCAATCAGATTAGACATTGTGCTTAGCTCTATATCATTTAATAGCTCAGGCTCACAAACTACTATAACTAATAATTCATATGCTGCAACATTGGACACCGGCTCTACTTTGTCTTATTTTACTACTTCATTATTAGAGAAGATTGCAGAAACTTTAGGAGCCTCATATGATAGCAGTATTGGTTATTATGAAGTTCCTTGTACTTCTGATCAGCACTATGCCATAGTATTTGGATTTAGTGGTGCTTATATCCTGGTTCCATATGATGATATGTTATTGGAATATGGAAATACTTGCTATTTGGGTATGGCTTCAAGTGATAGTAATATTTTAGGTGACAATTTCTTGAGAAGTGCTTATGTCGTCGTTAACTTGGATGACTATGAAATTTCTTTAGCTCAAGTCAAATACACCGATTCAGAAGATATCAAGGTAATCTCCTCTTCTGTTCCAAATGCTGTTAAAGCTGCTGACTACTCCTCTACATCACTCGACTCTTCTGTTTCAGAAGGCTCTGGAACTGCTATTTCTTATCTGACTGGATCATCATCTGGAGATTCCTCTAAATCAAACCAAGCCCATACACAGACTTCTGTTTCTACCATATTAATATTAGCAATTGCTTCTATATCTCTCGTCATATTAGCTTAGTCATAAGAAGAATAAATATTATTATTTATTGAAATATTTTGTAAAATTTGTCAAAGCATCTTCTAATATCGCTTCCACAAACGTCATTTTCGCATTGCCTGTATCTTCGTACGAAATTTAAGATCCATTACTAATCTGGGTACAAAATCACTCTTCAACTACTAGGTATATATTATTTAGTTTTGATTAGATAAATCTGTTTAATCTAATTGTTCGTAGTATATCTTTTATCTTAGTCAAGAATAAAAGAAATTTAGTTTATCACGGTCTAGGAGAATAGGGCCAAATTTAGATCATGGAGAAGTAAGTGAATTCTATTACAAGGATACTCTGGCGCATTTTACTAACATACTCATAGCCACTCAAATAGAGAGGAAAATGATGGGAGTAGCGACCTTACATCACAAACTGACGGGATAGGAGAATCAGTTCAAAATAGAGAGAGCGCTACACAAAATACTAGAAATGAATTGCAGGACCACAATGATGACAATAGTCAAAGAAGAGAGGGGAGAATATTCAATAGACTTATGGGGAATGCACTAGGCCATAATCCTAACACTGAAAGATCTACTTCAAGCTTGGAGAATGCTAGTTCTACCCTGTTCATTTCATCTTCATCTAATGCTATACATTCCACTATTCCAAATGCAAACATACCCACTAGTAACAGCGAAACTAATTCCTCCACCGCAAGAGATATCTCCAATGGCGGTGCAATTATTATTACTGTAAATTATGTTTTTTCTGATGAAAACAATCCACAGAACCCAAACAGAACAGGATCCTTAGTTATGACTTTACCAAATAATTCTTCCAATAGAGATCCAAGGGTCATTCAGGAATTCATTAGATTGGCCACTCAAATGGCATATTCCAGCATTATAAGCGGCATAAATAAAGAAAAGGGGGTTACAATCGATAAGTTCAATTCTTTCCCGATCAAGGAATTCGACAAGTTGAATGAAGAGTCTCATACGTGCTCGATTTGCTTTGAGAAATACGACACACTTAATAATAAGAAAAGAAAACTCGAGGATGAATGTGCTGATGTATTAGCAAAAAAGAATAAATACGAGAGCAGCAAGGAGGGAACTGGGATTCCAACTTTAACGTATGATGAAACAGCGCAAAACCAACAATCAAGTACATCCCACGCAAATTCAAGAAATAATATTGACAAATCGCCAAAATACTTGTCAGAATTTACTGGTACTTATGAGCACGTTGCGATTCAAATGCCCTGCGGCCATACCTTTGGCAAGTCTTGTTTATTTGAGTGGTTGAAAGAGCATACAACCTGTCCCTTGTGTAGAAGCTTTGTGGGAGATAGGAATAATACAGCAGATCATACAAGTCAAGAGTCTACACCAGTAATATCAGGGATTGACAACATATTTAGAGGTGATGATACCAATACGTCTAATCCTCTACGTGCAACAAGTGTTATTGATAGGACAGATCGCTTCTCTGAATTATTTGAGAGATTGAGACCGAACTCACCTCATGTGTCATTAAGGCGAGTTTTCAGGTCTGGTAGTGCTATGCCAACTGGAAGAAACACTATCAACTCCACGAATATGGAAAGTCCGGAAACTGAAACCGAAAGACAAAATAGCGTATTTTCTCATATCTTGACATATTTAAGGCGCCCTCAACTGAACGAAAATCCAGAACCACTATTTCCAACTGGAGTTATGAGCAGGCGAACAGAAAATGGAGTGGAAACGAGACAGACTGATGAAACGGAAGCTGATGATTCAATTTTAGATTTTATGAATTTACATAGCTTAGTCGATAATGGGGTAAACAATCAAAATGATGGCAGTAACAGCAATGGTGATGAAAACCAAGACAATCCCAACGTTGACTCCGGCATTCCAGATTCAAACATTAATGGAAATAATGATACAAATAACAGTGAATCATAAGCTTGAAAATTGCAATTTACTAGCCTATTCTCAAATAAAATCGCATATATGGATTTATAGTCTATAGAATTTTTACGAAAACTGTAATCCTAAGTGAAAAATTTTGCATATTTTTGCTTGTCTTTCAATCTTTTTTGCTCTAGAAGAGATTCTACTTTTGAGAGTTCTCTTTCTATGGCAACATCTCCTGGAACCAATGCTTTTGCCCTATGAAAATCATCTAATGCTTCTTGATACTTCCTATTTTCTAATAAGCTAAGACCTCTTCTGTAGTAGGCTTTTGCTTTGTCTTGATCAATTGCGTTATCCATTGCTAATAAATAAGAGGAATAATCAATGGCTTTAGAATAATTTTTCAATTGCAAAGAGGTCAAAGATAGATTCAAATAAAGCTTCTTTTTTAATTCTAAATATTTTCTATTCCATTCTGGTTCTTGATCCTCATCCGGAATATACTCCATTACGTATCTTATGCACTTTTTATATTTAAGGAAAGCCTTACGCTTTTCGCCATTTTTAAATAAAATGGATCCACTATCTTTAATTTTGACTGAAGCGTTATAGACTGATTCTGAGCTTTCCTTATCAATATTTTCATCGTCATCTGGATACTCTTCATAGATATCACCTCCAACCGTATCATAACAGGCATTATAAATAGGAATTTCTTCACCATCATTCCACTTTCCACAAGATTCGATTAGAACAATTTCCTCTTTTTTTGGTATATTTTCATTATTTGTATTCACTCTTTCAATCTCACGTACTACAGATTTACCATGTATAACTTTCCCAAAAACTGTATGCTTTCCAGTCAAGTGAGGCTGTGGATAAGTAGTGATAAAAAATTGAGAGCCATTGGCATTCTTATTACCATCATTTGCCATACACAATTTGAATGGTTCATCTAAAGGTTCAGTAATATTCTCGTCCTCGAATAATAATCCGAATGTAGATATATTTCCAGTACCTATTTTAGCACTTGGATAATTTATCAAGTCTTTTGAATTATTGATATCACCAGCTTGTATGACAAAATTTTTGAGGACTCTGTGGAAATATGTATTTTTATATGAGAGACCAGTCTTGTTAGTACAAAGATTTAAAAAATTTTCTGATGCCTTGGGTGCTAAATCATCATACAATTCAAGAACAATCCTTCCCGTGGGTACTCCTCCTATAGAAATATCAATATAAGCCTTGTCCCTAACCACCTCTACTTTCATTATGTCCAGGTATATCTAGTAGATGCAAAAGATTAGAGCTCCAAATAAATGAAGAAATTTCAAGAATTTTGAGAATACCTGTACAATAAAATATATTTTATTTGAACTAGTTGGATTTGGTTAGCTCAGCTTCATATATTTTTTGGATGAATTTGAAATATAGAACCATATTAATCTCTAGCCCTATTGCCAGGCGGTGGTACTCATCTAGTGAAGCATTTCAATCTCATATCTTCAATGCTAAAGAGAACATTAATGCATTATTGGAAAAACAAGACAGATCATCGTATATTTTGGCACAGTACATTCCAGAGCCGGCCAGAAATGCCTTTCTAGCAATAAGAGCTTTCAACTTGGAAATCAATAAGATAAGCGATGGCGGTAATAACCCCAACTCAGTGGCTTCACAAGCATCTAATCAACTAAGTAACACAATGGGAATATCTACGGCTGATATGAAATTTAAGTTTTGGAGTGATTTGCTTTCCAAAGTATTTACTGATCCGTATTCTCATAAGGACACAGGTGAACCAATAGCTATCTTATTGAAAGATGCTTTAAGAAATGACATGAATTTAGATATTTCATATTTTCACCAATTTTTGCAAACAAGGAGACATTTTTTAAAGAATAAGCTGTTCAACACTGTTAATGACATATGTTCATACGGAGAAGGAACCTATTCGCAATTGAACTATTTAACTCAAGGCTTATTATTGTCACCTTCTATATCACCTTCAACGATTAGTTTATTGGAAAAATCAACAATTTTGCAAGGAAATATTAGTGATATTGCAGCACATATAGGACAAGCCACTGCAGTCAGTTCGATGATATTGGGGTTTAACTACTATGCAGCAAGTAGAAATCTAATCACCTTACCAGTTGATTTTATGACAAAATTTGATTTATCCCAAGAATCTTTACTAAGATTAACTCAAGGTCATGTTAAAAATGAAGGAGAAGTTTCTATTATAAGAGAGAAATTAAAAAATGTTGTGTTTGAGACAGCGGTAGTTGCAAATGATCATATAATATCGGCTAGAGATAAGTTGAGCAAATCAATGGCTGAAATTGAAGGTATAATTAGAAGTAATTCTAACGACAGATTGATTAAAAATCATTCAAAGCACTGGAGAAAGAATTGGCCTGATGCTTTATTTACTCCTTTCATGATTGGAATTCCAACTACATTATACTTGAGAAAATTAGAGAAGAATGATTTCGATATTTTCCACAAAAAAATGCAAGAGAAGGAATGGAGATTAGCTTGGATTTCATTCAGGAATTATTACCAGAGAAAGATATGAGTTAAAAATCACTTTGTTAAAATCGTCGAGTTTCTATTGTATATTTATTAAGAAGTATTAAGGCTATTATTTAATTACAATATATGAATTGTTATTTGTCGTGTATATTTCATTTACCAAATCGCGTCAAAAATTGTTGAATAACTATCATTAGTTAAGAATAAATCTATGCGGTGGAATACTTATATTTTAAATCTATACGTAATATTGTAATTATTACTTGGAATCAAATATATCAAGACAATCTTGAAGTTAGATATTATCAAAGATATATTTCGACCAATAGAGTAAGTCACAATAGCATCGATGGATCATAACTTAACTTCCTCTGATTGTCCCCTGTACTTGCAATATAGAGTAATGCAGTCGAATACACCGATGGGTGACTATGAGTACATCAACGCCGCTATTGATCCGATCACATTAGTGATTAAAGAGTGCATGACTATTTCCTTTGCAATGAGGAAAATGACTAGGTGGTCTCAAAGTGGAGTTGCTGCGATTCTAGGAGCTGGTGATATATTTGGTGAAGATGATGCGATTAATGGATTAGCTTCTAATTTACAGAATATTAATCGTCCTATAACCGATAATCCACTACTCTCAAGTTTCCTTCAATTGAGATCCATCTTGACGGAAGCAAAGGATCTATATGAGATAGACAGTTTAACATTAACCCAGCCATTCTTGTTGGTTATTAAATCTCCATCTACTTCTGGGCATATAACATCAATTGCATTACAGGCTATTTCGAAATTTGTTCATTACGAAATCATCTCTTATAGATCAAAGAACTTGCAAAGCACATTAATTCAAATTATATCTTCTTTGACACACTGTCGTTTTGAAGCCTCAGATCAAAACTCAGATGATGCAGTATCGCTAAAAGTGATTAGATTATTAGAACATATCGTCGTTAGCCCTTTGTCTAATTTACTTCCAGATGCAGTTATTTCTGAGGTTGTTCAAACATGTTTATCTTTAGCATGTAATAAGAAGAGAAGTGAAGTATTAAGAAAGGCAGCCGAAATGGCAATGTCCTCTATAACTCTTAGAATATTTGGACAGCTCAAAAATATCGCTCCTGAAGCTAATAGTGATTTACAAACTAATTTTCAAGATACAAAGTTGAGAGAAGATATAATTGGTAGCACTGAAGCTAAGGAATCAACAAACGTAGAAACTTTGGGAGAGGAAGAGACTCGAGAAATTATTCAAGAGCTGGAAAATGGTACTATCGAAAGAGATGAAAGAGACGAAAGGATATTTGACAAATCTGAAGAGCCATTTGGTATTTTGTGTATAAATGAATTTCTTGGAATATTAATATCAATGATCTCACCGTCTAATCAATATCAACAAATGGAGAGCACTAGGGTCTTCGCGTTAGTATTAATAAATACTGCCATAGAGATTTCTGGTGTTGAGATTCCCAAACACCCATCATTGATGAACTTAATTTCAGATTCAGTATCGAAACACGTTTTGCAAATTATAACCGCCACAGACTCCCCTGCTTTATTACAAGCTTCCTTACAACTATTCTCAACCATTGCAGTAGTTTTGGGTAAGCACTTGAAGTCTCAAATCGAATTAACTTTTACATTAATGTTGAAGTCAATCATACCTGATTCACCGAAGAAGCAAAATGACACCATAAATGAGACAACTATCAACAGAAGAAGTCCAAGCTCCAAAGAAATGCTCATAGAATGTTTGTCATTGTTATGGACTAGATCTCCTATATTTTTCACTCATTTATTCATTGATTACGATTGCGATTTTGATAGATCAGACTTAGCAACAAAGTTAATTGAGTTTTTATGCATTTTGTCATTACCAGAATCAGCACTTATTACAACTGATAATGTCCCTCCTATTTGTTTGGAAGGTATTTTGTCTTTCATTAATGGAGTTAATGATAGAATAAAGGCAGTAGATCAAAATATTAGTGATGAAACTGTTTCAAATTTAATTCAGGATAAGAAACAGAAAACATCATTCATTAAATGCACCGAAATTCTTAATGAAAATCCCAAAGAAGGAGTAATCGCTCTAGTTGAAAACGGATTTATTTCAAATAAAAATGATCTAGATAATTTGGCAGATTTCTTCTTTACCAAATCTGGAAGATTGAATAAAAAGGTTCTCGGGGAATTTTTAGCAAAGCCATCAAACACTGAATTATTGAGTAAATTTATAAATTTATTTGAATTTAACGATCTTAGGGTAGATGAAGCATTAAGAATGCTTTTGAAAGGCTTTAGACTTCCGGGTGAATCGCAACAGATCGAGAGAATTGTGGAGTTATTTGCTGAAAGGTATGTAGCATGTCAGTCAACATCCGAAGCCTTAAGTGAAGAAGAAATAGTGAGACCAGATAGAGATTCGGTGTTCGTCTTGTCTTACTCAATTATTTTGTTAAATACTGATTTGCATAATCCACAAGTTAAGAAACAAATGCATTTGGATGATTACAGAAGAAATTTAAGAGGGGTGTATAATGGTAAAGATTTTCCAGAATGGTATTTATCAAAAATTTATTATTCTATTAAAGATAGAGAAATAATAATGCCTGAAGAACATCACGGAACAGATAAGTGGTTTGATGACGTATGGCATAATTTAATTTCCTCGCAATCATACCAGCATGATCACATTGATTTCAGCTTAAACCAGATTTGCCAATTTGATAAGTTTGTGTTTGAATCAACTGTGGATAGAATTATGGAAACCTTGATCAACGTTTTTAAAGAAGCATCCGACGACCACATAATTACCAGATTAATGGCATCAATTGATAAATGTGCAAATATCTGTATTTATAATAACCTCTTTCAATCAATTGACAAATTGATAAACTTGTTAACAGAGTTGACTTCTTTGACAGGCAATGAATATCGTATTGTATCCGATGAAGTACGTGAAGTTATTCCAGTAACTCAGATTAAGGTTGAGAATAAGGATGAGGTTGTCACTGTAAGTGAGATGGCTGTGTGGTTTGGTAGAGATTTTAAAGCCCAATTATCAACAGTTGTTTTATTCAGGCTAATTAAGAAAACTGATTGTAAGGTTACACCCTCATGGAACAAGGTGATTAGAATAATTTTAACCCTATTTGAAAACTGCCTTATCGACTCCAATTTATTTAATGAATTTCAGAAAAAAATTAGATTATCCCCCTTACCTAAAGTCAAGCCACGTTATATTATTAGCAGAGCCAAATTGAATAATTCTGGTCTTTTTTCAACATTTTCATCATTTTTGAAAGGATATTCGGATGAACCACCCGAGCCTACGGCTCAAGAAATTGAGTCAACTCTATCTACAATTGATTGTGTGAAGTCAGTAAACTTTGTTTCGTTCTTCGAAGGAATGTCTAAATCAAAGGACTTAAAACAATTTTTGGAACTTATGTTGCAAGCCATCCCAAAACCAGAATCAGAGAATAAGCGTTTCTATGAGACAGAAATACTTTTTATATGTGAAATCGTTGTTTGTTTCTGCTTACTTTTAAATGACGAGCAATTTATTCAAGAAGTCTTCAATTCTTTGAATTTCATGGATATCTCCAAGAAAGCTCAATTGAGAATTTATACTTATAAATTGTTGTTATCCAGGAAATGTAATGCTGATATCATAGCGACAATTGACGAATTGGCTAATTTCGATAAAGATTTGTTAGCCAAAAGCGGATCGCAAATTCTTGAGCCGTTATTCTCTTTGGTAGATCTCAATTCGTGGTGCTTCAAACAGCTATTAAATCATGAAAGCTTTTGGCAAGTTTTGAGATTGCTCAGCTCAGTGCCAACACATGCTCTTGAAATAATAAATGTTTGTGAATCTATAATTGTACATTCCCAATCTGAAATAAATTCCACTAATTATATATTATTATTGGGCCTATTAGATGAAATTTCATCTTTAGGAGCAATTGGCTCTCAATTAGAACGCGAAGTTTCCGAATCAGATGATTCATATGTTAATGAAATAATTGAAATTTCTAAAAAATCGATTAGTTTGACGGCTAGGCTAGGCAAGATTGGTAATAATTCAGAATTTAAGGGAAGCGGCTTTCCTCCTTCTGCGATTCAAGCATTAGCGCATCAATGTTTCAATCCATGTCGCGAAGTAAGGTATTTTGCTTTGAACTCTTTGCAGTCTATTGTGTTCAGTATCGAAGAAAATGACGAGCTTACACCATTTGGAATTTTCGAATACGGGTTGTTTCCACTATTAGCTGAATTGGCCAAGCCTGAAGTCATTCAAACCGACAGTGAAGGATTTGTTAGCACTCAAGTCGAAACTCTATCTATGGTTAGCAAAACTTTCTTGAAATATTGTAATCAATTCAGCGCGAAGGAAAACGAAGAGGTTTGGATAGGCATACTTGAGAACTTTATTATTTTTCATGAATTGGCAAGTAAATTTGATAACAAGTTTAATGAATCGGGTCCTGAGCTATTAAAGAATATGATTTTGGTTTTACAGAATAATAATATTTTAGTTAAAGATACAGAATTGTGGGAAAACTCCTGGAAAACAATTGGTACTATTTATCCCAATTTGAGAATTGAATTGAACTCACCCGAAGACATCGAATTAGCTGAAGATGTAAAAGCTGAAGTTGTAATCAAGAATGACAAAGATGACAGTCAAATTTAGAAAGAATAGATCATGGAATGGTTAATTTTCTTCCTACACATTTATGCAGGTTATAGAAATCAAATATATTTAGTAGATTTTGAACCTCTGAATTGCGATGTATTTTCCTGTATGTAGTTCAAAATTTGCTGAAGATCAAAGAAAATAAGAATATTAGAACATAAGCGCTAAAAACTTGTTTTCTAATACATACGTAAAAAATGGTCAAGACTCAAACTTACACTGAAAGAGCAAATGTTCACAAGTCCCCTGTTGTACAGCGCTTGTTCAAGCTTATGGATACGAAAAAAACAAACTTATGTGCTTCTGTAGATGTGAAAACAACCGAAGAGTTTTTGAATCTTATCGAGAAATTGGGTCCATATATATGTTTGGTAAAGACGCATATCGACATAATTGACGATTTTTCTTATGAAGGAACTATTGAACCTTTACTTAAATTAGCTAAAAAACACAATTTTATGATATTCGAAGATAGAAAATTTGCTGATATAGGAAACACAGTCAAATCTCAATATACCAGTGGTGTATACAAAATTGCTCAGTGGTCGGATATCACTAATGCACATGGTGTTACAGGTGCAGGTGTTGTAAAGGGCTTAAGAGAAGGTGCAGAAGATACCACTAAGGAACCAAGAGGATTATTAATGTTAGCCGAACTTTCATCGAAGGGCTCTTTGGCGTATGGTGAATACTCTGAAAAGACTATTGAAATAGCTAAATGTGACAATGAATTTGTTATTGGCTTTATTGCACAGAGAGAAGTTGTTGCTGAAGGATTTGACTGGATTGTGATGACTCCTGGCGTTGGTTTGGATGACAAAGGTGACGGTTTAGGTCAACAATACAGAACTGTGGATGAGGTTATATCAACGGGTACTGACATTATTATAGTAGGAAGAGGCTTGTTTGGTAAAGGTAGGATTCCAGAAGAAGAAGGGAAAAGATACAGAGATGCTGGCTGGAATGCGTATTTGAAAAAGTCCGGCCAACAATCTGAAGATATTTAGTTCGGATGCAGAATGGAATCAGATTACTTAAAAATTGATGTTTTTAATGTCCGTAAGCTAAATACTAATAGAGAAATAAAGCGACTTATAAATAATATTGGTATTGTATTCAGTATACATAAAGTATGGTGATGCTAAATGTCTTCAAGCCGGCCCGAACATACTATCGTCTTCCAAGCTTTCTGAAAGTTTGGTTCTCATGATTTCGAATACCAACAAGCCAACGGATGTAGCTGGAATTGTAGTCAATGCGTTTCTGACAAAGCCTTTATATCCAATTTGAAACCAGTTTAACTTTGATTTCTGTTTGAATTTGATCACTTGTTTGTAGGTATCGATATATGAGTTATAATACAATTTTATGAAAGGCCTTGAAGTGCTTCTAGAGGAATTGTAAACATCCAATGCCTCTAGTCTTGACAAATGAATATTTTGAACTTTTGTTAATGGGTATTGAACCGCCAATAATGAGAATGCAGCCGATGCACCAGCAATCAAGACAAATGTAGATTTTAAAATTTTAGTCAGTTTAGTTTGTTCTAAACGAACCAATTTATCGTCAACTTGTGATTCTTTACCAGCGATGAAGGATAACTTAGACCTTATAGATTTTTTTATTCTTCTATACGTCGAAATCATTCTATAAGTTAAATTGTAACCTTTGGTTTTGACGATTTCAAACGTAGAAAAATAAAAAGCAAACCCCAAACTTTCTTTGATTAACGAGAATCCATATCCTGCGAAAACCCCAACTAAACCAACTTCTTTTAATTTTTTTAAACCATATACCCACAAGTTTTGGTGCTCTCCATTCAACATCTCAGCAGTTGACAGTCTGGTAAAAATTGCATCTACTGGTGCTGCAGCTAGCGATTGGGCAGCACCTGCAATAAACCCTGCCTTCCATGTATCTATAAATGTAGTATTTTTTATCAGATCTAATGCCGTTAAGTAAGTACCATACAAAATAAGACCTGTTGCAGAGTTTGCCAACAAAGGTGGCAACACTTGATCTGGTATGAACTTCCAACCCTCTTTTTTTATTACATTTATCAACATGCCAATCGAAGAATGTGTTCGAATACTGTATGGCTTCTCTAGGATCTTATCATGCTTGTTAGCTAGTTCTCTGACATAAGCTAAATAATCGAATCTGGACGGTCTAAAAAGTTTCACAGGCGTTCTTAAATATAATGCTTGTAATTGATAGATTATGGCTCTGATACCAGCAGTCGATACTGTGACAGTTTGGTTACTGTTTTTGGCTTGGTTTGTATTTGAATTTGGAGTGTAAATTCCTATTGCATGTGAATCAGATCGTATTGGACTAGAACACAGCGTCAAATAGTTGAAGAAATCTTGAGTAAAACCATATGATTCCATTATCTTTAAAAAGAAGTCTCTCCCAAAGAAGATATTTCTACTATACTAATTATTAAACAAAAAAAAACTCTATAAGATTCGTATCTGTCTATAATATCTAAGAATTAATCTGTCATATCTTCATCTGGATAATTACCCTTTCTCGATTATTTGTAAAATATTTTTTATATACAGGTTATATACACAATGGATATTTGTATTTAAGAATCTCTATATAAAATAATTTCACTTTGTTTAAAGTACCTTCTTGCATCCTCATCAATAAGAACTAAGGATAAATATGTTCGTGTTGAAAATTTCTTGTTAACATCTCTATATGTAGGTATTAAGTCAAAACCTCCTAAAAAAAGTCTGATAGGTATAGTCTCTCCTTTTACTGGGGCGCCATCCATAATTTCAAATCTTACAACAGTCTCACTATCTGTGATTTGGTTTGGAGGGGCCCCCACAGTCTCTCTTCTTATAAGAGATAATTCCATATGTTTAATTTTCAAACGCACTAGCAAAAAGTAAATCCTTCCTACTATGACATCTTTTAAAGAGAATCTGGATTTCAGGTATTCAAATTCGATATGCAAACAATCTTCTATACCGACATCCATCTTTACTGTTGGCGTATCCTTAGTAACAACCTGAGGAGCGGAGAACTGGTAGACCCACAATTCCTTTTCTCTTGTAATATCGGAGGAAGATTTTCTTGAAACAGCCACTCTGACATAGTACCTTAACCTTGCATTCTTCCCTCTATAACTTTCATATTGCTTTTCTACATTCTTAAATTCGAAATTGTAAGTTTCAGGATGAGTCAATTGGGCTGGAGCTGCCAATTCAGTTGCTAGGGATAAAAAATCATCTGATATCAAACCATCTGTGTTTGTTTCAATAGAGCCTAACAATTGGACTCTAACACCTAAGTGATCTACTTTACGCCCTTCCTTTGTACGGATCGTTACATTTCCTTTAACAGATTCTCCATCTTTGTATACTGGTATTTTTTCAAGTCTTCCTTGGGAAGTTTTTACATCGACATGTTGTCTGCTATCTTCACCATCAAGTCTTATTTCAATTTCCAACGGAGCCTTAAAAAATATAGACATTGTAACAATAATATATTATGGAAGAATGAAGCTATACTGTGTAAGAGTATTTTAGGAGGATACAAAAAATCAAATTGACCAGCTTATCAAACGATACCGCTAATGAACCGCTAGAAGTCTAGTATATGCAGGCCATTTAAAGTAAGAATAATTGCACCTTTAAAAAATAGAACAAGTGTGGAGAACTGTTCATAATCGTACTCTTTTCAAAAAAAAAAAATTTATATGTATTCACTGTATTTATAAAAAATGTCATTGATTGAAGTAATTTTAATCTATTGTGGAACTTGAAATAATTTCATACAAATATAAAATAATATTGGTTTTCTAATATCTTGCTATAATAGATTTAAACTGTAAAATACTATATTTTACAGTTTAACAAGACTTCGCTCCTGAGAAAATTGAATTACAGTACGAGGGTAATACATTTGGGAAATACAGGCTAAGAGATATCATTACAAAAGATTGCAAGCTAATTTTGGCTAGTTGAAAAGGTAGCAAGATATTTTTACTTTTGAGGTGATGTCACAATATATGGATGAAGTGGCACCCGACTTTATATCTCCACATGATGTAAACAGTGACGGTCAGCAACCACTTAAACATTTGGACACTGCAATTGCTTTGTATGACTTTCCAGGAACCCAACCTTCTCATTTGCCATTGAGCATCGGTGATACTGTGTATGTTCTTTCCAAATCAGATACTGGCTGGTGGGATGGGGTTATAATATATTCGAAAGGCGAACTACTAAGAGGCTGGTTTCCTCATAATTATATTAGATCTGTGAACTATGTCCAGCCAATACTCAACAAGTTAAAAAACAACAAGGAAATAGATTCTATAACGGCAGCCAATACAGCAGCAAATGTTCTCATTCCTTCCTTCACTAATTTGTTGCAAAGAAATTTACTAGATTTTGATCGAAGTCCAGCGAACTCTAGCAGAAAGAACTCAGGAGTTAGTTTTGCAAGTGTTGAGGGCATTCTGGTTCAGGGCCCATCTCAATCTAGCACATCCTCTCAGCCACATACTCAAGGACAAACTCAAGTACATCCACAGGCACATCCCGCCTCTTCAATTTCAAATAGCATCTCATCGAGAGGCCATGACGAGAATATTACATTTACCCCTATTGAAGATGCTGTGAAATTAGCGGACGAATATAGCGCAGCGAAGAATAAACAGGTACTATGGATTCCTAGATGTACAGGGGATGGTGAGTTTATATTTTATTGCGAGGATCTTAACATATATTGCGAATCGATTATACCGAGTTCAATGAATAATTTAATTGATGCTCCTCAGTTTAATTTTCCTAGTAAAGAAACTTTAGAAGAAGTTTCTGCGGTTGCATCAATGAGTGATACTGCTCTTGCCCTTGGCTCTAGACCGTCATCGTCTTTCAATGCATCTCTGAGGATATCTAATGCTTCGTCAGTTAATTCTCAAAGCTCAGGTGTTTCATCTACATATCATAATTTTGACCAACCTTTATTTGCAATGAATAATTTGTTCTACAGTCATCCAACAGACTTTAGTCAATGGTCTGAAGCCAAAGATCATTTTAATTATGTGTTAGATTTATCATTCAAGGCATTGAAGGATAATAATAAGCAGTTATTCAGTACCCACTTCAACAAGCTCAATGCAATTGTTGCTTGTATCTTTTCGGGATCAAGACTTATTCAAAAGGACTTCCGTAATACAAAATACGAGAATTCCATAAAAAGGAAATTGAAAAGAATTGCAACCTCATTCTCACAAATTTATATTAATGGATTATTACATTTAAGTGTAATGCATTATTCTCCCACGACATCTGATAATCAATTATTTAGTTTGGATATCACAAAGTTAAATAAGTCAACCAGTAACTCCACTAACATGGGCGCCAGTATGGGAACAAATTCGTTAAATTCAGCACCTTCATCGATTTCTACAATAATGGAGACATCTGATGAACTAAACTCATTGGAGAACAATTCCCAAGCTTTGACGCTCAACAAAGATACTTCTTCAAGCTCGTATTTTCAACAAATTGAATTTCAAACTTATATCTTAAGGCATAATGTGAATGCCATCATAAAAATATTTATTAGACTAGGAAAGGGAAAGGTTGTAAGTAAGTTTAATTATGATGGAACCGATGGATCAGAAGATGATGGTGAAGATAGATATGGGGTTTTACCTCAGATCTATCCCAGATTTCTAAGTGATGAATTAAATGGTGGTAATTGGTGTAATTTATTTTTTGAGAGTAGTAATCCAGTTTTGAATGCTGGCGGTGAAGATTTGAAAAAAAGGAATCATCAGAAGGTTATAATTGATCATCATGCTTATCGCACAATCTTGGGATACAGTAATGATGTGATACGGTTAAGTAAAGAATCTTTGAAGTATTTAGATCCAAATGAGCAAATGAACTATTATAATGAAGTCTTGAAAAATGAAAGAAATACTCACATTTTGAGATTAATTTACAAATACCTTCATTATGCAAGTTCTATGATAGATGCAATGGAATCGTTTGATTTTACTATTTTTTGTTCAATTGAAATGACAAATTCTCACAAGAATGAATCTGAATTATACGCCCCTTTACAAAAAGAAAGTCAATTGAAATCAAATTTAACCTTTGCATATCCTGTTGTATTAGAGTTTTTCGATATTAAGCAACAATATCATGACTTAATAGCTAAAATTGTGATGTCTACTCAATCTTTAACTTTAGATGACCCAGATGTCTTCAAAGGATTAAAAGAAGACGATCCCTTATATTATGATAGAAGCATTTTGAAAATTCCAACGGAAAAAGCAGCAATTCTTTTAACTGATATATTGGTGGAGCAAATTAACGAGGTGAAAGGAGATGCTATATCTTTAAATCCTGATACGTTAATGTCTGGGTATTTAAGTGAAGGAATCGAATTATGTGATACAATACTTTCTCTAATCCAGCAATTGATTGAAGAAAGGGAAACTATTTTAAATTACTCTGCCAGAGTTATGCACGATGACTTTAATGTTCAACTTTTACTTTCGGAAAGAAACAATACAATTCTGACAGAAAAAACAGATGAAGGAAATACATATTTTGCTGGACAGAAAAAATCTAATGACTTACCCTGGTATCTCGAAGGTGATGAGGAATTTGATTTACTTATGGATATAAAAGGCAATATAAAAGGAGGAACGAAAGAGGCTTTAATCTGTCACTTGACACATCATGACTTATTTGATAGTAATTTCAATGCTGCCTTTTTATTAACATTCGCTACGATGATGTCATTGGGTGAATTAATAAATTTTTTGATCAATAGATTCAATATCGAGGCACCTGAAGGATTAAGTTATGAAGAGTACAATACCTGGATATCTAAGAAACAAGGACCAATTCGATTGCGAGTCTTGAATATTATGAAATTGCTATTAGAAAAGCATTGGTGTCAATCTTATTACAATGAGACACTCTTAAAAAGGTGGTTATCATTTGTTCAAACTCCTATAGTGCAATCATACAGCATTGGTAGAGTAATAGTTAATATGTTGCAGAAGGTTCTCAATGGAGAAAAAGTATACTTAGAGGCCGAGCCCATGACTGCAAAGACGAAACCACCTGCACCTCTTTTTAAAGGGTTCACTATAAAAAAAATGAAACTTTTGGATATTGAATATGTTGAATTTGCTAGGCAGCTCACATTAAAAGAATTTAAATTGTACTCAAAAATAACCAAATATGCCTGTTTAGCCAAAGTTTGGGGAAAGAAATCTGGCCTCAAGGAAGATTTTGATGATATTACTGCATTTATCAAATCTTCCAACCAATTAACTAATTTCGTGGCCTATATGATTTTAAGGAAGCAGGACGTGAAAAAGAGAGTACAACTAATTAGATACTTTGTCCAGGTTGCAGAAAAATGCAGACAATATAATAATTTTTCATCCATGACTGCAATTATATCAGCATTGTACTCTTCTCCAATTCATAGATTGAAGAAGACATGGAAAATCGTTAATGCAGATACATTATCGCATCTCCAAGGTATGAATAAGTTAATGAATTCTTCTAGAAATTTCAATGAATACAGAGACGTGTTAAAATTCATAGGTTCAGAACCAAGTGTTCCATTTTTTGGGGTAGTATTAAGTGACTTAACATTTGTTTTTCATGGAAATCCTGATAATCTAATGAGTAGGGCAAGAATGATTAATTTTGCAAAAAGATCAAAAACTTGTGAGATTGTCTTAGGGATTGACAAATATAAAACCGTTGGATATAATTTGCAAGAAGTTCCGGATATTCAGAAGTATATAGACTTGTGGTTTGATAAATGTCCTACAATTGAAGAGCAATATCAATTATCATTGAATTTGGAGCCGCGAGATTCCGTAAATCAATCATCAACCTCGTCTAATCTTAGAAATACGAAGTCTGGGTTGACTAATTTTTCATTCAGGACATAATGTTTATTAAATATCTAGAAATATAACTTATAGTGTCAAAAGATTGTCTTGGTATTAAAAGGCGCGTCTTATAGTCAGAAAACGCGTGGTAGGAACTCTAAGCATTGTATAATTTACATGATAATCAATCGAAGGGATACAAAGAGCATATGCTGGAAGTCATGATGTAATTTAAATTAGTTTTCTTTTCTGTGAAGCTTTGAAATTACTCATTTTGAATTCTCAATTGAATAGTCGAATATTATGGGTATTATATCCCACACTATTATGAACTTCATTGACTAATTTATGCAACTCTAACTCCAATTGTATAGTTTCTTGATTTAGCATATCTACTAAACAATCCAAAACATTATTCAAATTTTCGTGTTTATCATTCAAGTTTTTGTATACCCTAGAATTGTCTGGCATATGACTGTAATAATTATCACATTTTGGACCACTTATTGAATTAACTGACTGCTTCGTAGAATCGTCAAATACGCTCTTAACCGAAGATCTGTTTGTATCATTGGATCTGTATAAGGAAAGGTCATTTGAAAACTCTGTGTCGTTGGAGGTATCGGCATTAATGTCATCTTCATAATTTTGTAAGATATCGTAATTGGTTGAAAAATTTAACTCAGACGATATATCCTCGGTCAATATTAAAGAGTCTATTTGGTCTATCAATTCTTGTGTTTTTGGCATAACGAAATAATTTGACTTAGCTTAAAGTTAATATTAGTAGATTTTGTTTTCCATAATCTATCTAATTTAAAATATTTGTAGTCCAGATCTGGGTTTTTATATAGACTTGTACGCGTTTTTTGCAATAACCGAAACATCCCTTGATAAGTAAAATTTAGTCGAATCGGAGAAATTCTGCGCAGAGAACATCAGGTATGCCTTAATTAATTACTTGACTTCAATTATTGTTTTGCAGGTTTATAAATCAAGTCACTTTATACTTTTTAGGTCATGCTTCGAATAAAATTTAGGTTTACAATTATGATAGTGATCTGCTCATTACTCTTGAAATCAGTACAATTTGAATTTTGAAAGAAAACACCTTGGAAAATCAATGCCTGCACTTACTAATTTTTAGAGCTGATTTTTATATTAGGAACAATTGTGTTTTATGGTTGAAGTCTTTAAAACTCTGAAGGTGACCTTATATATCCAATATAGAGACGTTGTATCATCATTGCGTCTGTATTTAAGTTCTGGGGTGCAACTAAGTACCATGAGTCTAACTTTTTGTGTTCTCTTGATTCATCCAAATCACGTTTCGCAGCCTGATGCACTATCGCTTCCAAATACTTTCCGTACAATTGCCCTGGATTTTTAACAGCTCTGGCAAAATTGTTATAAAGCAGTAAAGTGGTACAATTAAGTCCAAAATATTAATTAATATTGATGTGAATTTGCACTCGTAAATGTTCAAATTGAGGGTCTCATGAACTGACTTCGATTATGTATATTGTCTGTTTCCTCACCTGGGTAAATTTTTAATAGAATTCTGTTTTGCTCGAGAGTGTACAGGTGTTGAAAACCGCATCTACTATATCACCTTAATATATTTTATAAGTAGCAAGTAATTAAGGAGCTGTAAGTGGTGATTGAAGGAGGATGGTGTTAAGATGGTGTTAACGTTTATTGAGATCTAACTTCTACTTACGATTTCTCTCAATTATACGTGAAATTTGAAATATTCATTACAGGAGTAACATCTACGAAATTTATAGCATTCACTTTAGTTAAAATGAGTTGAACTAAACCTTATTCGTAATGTAGAGAATGAGTATATTTCACTTCCTTCAGTCATGGAGAGTATAATAATTGATGATTTCAAGGTTGCAGTACTCTGAACGTAAGACAATAATAGTAAAATATTTGATCATTCAATTCAAATAAATGACAAAATAAAAGTTTCCCAAACTTTATTTGATATATATCATTCCTTGTTTCTTATAAGAATTAAGAGCGTTAAAAATTGATGATTGTTTCTTAACTGGGTGTCCTATCTATCTTTGCGGTGAATTCTAGGTCGAACCGCGGGGGCCTCCATGGAGACAGCAGCGTATAAATAGTGACCAAGTCTGCCGTTCTCTTTTCATTTTATCTTAATTTGAAAGTGATAAACTACAAATAAATAATAAGATCTAATATCAAAACTATAGAAAATGACTACTGCAAACCCAATTAAGACCATATGTGTATTCTGTGGTTCATCATTTGGAAACAAAGAATCATATGCAGAGAATGCTACCTCGCTAGGCAAAAAATTGGCAGAGAGAAACTGGGGATTAGTATATGGTGGTGGTTCCACAGGTATAATGGGCGCTGTTGCTAGGGGAACTGCGACTAATGGTGGATATGTCCATGGAATCATTCCAGAAGCATTGATTGCGAGAGAAAGAACTTCTGAAGATGACTTTAATGAGAAGTTGAAAGAATCTATCGATAACCACGATGGTTCAACACCAATTCCAGATTCCAAAGAGTATGGTAAAACAACATTAGTCAAAGATATGCATACAAGAAAGAGATTAATGGGCGAAGAAGCTGATGCTTTCGTTGCTATGCCAGGTGGGTACGGTACTTTAGAAGAGTTAATGGAAGTAGTTACATGGTTTCAGTTGAACATTCACAACAAACCAATTGTTATTTTCAATGTTGGTGGATTTTATGATAACTTTTTAAAATTTATTAAGGATGCTATTTCTAGTCAATTCGTTAGTGAAAAGAACGGGGAAATAATTAAAGTAGCAAATACCGTTGATGAAGTCCTTGAAGCAATCGAAAGCTACCAAATTCCAGAAGGTAGATTCAATTTAAATTGGAAATCTACCTGATTCCATGGTTTTGCTGGATGGAAAAATGCATTGCTATATCATTAACTTAAAAATTTCAGATGTATAATTTCGGAAGATAAAGACATCAAATAATTTATTCAATTACAAAAAAAGATTTTCGTTTCAACTAAAATAAATAGAATTAGATATAAAAAATAATACTAACTACATAATATTTAAATATTCTATCAAAATTCCCATGTCTTAATATAAGGCATTCTACAATCATCATTATGATTCAATGAGCTTGATACTCTTCTTCAACTTCTTCGTCATGAACATGAAACAAATCTTCAAACTCATCATCAGCAACTTCAACTTCACTCAAAAGACCGGTTGCGACATCATACATCATACCCCAAACTTCTATTTCTCCATTCTTTAAAGCAGTCGTAGCAGATGGATGTCTCTTTAAAGCTGTGACACTTGCAATAACGTTTAATTCAGCCAATTTTCTGGCTTTCATCTTCGGATCGTCATTGAACTCCTTCAAGTAGTTTAAATGATTGGCTCTAACATGTCTGACAGGGTTTAACCAAAGGTCTAACACACCACCTATTTTTTTAGACGATAATGATGCCCAAATACCACCACAGTCAGTGTGTCCACAGACAATAATTTTCTTGACTTTTAAAACATCAATTGCAAATTGAATAACACCTTGACTCGATATGTCGTTCGAATTAATGATGTTTGCAATATTTCTATGCGTGAATACTTCACCAGGTAATGTGGCCAAGCACCCCTCTCCAGCTCTGGAGTCCGAACATCCTATCCACAATGTGTGTGGTGATTGTCCTTTCGAGTTTAAATTGAAAATTTCATCAGAATGATTATGCTTGATTGACTCAACAAAGAATCTGTTATTGTTCAAATAATCTTGAATAGTAGAGTCCTTTGATAATGTGAATGGAAAAGCACTCTTGTTGACTTGTTGGACTAATTTTGTCTCACTTACATCGGCCGGAGTTCCCAAGTCAGTCTCATGGTCGTGTTCTAATTGGTAATTTAATATGTTCTGTCTTCCCATTCTGCTTAAACTTGAACTAATGTATCGTTTAGATGAGGTTGCTAATGGAAGAGCAAATCTTTTCATATAGAATTGAAATCAGAGAAACCATGGAAATTTTTCAGGATTTATATCAAATTTTTGATGATGACTACATCATCGATACAGAATGCAATCGCTAATACGTAATAGAAGTCGTGCATTGTACTATCTATTTCGGGATAATCAATAGCCCACGATAGGGAGTGAATCATAAAATTACCACCATGCTGTAGTGAGAAGCGCGCTTAAAATTCTGATGCTCCTAGTGAGAAAAATTTTATTTAGCCACAATAAATTCACACATCGCTAAATTGGTGATAAATATCGCCGGTAACCTGGAATCTTGAAAAGTTCATAAATTGTGTTTAATAATATGACACAAAAAGATTTTTTACGGCTTGTTGGGTCAAATATAACAAAAAGTCTATTAGTTTATTATTGAAGATATTTCTTTGAGTCATGCAAAGTCAACACTATATAAAATTCAAAGAAACCATACCCGTTAGATTTATTGTGCCTATGTTAGTAAGCGATATAAAGTCAATTATTTCTATCAAAAAAAAATAAAATTGAACGCAGTTTAAACTACGTTTTTGCAATTCTTGGAGCGCATATATAAAAGTGCATATTTTCACACAAGAATGGGTCAGTATAGATTTCATATTCAGCAGTTTAATATTTCTACCCAAAAGTTTCAGCTACGTTTTCAAGGGATATACAGGATAGATGAGATTGGAACAAAACTCGTACGATTTTATGTATTTGAAATCTTTGAATCTGTCGTGAAGAGTGACATCATATGTCTCAGGTAAAAATATTTTCTTTACTATAAACGATAATACTGATAATGGATAAGATTATAGTGTTAGGAGTTTATTTGGTTTCTTCATCAAGGAAACCCCAAAAAGGTATGCGGTTAATGTAATCTTTTTTCTAGGTCTTACACAAAATCAATTTAATAGATTTATCTATGTAATTACCAAGTAGGTTTTTTTTTTTTTTCACTATCAACTGTCTACCTTATCATAGCAACGGTTTGACAATCTGTCTTGGAGCACATCACCATCACATTTAGATCAAATAAGCGATTCCGATATCACTAATTAACTGAAATAGAGGTAGACGCGTCATGACAAATGATTTCGAAGACATTGATTTGAAGGAATTAATACCCAATGAAGTTCTTACTATCGAACAAAAGGAGTTCAATAACCTATCAAAAGATACCAAGCTTGACAGGTTAAATACTTTAATTCAAAGGTCGCAAATATATTCCCAAATCATTGCTGATAATATACTCGAAAATACACTTTCAAAGAAGAGAAAGAGGGAGGAAGATAATGCAGAAACCGAAAAATCGAAGCCACAAGCTAAAAAGGGCAGGGGAAGAAAAAAAGATAAAGAAAAAACTAAAGTCAAACAAGATATTACCGCTATGCTATCGAAATCCGCATCAGAATCAACAAAATCAACCAAGCAAGCAATTGAGAATGCACAGATAAGTCATACTCAAAAACAGCCGAAGTTGATAACTGGTTGTACTATGAAGGATTACCAATTGGATGGCTTAGAATGGCTCATTACTCTTTATGAGAATGGTTTGAACGGAATATTGGCAGACGAAATGGGCTTAGGAAAGACGTTGCAATGTATCGCGTTCCTTAGTTTCTTAATAGAAAATAATATGAACGGTCCATTTTTAGTCGTGGTTCCATTGTCTACCTTGTCTAATTGGTTTGACGAAATCAAAAAGTTCGCTCCTAGAATTCAAGTTTTAAAATATACTGGAACAAAGATGCAGCGACAAGAAATAAAGTTATCTGAGAAATATCAAATTGTTTTAACTTCTTACGAAATCTCTATTAGAGATTTCAATAAGCTCAATTTGATCAATTGGAGATTTTTAATAGTAGATGAAGGCCATAGATTGAAGAATAGTAATTGTCTTCTTATCAAATTCTTGAAAAAGTTGAATGTGACGAATAGATTGTTGATAACTGGCACCCCTTTGCAAAATAATCTAGACGAATTATGGTCATTGCTAAATTTTATTTTGCCGGATATATTCCATGATTTAGAGCTTTTTCAACAATGGTTTAATTTTGATGAGTTAATGAATTTCGAGAATGACGAAGAAGAAGATAAAGAAACTAAACGGGTTATTCAATTGAATATTCAGGAAAACTTGATTAAAAATTTACATACTATTTTAAAACCCTTCCTTTTGCGTAGGTTGAAGAAAGATGTTATTAAAAATTTACCTCCGAAAAAAGAGTATTTGATACATATTTCATTAACAGAATTGCAGCAAAAGCTTTATAATGCAGCCATGAATAATAATCTATCACACACCATTGTTGAAGTTTACCTAAAAGAATTTGTTAATCTAAATCATTCTAGGTTGTTCAAATCTGTTAAGGACGAAAAATTAATAAATGATTTTTTGCAAAAAAAATATAGCAAGCAGTCACTTGGAACTAGAAAAAAAGACCAAGATTTTAGAGAGGCAGATTCGGATGATGAATTTGAAATCTCGCCACCAGAAGTTAAACATGGCAATTCGGTAATTTTTGATAGCCTTTCCAAGCCAGACCAGAAATTGTACATTTTAAATGAAAGTTATGAAAGAATTTCAAATGAAGTAAAGCGCATGTCATTACAAAATCTTGTGGTTCAGCTTAGAAACATTTGTAACTCACCATACATTTTTTATGATCCTTTTCCAAAAGACGAAAACGAAATTAACATAAAGCAATTCATGGATATATTATATAAAAATACTGCAAAGTTGCAAGTACTAAATCAACTATGTGAGAATTTATTAGAGAATCATAAAATATTAATTTTCTCTCAATTTACCAGAATGTTGGATTTGCTACATGATTGGTTTATTTTCAAGGATATTGAAATTTGTCGTCTAGATGGTTCAACTTCTCACGAAGATAGAGATTTATTTATCAAGGAGTTTAATAATGATCCCAAAAAGAGAGTATTTTTGCTATCAACTAGGGCAGGAGGTTTGGGTATTAATTTAACAGCATCAGATACAGTAGTGCTTTTTGACAATGATTGGAATCCGCAGATCGATCTTCAAGCTATTGACAGGGTTCACAGAATTGGTCAAATGAAACCAGTGAAGATCTACAGATTTTTGATTAGAAATTCAATTGAAGAAATGTTAATTAGTAAAAGTTCTTCGAAGAGATTTCTCGAAAAGTTAGTTATTCAAATGGGTGAATTCAAGTTTAACAAACTACAAAGATTAATCGAAAATAAAAACTCAAATATAAAAGACTTTTTAGAGTTTTCGAGAACATACAAAAGTAACACTAATACAAGTGATGATACAATCAAGGATGACTTAAGTACTGTTTCTGACAATGTCAATGCGGAATTGTTGACTTCCGATGAAATACAAGAGTTGACTGACAGAAGCAGTGATTGTTACACAGAGGATACTCAAACTGCCTTCAAAAATATTACTATTTTTGAAAGTGTAAATAACTTAGATAAGTAATGAAATCTATAATAAATAATTTATTAACACCACAGATATATACATACATACAAATATATATATGTATTAAAAAAAATCTATTCATCTTTTATAATGTTCATACTCTTATCTCTCCATCTGAAGGAATTCCAAACTGCACTATAACTCCAAGTTAAATCAGTTGCTCCTTGCATAAACCCGTGATATTTATTGAACTGTTCTGACATATGTCCCTCATTATCAACATGATCCTTAATTATCTCTAAGAATGAATCAGAATATTTCATCAAGTCAAGATTCAAAGCTTTGAACTTAGGAGAGCCATAAGTTATAACAAAATTTTCGTTAACATCACCCATATCAAGAAATTGCTTATAGAAATCTAAATTATACAGATCGATAACAATATTTTGCTTTTCCACATTAATCTTGTAAATCAATTTGTAGATAATCTCGGCAGCTGAAGCAGTAGATATGAACCAAGGGTTTCCTTCTGATGTCCCATAACCATCATAAACATCTTCTGGATATCTACCAAGGGCTACGCCTATAGCATTATCAAATCCAAGCTTATTATGATTAATTGGATATCTGTATTTCATATCTGCTACCATAGCTGTCAAAGTGTTAACTAAAAGATTATCGTTTATATCAAACGGAATGTCAGTGTAATCATCTAGCTCCAAATTATGAGAATGAATACTTGCTAGTAAAATTGCAGCATCTAATCCAGATCTTCTACGATCTTTGAGTAAAGTAGGCGTTTCAATGAGATGAGGTAGTACGTTAGACTTAAAACCGGCATCAAACTCAATAAATGTCTTTAGTTCATCAAAAGTAGACTCCAATTCACCAATAAATTTGTCATCGGAATCGTATTGTTTTGCAGCATTGATACCATCCTTGATAGCTCTCAACTGGGTCAAAGAAGTAAACAAGTGAATCGAATTGATTTCTTCCCATAAATCAAAACCTTCTTTTTCCCAGTTCTTGATAACATAGATCAAATCAGGCTTAACAATTTCATCATACACAAATTTAGGGCTTCTCAAGAAGCTGCTAGTTAACTCCTTATTATTCTTTTCGAGTAAGTGCAAATATTGCAAAATCGTAATCGCCCTTAAACCTGGTCCGTCTCTCTGAGGTCTACCCCAATTTTCATTGAATGGCATGCCATTGGTCATATATTTAGGTTCACCTAAACCCGATTTATCCTCATCATCAAAAACCCCGGATTTGTTGTCTAACCTCTGAATATAGTAGTTATTCTCAATGTATGATTCAATAATAGAGATTATATTTCTATCTTCGAAATTGGTATCCAGTAAATATAACACCAATGACTTGATGGTTAAAGCGGCATCTCTAGTCCATTGGTAAAAGTAGTTTGGCTTGTTTCTAGAAGGAGAAGCAATGACAGCACCCGGTGAGACTTCGGTTGTATTTAAAGTGCTGCTGATACCACCAATATTATTCAAAATTCCCTTAATACAAATACCTCTCTGTTGTTGAACCCATTCATCGAAGTCTGAACGAATAATCGTATCTTGTTTCCTGAAACTTAACAATTGCTGATCTCCTTGACTAGTGGTGCGTCTGAATGGAATATACAAACTATACCCTAAATTCAAGGCTATCAATATTGATATAATGTTGAAAACTCTCATGTTTTATGCTACTGGATTCGATCTACCTTCAATATGACTCTAGAATACTAGGAAACCAAATAAATAGTGTGATATTAATATAAGAAAAACCAATTTTCTAATTATTCATGCAAATAAAAGCAACCTCGTCTATATTTGTTGCAGACGATATAAGTTAACTTATTAACAATATAAGAAAGCTTTATATAGTAATAATCTAAATGTCTAAATATTTACAAACGAAGAAAAGATTTGACAAGATATTGTTCTTTTATAAGATCACAAATGCATCTATTCTGAAAAAAGTGATCATAGAGATCATCGCATCTGCTACTCTAAATTCTTTGCACTCGCAACATCACTTTCACCCCATGTTTCAAGAATTCCAGAACCAAACGATCAGTTATTCCAAATAGTACAGACTATTCGTACAATACGTTATATTGCTTACAAGACATTTAAATGTCGCTAAATAGTTCTACTTTTGTGATTGTGATCAACTTAGAATTATAGGGACCTCGTCCCCACTTTCGCAGTTGATAATATGTCATGGAAGCTCTAATAGATTTTGGAAATTTAGACTACAATTAAAAAAATGAAAAACATTTGAAATATGGAGTAGCAGAATACAAATATTCATAGTAGCTCTGTTTATTTGAATTATCAATAGAAGACAGTCACGGTATTGTTAAAATTTACTTACTCACTGAAGTCTGAAATTCTTCAATAATACGGTATGGAACAAACAGTTACTAGGTAGTCATTTCTTATGCACAATGCGCTAATACGGAAACCTCTTTTATCGATTAGTGTAGTAGTTCAAAAAAGGTACAGTGGGATTATGCGATAAACTTAAAGTGACCATTGTAAATAACTTAGTGGTGTTTTAAGTACTAAATAGAAGTAGGGGGGTAGAATGGGAATGCTCGGTATTACCTCGGTAGGTTAGCGACCTGAAATGGGGGGTGAGAGTACAAATAGAATTTCGAATAAGTATACTGCAATACCAAAATTGATTACTGTATATAATTCGATTTTCACAGATTGCATAATTGCAATCTATAATTTAGATCAAAGTAGCAAAATTGCGAATAAGATAAAAAATTAGCAATCATGAGTGAAATTGGATTTCTTCTGAGGTGTGGAACATATGCTGTGAATTTTAAAGATTAACTGCTTTCTACTACTATATCATGTTGCTTTCAATGTTGTTATTAATATTGCTAGTAGTGTATTGCTGTTGAAATGTGAGATTGCTGGCAACCTGACGACAAGACGTCATATATGAATGTAGACTGGAATTGTGGTTTCAGAATTTTGTAAATATGGTTTGTAGATTGGAACCGCTATTAAAATATAATCTAGAATTACATATGGCGTTTAAATACTTGGATTCGGTATTTACCGCTATATATTTATTCTTATGTTAACTAGATACGAAAAGGACGCATCAAAAGTTTAGCGTAAAATTCGAATTATCGCAAAATGTTTGGTGGACCTGGAACCACTCTATGATGTATTCTCAAAATACGAACATATAAAGTACAACAAATCTACAGCATGAGTTACTCAAATTAATTAATATTATTCTATTAAGGGTACAAAATGGTGTAATAAATAGTACTATTATTAGCACGGTAAGAGATCAATAGTCTCTTTTTTCTATAAATTTGAAGTCTCTGTATGAGACTACTAAGATCTATTTCTTCTAAAAGAGATTGAAGAAATAGAGATCTTGAAATTCTTGTGTGGAACCCTAACAATATAGTAGCACAACAACATAGCGACGATATTAAAAATGATGTATGCCCACATAAAACCGAAGTCTCTCCATCTTTGATCCCAGTTAATACCGACTTTAGTCAAGTAGTCGTCACCAACGGAATATTGACAGTAACCACAGCTTGAGGTAGCATTAGGATTAGAAATGTAACCAACATTAGATTCAAGCCAGTTTTCAACATATTCGTAACAGGTAAGTCCATCTGGAGGATCAAAAAAGTTTAATTCACTAGTGGTACATTTAACTGGTCTATCATGCAAGGCAACGGAAGCCATCATCTGAATTATATAGGTACAAGGACTCAATTTGTACATAAATGTCCAGAATCCAACCATAGCACTAAATGGCTGCACAACCCCACAAAAAGAGATTAAGAAAGCAAAGAATAAACCAATAATTGCTGCAGCAGAAGGTACATCTGGAGCGAAGTAAACAACCCATAATCCTAATGATGTATAGAACATCTGGAACATAATACAGAAAGTCAAGTAAAAAAATCCTGCTCTGTCAGGCTCATTAAATGATTTTAAGGGGAAGTAGTAGCCGACAAAGAAAATTGTAGATATGCAAACTTGATATGGCAATTCATTCAAAAACTGGGATAACAATAAACAAGACCAATGGAATGTACTAGATTTAGATTCTCTAACTTCGAATAATTCTCTAGAAGCAATGGCTCTTTCCTGAATTTGGTTAAGAATTGGTGAAATAAGAAGAATACAAACAAAAGCTGCAAAAAGAGCTTCTTGCATTCCTGCCACAGTATCACTAAGATTCCAGAAAGCAAAACCAACGAACAAACCACTTACAGTCATTAAAAACATCTTTGAGAAAAAATACAATGGGTCCCTCCATAATTGAAGACCAGTTCTTTTAACGACTTCCCTAAATTGTATAACATATGGGACAGCAAAAGTAGTTAATAATTCAGGGTTTGTTTCTTGTGGTCTTTGAAGTAATTCTTGTCTCAAATTTTCAATCTCATTAGACACAGTTTTGAATTCTGAAGATCTTTCCCAGATATCACCCCAGTCTTTATCAGTAGCTGCAGTAGCACCAGCTCCAATTGCTTCTAAAATATATTCAGCAGGATTTTCTTCTGGCTCACAATGTCTGGCACCTTGATTCTCAAAGTAGTCTAAAAGAATAGATGAGTTTTCACCAATATCACCAAAATAAACTGTTCTACCACCTTTTTTTAACAAAAGTAACCTATCGAAGCACTCAAATAAGGTAGATGAAGGTTGATGAATAGTACATAAAATTGATTGACCAGCCATAGCCAACTTTCTCAAAAGTTGCACAATAGCCCAGGATGACTGTGAATCTAAACCAGAAGTTGGTTCATCTAAGAAGACGAGTAAAGAAGGTTTTGCGACCAATTCAACACCAATTGATAACTTTTTTCTTTGTTCGACATTTAAGCCAGAACCAATTTGGCCAATAAGGGCATCAGCATAATTTTCCATACCTAAGATATCAATAATAGTTTCAACGTAATCCAATTTTTCTTCGTCAGATACAGACATTGGTCTTCTCAATCTTGCTGCAAATCTCAAAGATTCTCTTACAGTGAGCTCAGCAACATGGACATCTTGTTGTTGAACATAACCAGTAGATCTTTCAAATGAACTGTCAAGCGGTCTACCATTCACTAACATTTCACCAGTAATTACACCCATCTCAACTCTTTGTGACAAAACGTTAAGTAAAGTAGTTTTACCTGCCCCAGATTCACCCATCAATGCTGTTAAGGTACCAGGTTTAACGTATCCTTGGATATCGTTTAACAACTTCCTTTCTTCGCCTTTAATATTTATCGTGTAATTGAGATTTTTCCAAAGAAATATATCCTTCTCTTCTACCGATTCTTTAAATGCCTCTGCTAATTTTTGTTCTTTTGCTTTGACTTTTTTCTCAATTTCAAAAACTGCATCAGTTTCACGACCGACAGACCCTTCTTCATCTAGATTCCCATTCGTATCTAAAACATCTTCTTCGGCCAAAATAGCTTCAGGAATTGGTGCACCTTTCTTGAAAATTAATCTTTCACCCCCTGACTTATCAGTGGATCTCAATTCTGTAGCAATGGCAGTAACAGTGATATTGAAAAGATAGAAGGCGAACAAGAAACCCAAATTTCTCCAAACATGGTCATATTTAAATCCGTAAGTGTCGTAAACATATTCATCACCATTCACAATTGAACTACCGGCAACAGCAGACGCCATTGGACAGACCTGGTTCTTTAAGCTAACATTTTCATAACCTTTTCCGGAAGGAACAAGGTCAGCTGAGCAATCGATAATTTGGCCGTGGAAATTACTTACTAACATAGCTTCAAAACTGTAAAACACAGGATTAACGTAAGAAATCCATTTCCAGCATGCACGCATATCTGGTCTTTGTATAGCATAAGATGAAAAAGTGAACACAGCCAACATGAAAACACCTGCCACACCATTTGCAACCGCGATTGTCGGTGACAAAGAAGCAACCATTTGAAAGGTTGTACTCATCACTTGAGCTGAAAGAGAATTGAATATAAGAAATATGAAAAACTTACCAGCATCAACTGTCAATCCGGAAAGAAAGTAAATAATAATGGTGAATCCGACTAATGAAATTAACTGAAACGGGAAATTCGTGATAACATATGAGACTGATTCTGCTGCAGGGTGGTAAAAAGTATAGGATTTGTGCTTTTGTAATATTGGACGATTACTAAAAGAGTTTGAAATTTCAGCTAACCCCATAATAGAGAAGTATAAACAACAGAAGAAGATATCACCAGAAAGCGAAAATGTTCCTTGTTTAGTAAGTGGAGTTTGGTAGAAAAGAGATCCAGAGATCAAAGCTTGAATGATAGAACAAGTTATCTGAGTAACTGTATATGCTTTGTCTCCATAAATTCTATCAGTTCCTCTTTGAACACATAATTTTAATTGCGTTTGTAAATTCACAGTGAAACTTGATTTGTGCCTTTGTTTCTTACCTTTTTCCTGTACTTGAGAGGCATGGAAAGCAGCTAACGTCTCTTCACGATTTAAAAGCAGCTCATACTCATTAATTTCGTTAAGCAATGCCTTGTAATGATCAGATTTAAGCCAGTATTCGTAAAATTCACTTGCTGATCTAGGAACCTTGTATTCATATCCTTTTCTAACAATTCTTCCTTCTGGGTCAGTTACAGCAGTCAAAAACTCACTACTTGCTTGTCTGGAAGGGCATTCGTATCCCATATCAATGAAATATTGTTTGGCTTCCTTGATGGGACCATAGAAAACTTGATACCCATCATACAAAACAGTTACTTTATCAAATGTTTCATAAATACCTTCACCTGCTTGATAGATTGTTACAAAAGCAACCGATTGAAGTAAATTTGTGCATGTTCTAATGGCTTGTGCAAATTCTAAAGCTGTAGATGAGTCTAAACCTCTTGTGGCATTATCCCAACAATAGACGGTACCTCTAGCAGCCATAGCTTCAGCAATAGAGACCCTTTTTCTTTCACCCCCAGAAACACCTCTTACAAATTCATTTCCTACTTTAGTATTGTACGTATGTCTTAAACCAAATGTTGTGGCTAAAACATCTCTCATATTATTAATGTACTCTTTTCTGCTTGGATTTCCAACTCTGCTATCAGGAGTTTTGCATCCGATCGCGAATCTGAGGGTTTTGTCAACTGTTAAATGTGGAAAATGCGTATCTAATTCCGCATTGTAGATAATATCACCTTTGTGTCTACTCATCATTGTTGCTTGGTCAACACCATCATAGTGTATATCTCCTTCCACTGATACGAAGGAGCCAATTTCACCACCAATAGTCTTCAATAAGGATGAACATCCACTTCCAGGTCTACCTAAAACTAAAACCATCTCACCTGGTTTTGCAATACCACTTGCGCCTTTAATAATCTGTCTCAATTTTGGTTTTTCTCTAGCAAGCAAATGTTTGGCATATATGAAAGGATCACTGAAGAAGTTAATAACAGTAGGTTGTAACTTCGAAGCTGCATGGATACCCTTAGTGTAGACGTCTTTGAAGACTAAACCTGTATTTCTTAATATAATTCCTTCTTCATCCGCACCTCTAACAAAATTTTCCAAGACAGCTTTCAATTCGTAATCGTTCTTGCCAAGGGCAATAGGTTCATCTCTAGTTGTATGCTTTTGAATTTCCCTTGTATACGTAGATAATCTTTCAAGTATATTAGAGTTGTTAGTTAAAATCTTATTCAACTCCTCCATTCTTTGCACCTCAGTAATCTCAGGACGGTACTCCTGGTTACTCAGGCGAAGAGATTGACTGTCGTCGTACTTTTCAGTATCGTTCGTTTGAGTTTCACTCATATCCAATACTCAATGTTAACAGAATCTGCTACAATTAATCATACTTTTGCTACTACTTATAAAGGATGCGGCATAATCGCCGAGCTTGCATTTTACTAATTTATATTGTGAGATTGCCGCAAAATTACTCAGCATATTAATATCTGCTCTAATCAACCGGCATATAAGATATATATACTAAAAAGATTTTCTCAATTATAAAAGTACCCTTCTAATATTTACTAATAATGCTCAATAGGTCAAAAATTGCATACGCGGTTGGATTAGGGTTGTTGTTTCACGCTGTATACTCATCTTATGAGTTCCATCAGTTGTTACAATCCAACAACAAAACATTTGATGGATTGCCTGTCGATATTATCATTGAGACATTGTTCGGCGTAGTAGTCGTCATAGTAGGGGCAATTATTTCTATAGAAAATTCACAATTTTATACAGTAAGGAATGAGTTGAAGACACCAACCACGAAGTACTTGAAATCAATTGAAATGAAGGACAACATAAATTATCTAGAGACTTTTGGTGTCAAGAACTATGAACAATTGAATTCCAGATTAGACTTTATCGACATACTCAAGAAGAGAAAGGAATATTCATCGTGGGCAAACAACCAGTAAACTATGGTATAGCGGTGTTATTAAAATTTCTACGGTAATATAGACAACTTTGAAAGTTAGCTACCAAGAAGAAATTGTGTATTAATGAGTTTAATGTCTATATCTGTCAGATTTATAGTGACTAAATATATGAGATAGAAATAAAATTCGGGAATGTATTAAATATTTTTCTTCTGCAATTTCTCAGCCTTGAGTCTTTGTCTTTGTTCTCTCTTAGCTTTAGCTTTTGGCCCAGCTTCGGTATCCAAAACAGCATCCCACCACCTGAAAGATGATGCGTAACTGCCAATGAAGAAGTGGTGGTGTTCATCGTGATGGTCGGCACCAGCCCAAAATGGTAAAAAGTGATGTAAAGACCATGGGAATTCATAACCAGAGTGTGCGTCGACGGCTTGGAACAATCTTAAAGTAATCCAAAGACAAATGGTGAATAAATGCAAATTTTTAGTTATGTAACACCATACAATTGGAATTCCGACGGTACCAAAACCTAATAACATAACTTCAATAGGATGTGCATATTCAGCAGCTAAACCGAATGGTGCGGCATATCTGTGATGTTGTTTGTGAATATACTTGTAGAAAACACCATAATGTAAACCTCTGTGGAACCAGTAGTGCCATGCGTCTTCAAGAACAAAGAAAACGGATAATTGTAAGCAAACATCCCTAAGAGAAGGGAATGGAACACCAAAAGAAATACCGATCCTTTGACATAATGGGTGGAAGAACCAAATTGGAAAAGCTTCAACCAAAAAGTGTGATATTAAAACAGATTTCATACATTCCCATTGTTCCTTGGCAGATGGAACCTTGGTTTCTTGGATCTTGTATCTGTTGAAGTATGGGATTCTATCTATGATCATCCAAGGAATACTTCTACCGAAGTACATAAATTCATGCAAGGTGAAAAATAATAAACCAGTAGCAAATAAATCATTGCCTATATAGTAGTAATATGCCCCCCATAATCTCTCTAAACTATTCAAATGTTCAATTTGTTGGAAATTTTTATAAGCATCGCCAAATGTTGTAACGTTCGAAAAACCAGAATAATCGTAGTAAACACTAATTCTTTATGTTAGTATTATGTTTAATCTAAAATAAGATTGAAATAATCTATACATACCTAGACATGTTGAATATCCGTATTATTTCGTCAGAATATGGTCAGAAGAAACAGGATTGTCGGCCCACTTTATATCAAAAAGACTGTATGCGCCTGTCAGCGCGGTTCCAAAACGAAAAATTTTAGAATCTTAAACGATGGGTACGACGAGACCTAAACGACAATATGATATACTGCATATATATATAATTCTCATCTCCTATAATAGCAAGTGTCATCCTCAAAAATGTGTCTCATAATCTTGAAATGAAATTTAGGAATTCTAAATTAGGCAGATGTACTGTTTCACGAGACTATATACGTAGATCAGACCACAAGAATTTCTCCAAAGTGACTCTTATCGGCAGATATCATAGTAACCAGGTGCTATTAAACTTTCAACCATCAGATATAACTATGGGAGATGCATCCTCGGCTATTAAAAGTATAAATTTTACTACCTTGCTAAAAAAAAAATGGTGAAGCAATTAAAACAATATTAAATGAGTACAATTTAATAAATTAGATAAAGTAGTCAGTATTGAAGTTTAAACTTGAGTATGCCATTGCACGGCTGCAATATTCATTGACGCATTTTTGTAATGAGCGGAAAACACTACTCATTTTCCGAGTTCTCTTTATTCAAGTCATGGTTTCTGAGAGGTAGCTGTTAAATTAACTCCTCTATCGATCCGATCGGTAACTTCTGCATAAGCATATTATTATATCTCTAGTCTTATAATGAAGATCTCCAGTAACTTGTTCGATTGATTCATCTCAAATGTTTTGTGGAGACGGACAAATGATGTTTAACCGATCATCCGACTTCCGATAAACTTAAATCAAAAGTATTATATAGTATTTTCATTTCCAAAATTATCTAGTAACTGTTCATAGTAATCGAAAAGCTAGTTATATATATCTAAAGATGACTAGTAGTGAAGGTAGCATGACCGAGAATGGTCCAAATTTATCTTCCAATGAGTCGTTCTCTCTGACTTCAGGTTTGGATTACAAGAGCAAAGAGTTTGAACCACATCACTTTACTGACTTAAGTGAAAAGAACACCGAAACAACCACTCAAAATGATAGACTTGATACCGAAAATCTTAAAAACCGCTCCTCTAGTGATTGTCAGACTACAAAAAATCCAAAACAGACAGTATCTGGTGGACCTCAAGGTGAAGAATTAGTGAGAGTTGAAACTGGATATTCTGTCAAAGAGATTTATCCTGACTTAAACCATGAAGACATAAAATTGCGTAGATTAGCAACCAGATCTACTATTTTGACATCTTTATCTAATAGAGCTCAGGATCATTTTGATACTGACGATAATGAAAAGAATATTGGCGAAAAGTCAACCAGTGATGACTCTAACACTTATGATAAACTTCCCGATACTGGCGTGCCTGCAGCTCAGTTTGGTGGAGAGTTTAGCTCTATTGATCCTGAATTAGTTACATGGGATGGAGTTGATGATCCTGAATACCCAAGAAATTGGAGTAAAAATAAGAAAGTTCTTCAAACAGCAATTGTTTCATTCTATACATTAGTGTCTCCAATGACATCTTCGGTCCTTTCACCTGCTATAGATGAGATTGCAACTTCGTTAAATATGCAAAGTTCATTTTTGAAGTCTTTTTCAGTCTCAGTAATGGTATTAGCCTGGGCTTTAGGGCCGTTATTAATAGCACCATTGTCTGAAAGTGACGCCGTTGGAAGAATGCCTGTTCTTCATGTTTCTATTTGGATTAACTGCTTCTTTCTTCTTGGGTGTGGGTTTTGTAAAACCACAGCTCAATTATGCATATTCAGATTTTTAGGTGGCCTTGGAGGTTGTGCGGCCCTTAACGTTGGTGCTGGTAGTATTAGTGATTTATGGAGTGACTCAGAAAGACAAGTTGCTATGGCATTTTATTCTATCTGTCCTACCTTAGGGCCAATTATCTCACCAATTGTTTCAAGTTGGGTTGTAGAATATACTGATTGGAGATGGTGTTTTTGGGTATTATGTATTTTTAATGCCGTAGTTGCAATCGTCGGTTTAATACTTTTTGAGGAAACATACTCACCAAAATTATTGAAAACAAAAGTTAGAAAATTAAGGAAAGAATCAGGAAATGAAAATCTTCACACAATTTATGAAATAGCAGATGGTGAAACTACAGCTGGTAGGATTTGGATCACTTGTTCTCGTCCTGTAAAATTGTTGTTTACGCATCCGATGATCATAGGTTTGGGTTCATTCATGGCATTTACTTATGGTTTCATGTACTTAATGATCGTTACATTTCCGGCTATCTGGAAAGTACAATATGGATATTCCACAGGTATCTCGGGTTTATTATATTTACCTATGGGTATAGGTTACGTTATCGGAACCTTGTTTTGGACTCCAGTTATGAGTAAAATTTACTTTAAGATGAAAAAAAATAATAATGGTGTTGCAAAGCCAGAGTACAGACTTCCTTGTTTATGTCTTGCGGGATTAGGAGTACCTATTGGTTTGATCTGGTACGGTTGGACAGCTGAGAAAAAGCTTATTTGGATTTTACCTGCCATTGGAACTGGTATTTTTGCATTTTTCTTTATCGCTGTATTCTTGACTATTCAAAACTATTTAATTGACATGAACAACAGATTTGCTGCCAGTTCTATGGCAGCAGCTGCAGTTTTCAGATCAATCTTTGGGTTTACATTTCCATTATTTGCTTCTCCTATGTACGCTGCTTTGGGTTATGGTTGGGGTAATACCATGTTTGGTTTGATAGGTATTATTTTAGGTATTCCCTTCCCCATATTCTGCTTTAAGTATGGAGAAAGATTAAGAGAATGGGCAAACAAAAGAATGAATGCCTCTCAAGCCAAAAGAGATGCCAAAAACCTTGAAAGATTGCATAGAATGCAACAACAGGGCCTCACGAAGTATTAGCTTCCGCTTGGCTTATCCTCCTGCTCAAGTTCCAGGTTCTAGAAATGTATTAATAAAATATTTAAAACATCCACTAATTAGATATTCAAGACATTCAAGCGTTTAATATCACATCTAGTATTTATTTCACTTGACTAAATTCTTTTAGCTATGATGTAGTTGTGAAGTCACTCAAAACCTCAATGACGAATTATGACGTATCGGAGAAGATATTCCGAACGCGCCGTAAAATTATTATTCTTTATATGCAGGTATATACATTTAAATTTCCTTGACATTTTTTGATTTTCCTGACTTAAAATTAATGTTACACCTGCATATATCATGTCACTGTATATAGAGAGCTTATCCTTATAATTTATATTCGCCATGGTATTATATGCAGGTATATAAATACAAAAAGCAATTGAATTACTAATAAAACCATCATAATACATATTATTGTATGTACTATTTGCTAATTTTCCGGGCCATAGCTCTTGTGAACGTTGCTTTTATATTACATTAAACGTCTTTTGGTCAACGTTGCACCGGTGAAGGTCAGAATGCTAGAATTACCATTTTCACCTGTGTCGAACGTCCTCCCCACGAATCGCTAAATGCTGACTACTAGCAAACTATTTTGAATTCAATTGTATTCTATGGTTGAGTTTCCCGCCCCAGCGTTATCAAATTTTTTCCAAAATTCGTCAAACAAGTTGTTGTCTCCTCTCTACTACAATAATAGAAGCGTGCAACGATAACGATATCGGAGTTCTATCAAGTCGTTTCTTTTTTGTACCGGTCATCGCAGAGATGTTTCGAGCAACGGATCCATTACCGGGAGAATAATTCCCGCCTGAGGGCCATGTTTCGCAGGAATCATTTCTTTTTATGGATTGCAAATAGATGATCTTAATCCGGGGAACTATTACATAGTATCTATTTTCAAAAAGTATAAATTTGAAATGAAATTCCCAAATTAAGACATACAGCCCTAATTTGAAAGTATTAATATAGAGGTAACATATAAAATTAAATTAAAATGGACTATTCATACGAAAACGTAGTGCCAAACTTTAGACTTGACGGCAGATTGGCCATTCTTACTGGCGGAAGTGGTGGACTTGCTAGTGTCATTTCCAGGGCCTTGTTAGCCCAAGGAGCTCAAGTAGCCTTAGTTGATATGAACTTGGAAAGAACCAAGAATGCTGCTAAAGAGTTATTACAATGGGGTGAATCTACTATGAAGGGTGAACATGCATCTCCTGTGGGTCAAGTCTCAGCTTGGTCATGTAACATTGGAGATTTTGAATCTGTTGAAGAAACTTTTGCTGCCATCAACGAGCAACACGGTATAATTGCTGATCTATTAATTAATACAGCTGGATATTGCGAGAATTTTCCAGCAGAAGAATACCCATCAACGAACGCCGAAGGTATTATGAAAGTTAACGGGTTGGGTGCTTTTTACGTCTCTCAAGCTTTCGCCAAACCTTTAATTTCTAACAATAAGAGAGGTTCCATAATTCTTATTGGATCGATGTCGGGAACAATCGTGAACGATCCACAACCACAATGTATGTACAACATGTCTAAGGCTGGTGTAATCCATTTAACCAGATCTTTGGCTTGTGAATGGGCAAAGTATAATATTAGAGTGAACACTTTGAGTCCAGGTTATATTTTGACACCATTAACTAGAAATGTTATTCAAGGACACGCTGAAATGAAGGAAGAATGGGAGTCTAAGATCCCAATGAAAAGAATGGCTGAGCCAAAAGAATTTGTTGGTTCTATTTTGTATTTGGCAAGTGAAGCTTCATCTTCTTATACTACTGGCCACAACTTAGTAGTGGATGGTGGATATGAATGCTGGTAATCGATTTAACTGAAAATTTACTAAATCTCTATACTACATTTCTGTCTTGTTCGAAATTAAAATGAAAATATGAAGATTTTTCGTTTTCTAATTGCATATAAAATACTATATATTTAATTTAAAAATTTTTCGTAATTACTTTTATCTATTCGATTTTACAAAATTACATTTCTAAGAAAATTTATCAAGAATATGTACTATTTGAGCTTAAAATTCTAAAAATATTCATTGATGGCTGTAGCTAGATCCTATTTTCTTGTCCATCTAGACTAGCTTGGGGAATCAACCTTGATTTTTCCCACATTTTCATTAACGAATGCTTGAATAAATTCAAATTGAAATCAATAACAGTTAAACTTTTTTCTAAGTTTTTGTTATTTTCATCATTTCGAATCAATGCAACCAAAGCTAATCCTCTAATCATTTGCTTTAAGTATAATATTGAACCGTTAGATAAGTGACTAATAGATTTTAATTCTTTCATTTTTTTGCCCTCAGAGTTGTTCTTATCGTCTTCTACGTATAACTCATCTAAATCAATTGTAATATCAATAAATTCAGCACAAACCTCGTATGTTTGGATATCTACCGGAGATGAATCAGTTGCCACATAAATTTTTGAATTCACGTCGAAGAGGAAGACTTTATCTATCGATGAATGTTGAACTAAATTATCAAGCATATTTTCAAGCGATGGCAATTCTGGAATAAGCTTCTGAACAATTCTGGAAAAGGCTTCATATATAGAGTGGTCAAATATAGAAGTCAAGTAAAATGATACTTGAACACCTTCTAATCCAAGTACTAATAACTCATCTCCAGTTCTTTGCATTATATCTCTTTGAGCATCAATTCTATAGTCTTCAGATAATCCATCAATTTTATGAATAAGCACTTCGATATTTATATTTGGATTAACTTTATAAGCAAATTCTATAATCATGGACAAGTTTGTTAATGCATTTAAATACTCATCTTGGGAATCGATGACGTACACCAAAGCACCTATACTAGAAAACAATCTTTCAGAATCGTAATTTGGTTCAAAATAATTAAGTTGGCCAGGAAGCTCCATTACAGAGAGATCTATCAACAGTGAAAACTGTTCTGTAGTAGGTTTAGACGTACTTTCTAGATACAATGTATCTAAAGGCTGCATATTATGAAAAACCACCTTACAAATAGAAGATTTACCCCCTCTTCTTAGGCCCATTAGTAAAATGGTTGCATTGGTATCCTTAGGGTTAGGTATTAAAGTAGCTTCCATTGCGAATATTGTAAAATAAAAAATAAGTAAATGAAGAATTGTAGCTAGTAGCTAGTATGCTTCTTTCAGAAACTTTCAGCTTATCTTTTATTGACGATCCATATACTAAAATTACACAAAAACGAATCGAAAGTTTTAACTATTTAAATACACTATGGAGTTAAACGCTTTGGATCTCTTGGGAACAAACTAGCACGACGAATATTCTTCAAATCTAAGAAAAACATAACAACTCTTTCTAAACCAATACCACCACCGGCGTGAGGAGGACAGCCATATTTGAATGCATCGACATATTCGCTTAATCCTGGAATTGAAGGGTTAACTTCATGGGCTTTCATTCTTTCCTTCAATAACTCAGGATCATGAATACGTTGAGCACCTGATAAAATCTCTTCACCTCTCATAAAGAAATCATAAGAGTTAGAATATCTTGGATCTTCAGGATCAGGCATAGTGTAGAACGGTCTAATAGCCAACGGGAACTTGTCTAAGATGTAAAAATCAGTGTTGTATTTTTCTCTGACTAACTTACCCAACAATTTCTCATTTTCTGTTGATAAATCTTCAAAATCGTCGAGTTCTTTTCCAGCTTCTCTTAACATTTGAACACCTTCTTTGAAGTGAAGTTTAACCATTTTACCATCTTCTGGAATCTTGAACTCTTCGACAGGGAATTGATTTCTAACAGTAGCAATATCTTTACCATATCTATTCTTCAATTCTGTAAAAATGAAAACAAATAAATTTTCCAAAACTTCAAGAGTTTCGTCGTAGTGTTCTTCGAACGCCATTTCTAAATCTAACCCTGTAAATTCAGTCATATGACGATGAGTGTTCGAATTTTCAGCTCTGAAAACTGTACCAACTTCAAAAACTCTTTCAAAATCAGCAGAAATCAATTGCTGTTTATATAACTGTGGGGATTGGGCTAAATAGGCAGAGCCTTTAAAATAAGAAATTTCAAAAACATTAGCGCCCCCTTCAGAAGGAGCAGCAATAATTTTTGGGGTGTGAATTTCAGTAAATCCTACTTTAGACAAGTACTCTCTGAATAATTGACAAACCCCCGATTGGATCTTGAAAATGGCCTGATTAGTTGGAGTTCTTAAATCAATAACTCTGGAATCTAATCTGGTATCTAAGTTAACCACTGGTAAACTTAATGCTTCTGCTTCTTTATCTGATCTGGAAGCATCTTCGATTAACATTGGTAATTGCTCTGGAGTTTCACTAATTGTGTAAATCTTAGAAACATGAATTTCAACGTCTTGGACGGTAGCAGATTTGATTGGTTCATCAACCTTTCTAACTGTACCATAGACAAGAACAATAGATTCGAGATTTATAGACCCGGCCCATTTGACTAGTTGCTTGGAAATTGCATGTTCATTTGTTTCCTTGTTGGTCTTTATCAAAGCTTGAACTAAATCAGATTGTTGTCTTAAAGTTAAAAAAGATAAAGTGGCTCCCTGTTGTCTAGTTTTATGTACTCTTGCTCTGAAAATAACTTCTTGTCCATCATTCTCGGGGGTCAAATCTTTAATATTAATTCTCTTTTGATCAGTCTTAAAAGAAGAATTGATTAGAGGCAACTTACCATAATTTGCCTTTGCTGGATCATTGGCAGCGTCGGCTTCCCTCTTAGCTTTTTCTTCAGCTAATTGGGCTTCTCTTTCAGCCTTCTTACGAGCCTTTTCTTGCTCTTTCTCTAATTTCTTTAATGCCTTCTTGGATAATGGCTTTCCATCTTCTCCTAAGGGGATATCAGCAGAAGTTGTATCTGCAACTTTGTCCTTGATCTCTTGAAGATTCAATTTTTCGATTCCTTCAGCTGGAACAGACATGATATAAGCGTTTAATGAATAAAAGAGTCATAAAGAATTTGATTTCAGAGGTGTGCTTGAAAAGTTTTAAAAAGTGAGTGATGATTACATAATATAACTTACATACAAATTAAATCTATACACAATTAGAACGGTTTTTCTCTATTCAAGACCAGAGAATATATGTGAATTCTCTTTATCATTACATTGACTACTTTTATTCCTTTTTCTTCTTGTCTTGTTGTTCTTTTTTCTTCTGGTCCTTCAAATTACGCACTTCTTCTCTTCTACTTAGACCCTCCTTTATCATTCTTTCTCTTTTCTCTTGCTTAGTTTCAACTTTTTTTTCCACCTTCAATGTTGGAAATTTAGTCTCTATGTGCTCATATAATAGCTCTAACTTTTTAAAATTTTCTTTAAATCTGTCATGGGACAATTTAGTGGATAATTCCAAGTAGTTTTCTGAAACAAATAGCATTAAATCACCACCATCATTCTCATAACCTATAGGAATGTCCAATTTAATTGAAATTCTTATTGCTACAACATTATTGCTTCCTATTCCTGATTCTCTAAATCCACAATTCATTGCTGTCGTATATAAAGCATTGGCAGTATGAGAATTACGACATTTGACATGTAAAATCAACGGTTCAAATTTGAAAAGGATATAACGAGTGTTGACATTAACATTAGAGCTTATTGATTCTGTGTTATAGTGAAAATTTTGGGATTTGTACCATTCAGGCAATTCTTTAGGGTCGTGAGTAACAAATAACCAACGACCATAATTTCCTTTTGAGCCAATTTTGATATCGTTTTCATTAATAGATTTAATGCCTTCAAGGAAAACTGAAACTCTTCCAGAACAAGATGACGTCGTAACCATATCTTGATCTTTATTTATCAAGTTGATGATCGGTATACAAAATTCATCAATTGATCCCTTTGGAGATAAGTCAGGAATACCATTATTTGTGGCTCCTATTTCTTGCAAAATGGATAATTTCTTCTGATCAAAAGGATCTTGCATCTAAAATAGTTACTGTTATATTATAAGAATATATGCACAAAGTATCTAAAATATGTAATTATAATTGATAGATTTATCATATAATTTTTCAACCTAAAATCGATCATCGCACCATCCTGTATACCCCAGCTTCTTCAAAATCAAAATTACTTCAAAGCTAATAAAAACTTCCTTTCATCAGTCTCATTGAGTTTAAATATAGTCTTTATCACAGGTAATAATTGCTCCCTCTGATCTTTGTGCTCAAAGAATCCTAAAAGCACATTTTTAAGATACGCAATATTGGTACTCTGGTCTTCTCGAACTTCATCAACTGAAGATCTACCTATTTTATTAAGTGAATCTGATGAATTGTTGGATGTAGATGATGGAGATAGCAGGCTTGATTTGATTTGTCTGTACTGGTTTGATAATAGTTTGTAATTTTTTGACAATCGTTCAAATTTCATGTTTGATTCTTCGTTCAACTTTTTCAATACATCGTTCAAATTTTCATATTCATTAGCTTTCTTGTACGTAGTTTGAAGCGAATCTCTCAATGTCTCTATTGTCTGCTGAAGCTCTTTAAAATCTTGTCCATTTTCCAGATCTAAAAGGCTATTGGATGTCTTTAATTGTAACTTCTTGTACTGAGACTGTAATTCTTCCTTGGTAGCTTCTAAGTGCGTCATTTTAGACAAATAACCCTCAGAAATTAATCTAATCTCGTCAAGCTCTCTTTGCTTTTTCTTAATCAAAGTTTGACAAGACAACTCGATTTCACTTCTTTCCTCGTTTAGTCTTTTGATTTCTGATTGAACTTCTTGCTTCCTACTATCTGATTCTTCTTCCTTATCTGCTAATATCCTTTTTAAAGTCAAGTACTGACGGGTTCTTTCCTGGTTAGAATTTCTTGCTTCATTCAACTCGTCTTCTAAATTTTCAATTCTTAATATATATTCTCTGACCTTCATGGATAGTTCATCATATTGCTGCTTGAAAATCTGAATTTCCCCAACTGAGCTAGATTTTTCTTCAAGGATTGACTTGTATTTGACTTGAGAAGCTTCCAATTCATTCATAAGACCTTGCTTTTCCATTTGTAATTTTGATAAGTCATTAGCTAAGGAATTTGAATTTTCAATAGATATTTCATATTTAGTAACCAATTTGCTCTTCTCATTGATTAACGACTTATTGCTGTTCAAAAGATCGTCATTTGCTTTGCGTATAGTCACATTCAGTTTATTTAATTCATCATATACTTTTGTCAAATCATTCAACTTTTCTTTATAGTCGTTTATTAACAGCTCCTTATGCTCTAATGAAGTTTTCAAAGAGGCAATTTCTAGTTTAAATGAAGTGTCATTGCTCTTATATTTCGATAATTCTTGAATTCTGGAGTTCAACTCTATCTTCTCTTTCTTCAAAGAGTCGACTTCCTTTTCCAAACTTTCGGCATTTTTGCTAAGGGATTTTAAGTTCTTACTCAAATCTTCATTTTCCTTTCTTAGTGAGGTTGAAGTAGAACTCATATTAGCCGAATCCTTTTCATTTTTTGAAATTTTTTTCTCCAATTCTTCTCGAACACTCCTATGTTCTTCGACAGCCTTTTCAAGCATGCTTCTTTTTTCAATAAAATCAATTTCTAATTTTCCTTTTTCTTCTCTTAATTTATCAACGAGAGACAGAATATTAGAGATTTTTTCGTCTTTTTCAGCAAGTAGCCCTAAAAGAGTGTCCTTGTAATTCTGAATATCTTGATTTTCCGAATTCAATTTTTCTAAATCCAGTTGGATTTTATTTAATTCCTCTTGCAGATTATAATTATTTTCTTTAGAGCTTGATTTTAGGTTGAGATCTTCTCTGGCTTGAACAAGCTCCTCACCTACATCTCTCAACAGGTCTCTTAAGATCTCAACATCATCTTTTTTCAACTCTAATTCTGATTTTAACTTATTACAGTTGGATAATAACACACCGTTTTCATTTGACAATCTTTCATTTTCTGATTCGACATTAGCTAATTTTTTCGACAAAGAATTAACTTCAGCTATTGAGTTTTTAAGGCTCTCATTAATTTGAGAATAATCTTCTAGCAACTTCTTATTTTTTAATTCGAGATCCCCATTGGAGTTTAATTCTTCTTCATGACCAGGCAGAATGTTTCCTTTCTTTCTATTATTCCTCATTTTCTTCTTTTGACCAGCATTTTTGAATGGCAGTTCAACATTATTATTCGAATTTTCACTATTGTTTGAGGTTCTAGCGGGTTTTTCCAACCTTGACCTTGATGCTTCTGAATCTTTAAGCTTCTGTGATAAATTTTCAACTTCCTTCTTTAACTTTTGCGTGTTTCTTTCAAAATCTTTAATGCTAGAATTCAGCTCAGATAAAGAAACAGCAGATATTTCAGCATTCTTTTCTGATATTTGTAAGTCTTTTTTGTAGACTAAAACTTCTTCTTTTAAGGATTGTATTTCAATCTTATAATTTTCATTATCTTCTTTGTTATTGCCATTTTCCAAAACAATTATCTTTTGTTCCGATAATTTAAGCTTTTCATTCATTTTTGCAATAATAGCCTCAGATGCTTTAGCTTTTTCTTTCATATTATTAAGTTCGAATTCAGTTGCTTTCAACTTTTCTTCTATCTCATTCAGTACATCTTCCGTAATACTGATACCTTGTGTAGGTTTATCACTTTTATGAGGGGAATCTGCCTCAACCTTTTCCTTTTCGGTCAATTTTTCAATTCGTTGTCTTAAGTTTTCTATTTCAAAAGATTTTTCCAGATCGACCTTTTTATAATCGCCGATTTTTGTCTCTGCATCACTTAATTTAAATTCCAATTCTTTAACCTTACTAGACAATTCATTGGAACCTTTGGCTAAGCTCGTATTTTCCTTTGAGTACCTTCTCATTTCACTGTTTAACATATTTGTTTTGTTGTTCAATCCATTGAGATAATCGACTAACATTCCTGCGTCAGAAATCTTTGAAATCGGTGTATTCTCTTGTAAAACCCTTTCAAATTCGTAAATCAATTCTCCTTTACGTTTCTCTGTTTTATATGCTTCCAACAATATTGGATACTTCTCCTCATATTTAGCAAACTTCTTCATTTTCGCCCTAATTATAGGAGGTAACTCTTCACTTTTTATATCTTCAATCCTATCCACGTTATCCTTATTTTCAGAATCATTTAATGCTTCTTTTGATACAGGTTCATCTTCAGGCTGTAGCAAATCGTTTGCACTTGGAGTTTTCTTTGCCAAAATTCCGGATTGATTTTTCAATTGTTCAATTGAATTGATGGTTCGCCGAGATTGATTTTGACCACTATTTCCACCTTCTATATTATTCATATCATTAAAGCTCTTTGCAACATCTTCAGAAAAGTTCTTTAGCTTATTAAACATTGTAAAAATGCTTTACAGATAAGACTTCAATTTGCCTTAAAGCTTGATCTGTGGTCCAAAGTCTATGTTCAGGATCACTGGGGTTTCAGATCTGTCAACAAGTAATTTGCACGTGATTATAGTATCACATAGAATGAAGGGGGATCTTGTGATAAGAGTTGTAAACTAGTGAATTTATTATTATGGTTACTATAAAAGAGATTAATACCTCTATAGGTAAAATAAACTTATTATTAGAGCAGCTTGACTCGACGATTGAAGAAAGAGAGAGATTAGTCAATACCCTAAGATTAACACCCTCAACTAATGATAACTATGATTTAATAAATCTATTGGGCAGACTGGTAAAATCTTTAACTTATTTACAAGATGATTTGATTGAACTCATAAAAAAAGGTGAAAATGCTAGCAATATGGTTACAAAATTTAAAGAATTAGCGACAAGATTTTTGTATTTGAGTGACAAATTGGAAAATGACATATATATCAACTTAGAAGAATTTAAATTTGAGGGCAAAGAGCTACCTAGTTCAATAGACACTATCAAATCGGTCAGATTTAAAGACAATTTGGTGGAATACAGTGAAGATACGGGAATTTCACGTCCTGTTGATCATCTTGATTCTTACAGAGATGATCCGGATGATGTTTCTTTCGATAGTAGTTCAAATCTCCAAATTTTTGCACAACATCATCAGACGTTGCTAGATCAGGACCATAGCTTGGATCAGTTGCATGACTCTATAAAAATGCAGCATTCCATGGGAGTTAGCATTAATCAAGAACTAGAGGACCATATTATTCTCTTGGATGATTTGGAGCAAGGCGTTGACCTTTCTCAAAGAAGACTTAACACAGCGTCGAGCCGATTAAATAGCTTTAGAAAAAAATGCAAGGAAAATGGGAGTTTAGTGACAATCATCATCCTTACAATTATCTTAATACTTTTATTGGTTGTACTAAATTAGCTTCTTTACCAAATTTCGCTTTCATCTCAATTTAATATTAGTGTGGATAGATTTATGTATATGTATATATAATAAAAGATAAACTTTTAATGAATAAACTTCTAGATGACTATGTTGCTTTAAAATAATAACTCAGTTATAAATAATCATAAATTTAAAAGCCTCTGCTAGTAAAATGATCTTTGAACCAATTGAATCTAAAAGTTGAAGTCTTCGTTCTCATCTTCATTTTCACTAAAGAACCAGATAAATATGATTATGTCGCCATATACTATTAAACCGCCTATAATACTCATTATCATTGCGCCAAAATGAATTAAATGTGAGTGATAGAGTGCGAGTGGTAATGAAATCCCACTAACAATTAAACCACCTGTGACATATTTACAGAACTCTTCTAATGGTGTGGGATTATTGTCGTTATTATTATTAAAGGTGAGGAAATTGTCTCTTGAGTTTTCAATTGACTGTGCCATTATGTTAGGTAAAGGAGCTATCAAAAATATTAAAATGACCCATAATGGTTTGTAATTATTGAACAAAGCACAAGACAATAGTATTAGTAAAAACCCCGAAGCCAAGAATGCAGACAAAAAGATTATTTTATTTAACGGATTCATTTTCTATTTATGTCAATTGGACTAATTCCAGTGAATTTATTGAATTAATATCCTTGAATTTTCATATAACTAATATGACACAAAATTTAAAAAAAGATAACACCTCTGTTCATCATCTAGATTTTAATTAAATATAAACAAATAAAACATGATAAACATTATAAACATCATAAACATCATAAACACTCTTGATCAGTGATCACTATAAACATATTAATAAACTAAGAATAAAAACATTGAGTCCTGACAAAAATTACTATAAGATAAACGCTAATTATTCTTTGGAATTACTCCAGAACCAACCTCTGTTGTCAGGTGACTTCTGTACGTCTTCTTCTATAGTTTTCCAATTCTCAGTACCTATTGGTTTCGCTTTTCTAATAGTATTGGTGATTGAACTTCCATTTTTAAAAAAATCAGTTCTAATTTCTTCTACTTCTACTTCATTGGTCTCGGTATTGGTATTGTAGAATGATTTAATGGAACGAGAAACAACTTCATTCGAACCATTATCTTCTACTTTGCCACTCAAGTTTGATTGTTTTCCTTCAAATTTTTCTACCTGCTTCTTTCTTTCTAAAAACTTCCTTTTCTTCATCTCTCTGTCTCTTTTAATATTCTCATACATAACGTCCTTCCAGTTCAAATAGTCATCAAACTTACGGAAAAACTTTCCTTGGTTTCCCAAGTCAATCACGTCCGAATCAGTAATACCTTTCTCCTGTATAGCATTATTCAAGTCTTCTTTGGTCAATATTCTATCGGGAAAGCGCTTGTCCTTATATTCAAGAATACTCTTAGGAATTTCGCTGTTCGGAAATAAGCATCTCCAGTAACCACTGGAGTCCCACATTGACACTCCATCTTTATCTCTACAATCGTTAAAGGCACTTGCAGATGGTGAGCCATGAGTAGCAAAGTAGCCAAAAGGTGTTCTTCCTCTATTGAGAAATTTGAATTCACGATCAAATTTGAATTCATTCGTGTAAGGATTCTCTTCTAAAGATCCGTTTTTACGACGGCAAAATGTATCTCTAGAGTTTCCGATATCATAGTCATCATCTCTTACAAAAGTGGGTCCCATTAACCAATTAAATGAGTAATCCTTAGCTCGCTCATTCAATTCATTAACCGAACCACTAGTATAATTTAAAAGCGATTTCGTCATGCCCACAAAGTTTGATTTTAGCTTGTCAGCTTGAGTGAAAAACTCATCTAAGTCATCGCTGTTATTAATGGTGGTGTTTGAGTCATTGTACCCAATGGATTTTTCTTTTCTGCACATTTATAAGTTACTTAGGTTCGAAGTATAAAAGAGGGTATAAGAATAAGTTTCGCCTTCCATTTCGCAGTTGATGCTTATATTAAAATCATCTTGTCACGTGATTTGCATTTAATTGCAAAAACCATTTTCGACATACAAGATACACAAACAGAAGTATAACATTAATTCTATATGATAGTAATAGATAATATCTCTAGTCCATTCTTCAAAGAATCAATTAAAAAGGTTGAATGAAAATAAGTTTTAGGTCTAAAATTTAAACTGACAGCCAATACCCGAAGGTTTTTTCCTGTATCTTAAAAGTACCAATGCCAAACAATGTTTTGGTAAAAAGGTCATAATTTATATTAGAAATGCCATATTATGAGCACCTCAGTCAACTTGGTGTAAAAATATCGTAGAGGAGCATTTAAATATTGGTAAATAGAAATCAAAATATGCAATGCAAAAGTGAAAACCAAGAGAATTCAGAACTGACGCAGCAATCCTCCATTAAGTTCCTGAAATTTTGTGCTTCTAGTCTTCTGAAAACAGTTTGTACCTAATTAAGAGGCCCTTTTTTTAAAATTTATAGAAACGTTTGAAGTTCTTTTTGGAGAGTGTGGATTGCTATAAAGTAATCTGGACTTAGGGTTTCCTAAACCCGCATTCATTTTATTTCCCCCATCATAAGGATTACCTCCATAGTAATCATTATTCGAGTTGTTTGCTAAGTACAGTTCATATATATGCGAGCTTACTATTTGAGAATGCTTCACTGGTGTCTCCGTTAATATAGCCGGCAAAAATTCCATATCAGACTGTATATCAAAAGATTTGTGAATATAAAATTTGCTTCTTACAGCTTTTAAAATTTGTAATCTTGATAAGTCATTAGATGTGACTCTAGCGTAGTCTGTCTCCATTGCTATAGTTCTTAGAAAATGGAGTCTGAAAAATTCAGAGATACAAATTTTTGTCAAAAAAAATTCTGGAGATGCAGGGCACCTCACCAGAATATCAATAAAATATGAAATATTCAACCATTAACTTGATTGAACATTTAAGGGAAAAAGAATGAAATCTCTATTATTAAATCCGATACGACTTTATTCTTCGAAGTTTTCATTCAAGTCAAAATTGAAGACAAGCTCTTTGAAATCATCTGTTCACCCAACAACTCCAGCTAGAACCAGATTTGCGCCTTCTCCAACAGGCTACTTACATCTTGGATCTTTGAGGACTGCTCTATACAATTATTTATTAGCAAGGAACACGGGTGGCCAATTTTTGTTAAGGCTTGAAAATACAGATCAAAAAAGACTAGTAAAGGGCGCTGAGAAAAACATATATGATAGTTTAAAATGGTGTGGTTTAAAAATTGATGAAGGTCCAACAGAAGGAGGACCTTATGGACCTTATCGGCAATCTGACAGAATGGAAATATACCAGAAATATGCCAAAATACTTGTCGATAGAGGATTGGCTTATTATTGCAATTGTACAAAGGAGAGATTAAATAATTTAAGAGAATCTGCTACCAGATTAAAGCCACCTACGACGGTAACATATGACCGCAAATGCCTTCACCACAAGACTAGTATTACGAACAATATAATTAGATTCAAATCTCCAGATAAGTATGAACCTTTTGAAGATTTACTTCATGGAAAACTTGATTTGCAGCCTCAATATAATTTGGAGGACCGCAGATATGATGACTTTGTCATAATGAAATCTGATGGACTACCTACCTACCATTTTGCTAATGTTGTTGATGATCATTTGATGAAAATAACGCATGTTATAAGAGGAGAAGAGTGGTTGTCTTCTACGCCGAAGCACATTGCATTGTATAAAGCTTTGGGTTGGCATCCGCCCTCTTACGTGCATATTCCATTACTTACTAGTTTGGAAGATAAGAAGCTCTCTAAAAGAGATGGCGATATTGGTATTTTGAGTATGAAAGAATTTGGAATCTTACCTGATGCCATATTAAATTTTGTTGCTTTATTTGGTTGGTCCCCACCAAGAATAAAAGCGGGCGTTAAATTAAAGGAGTCTATGAATTTAGAGGAGTTAATTCAAAAATTCTCTTTGAATAATTTGACTAAAGGAAATGCAAAGGTGGACGAATCTAAGCTTTATTTCTTCAACAAACATTATTTAGTTGAAGCAATTGGCAATCCACAAAAATTGAACAATTTGATTGATGAATATTTTCCAAAATTTCAGTTATACACCGAAAATAAATTCAACAAGGACTTTTTAAGAAAAGTTATAATTGCGATAGGGCCCAGTCTAAATACTTTGGATGAAATCGAGACTAAACATTCGTACATATTTTCAATCAAACATGGTAGCCAAATTCCACCTAATACTAAAAAAATACTTTCAAAACTTATTAATTTACCAATTGAAGAATTTGACCATAACATTGAGCTAATTAAGCACGAAAATCCAGAGTTAACGAAGAAAAGTATTTTTCAATCTATTAGGTTTGCATTATCAGGTGGAAAATCTGGTTTGACTATACCTGTTTTGATAAATTTAATTGGTGAAGATGAATATAGAAAGAGAATTATGACATGTATAAGACTATGTACTGATTAATCTGTTAAAGTCCATAAAATCTGGTTCTGTCGAGTCTTTTTTGATTGGATCGATTAATGGACCCGTGTATATACAATGAACAACCATATCTGGATGATAGTAAAGGCCAGTTAGTAATTTGGGAGTAACTAAAAAGTATTGTGAATTGTTTTTCTTACAAGCGGTGTGAACTAAATATCTGTGCGCCATTTTCTCATTCTTTGGATCCATTCCTTGATTAATTTCATCGACTACTCTAAATGGAGCATCTGTCAAGCCTTGTAAGGACATAACGAAAAATATTGTAGAGACTGCTCTCTCCCCACCTGACTGGGACTGATTGTCCAAAACCTTTAAGTCAGATTCCTCTCTAAATTTGACTAATATTTGAAGCTTCCAATCCTTAAATCGGTTATTTTTGGCTAACTCGACATGGCCATCACTTGCCACCTTAGTGAACGATTTGTTAAACTCAAAAGATATCTTTTGAATTAAAATCGCAAGCTCTGGTTCCCATTGATTGCGAACAACTTCGATTCGTTTATCAAGTCTTGATTTGGCTTGTTTTAGTCTCGGTAATTCCTTCTGGGAAAATAAAATTTCTTCCATTTTTCTTTTCAAATTATTTATGGAACTTTGGTCAGCAGTTGACATTAAAGACCTTTCATCCTCTAGTAACCCAATTTTTTCTCTTATATGATTTTCTGTAAAGCAATTTGATTGCATATAAGCAGTAGCCAAATCAGACAATACGGCTCTTTCTTCTTCCGTGTAATTTTTACTTTGCTCTTTAATCTTCTTCGCTGCGTCACCCTTTTTGGTTTCATCGTATTTTGCTTTAGCTTTCTCATAGGCCTCAACTAAAGTCTGTCTTTTTTCATTCAAATTCCCAATTAAATGTGACAATGTTACCACTCTATTTTTATGTTGAAGAAAAAGAAGTTCTTCTTGATTTATAACAATCATTGAATTAGCCATTTCTTTTATAGTAGTTGATATTTGCCTTAACTTATTCGAGCTTTCCTTGTATTTGTCTTTCAATTTTCTTTCAATCAGCTTTATTTTTTCGGTGTAGTCTTTCTTGGCTTGAACTTCCAATTTTAATATTTGATCTGTCTTTGCTTTGATAGAAGCATCCAACGTAGCTATTCTAGCTTTTTGCTTTTTTAATCGATCTAAATTATCCTTGCAATTACTCAAATTTTTTAATTCTTCAGTAAGCTTACTTTTCAATATATTCGATTTCTCTTGAGTATTATCATATTTCTCTTTCTTTGTTATCAAGTCTCTTTTTAATTCTTTGATGTTTAAGATAATTTCTTCTTTTACCAGTTGCGTAAGCCCATCGTAACCAAAATAATGCGAGTTTGGATTAATCGATTCCGTTGAGTAAAAAAATTGTCTAGTTCCATACTGAGACCTGTGAATGCTGAAAAGTGTATCCCCAGAAATGAACTTTTTAAATGGAACGTGTCCATTTTGATTTGGCCGTATTAAATTCTCAATGTCGCTTTCTTTGAGTCCTTTAGAACTCACGGGAATTGTATCAATTTTAGAATTGTCATACAACATACTTAAAACCTCCTCTGGACCCCTTATAAAATCTGATAAATAACCATCAAATCCTAATTTTGCTACTTGATGCTTTTCTATAAGATTTTTGGGTTGCGAAATCTGTCTGATGACTCTCAAAGGTATATTATGCTGCTTCAAAATGTAATTCGATACATTATCATATTCTTCCTGTGATACTAAGGTGATTGCAAAAAGAGAGTTATTATCAATCACTTTTTCTAAATATCTAGCGTATTTTCGATCAGTTACGCTGCAAGAAACAACAGGTGATTCGAAGTATTGAAATTTAGTTTCTCTCAATAACTTATGACCATAATATGCTTCATCCTTCAATTTATTCTTGTAACGAGTGTTAGGCTCTAAAACTGATAATTTGTCTGTCGATGTAATGCGAGTTTCTTGTTTTTTTATTTCATCCCTGGCCCTACCTAAGTGGGCAATAATGGGCGCGAGCTCATCTTTCACTATCTCCACTTGTTCTTCTAGCTCATTTACAAAATCGTGTTTCTCGTCTCTTAAAATTCTGAGCTTTTCAATCTCTTCTTGATCAGGAATTTGGGTTCTTTCTCTCATTCGAATACTTTCGTCTCTGCTTTCTCTTAAAGTACTTAATTCTTTTGATTTTATAAGTGTCCTCGAAGACAAGGTATCTTTTGCGGCTTTGAGTGCATCAATGATCTCTTTTATTTCAGCTTGCTCTGTCTTTTGTATTTCGAATTTCATTTTCAAATTATTATAATCTTCGATAAGTAAATTGTATTCATTTTCTTTTCCTAGTGCTACTGACTGAGCAGCAGATAATTCGTCCTCTAGAGGCTTGGTTTTAATACTAAATTGCTCTAAGGATCTCTTGGCAGCATTTCTTTCCTCTTTAATATGTTTCAAAAATTGTTTAAGGTCCTGAAGTTGGGCATACGGAATTAACATTTCATGGTTTCTTAAATCCTTGGTTTTTTCCTGGTAATCTTCGTACTTTTTTGCTTCCTCTTCTAACCTTCCCCTTTCTTCATTCAATTTCTCGAGCTTGCATTCTATTTCATTTATCTGTAATTCTAATTCTTGATTTTGGTTATCCATTTTAATCAAGTCTTCGTGCATAACTAATAAATGACCATCACCTAGTGTTCTCTCTGTTTCAAGTAAAAGGTTCTCTGGTGATAAGCTTGCAAATTCTGCTACTCTCTCCTGTGGCAAAAAATGGCATAAGTTATCCAACTGAATATTCAATTTTTTGCATATATCTTTAATTTCCTTTTCAGTTGATGCTTTGCCATTTAATTTCCAGGTTGAATCTTTTGCTGTAAAACATCTTTGAATGATGATAGGTTGATTGGCAACTTTACCTTTTAAATGAACTTCAATACAACTTTGTTCTTGTCCTGTTTTAATCATTGATTTCAAACTTTTTCTCTTAATAAGATCAATTTTTCCTCCCAATCCAAGGCAAATAGCTGCCACTAGCGTACTCTTACCAGTACCGTTTGGTCCAATAATCATATTCAAGGATGGTGACAAATTGAACTCTCCATATGAATAAGTAGTGAAATTTCTGACTTTTACTTTTAGTATATACCCAGGTCTAAATTTCGAATATTCATCATGTATTTTCCTACGTTTGTTATTACGTTCAATTCCTATTTCAGGATTAATAAAGTTATTAAAATCGCCTATACTACTGATTGACATCTTACTAAATCGTGATTATCTCCATAGAACGATATTGGTTGTAATGTGCATAAGCTATCTAATTTTAATATTCTTGATTACTTTAATTATTTAGTAAATATTGCTTATGTTTGGATAAATATGTAGATAATTTCTGCTCCCTGAAAGCTTGTTTTAGTAGATCGAATTATAAATCTATCAATCATATTAAATACTTTTGCTGCGGGTAACGACCTGATTATATAATCTTTGTTTACATATCAGTAATGCGGTTGAATAGATCAAAATTACACCTGTTGAACATGAGAATACAGTCAGATATTCAATACAAAGAGTAATTATTAGAATGGTACGTTGAAGTCATTTGAGCATACTCATCAGATTGATACTAATTGTAATACTTTAGTCCCAAAATACGAAAACTTATAAAGATGCATTTGCTCTCTTCGACAAAAAAGGTACCGGAAAGATTCCAGTAGAATATCTTGGTGATTTGTTAAGAGCTGTTGGTCAAAACCCTACATTAGCAGAAATTTCTGAATTGCAGGGAAGTATCAAATCTAATGAATTTGACTTTGACACCTATCAAAATATCATCAACAGACCAGATGGATTCAAACCATTAGGTTTACCAGAAGATTATATTAAAGGCTTTCAAGTTTTTGACAAAGAACAAACTGGTTATATTGGTGTCGGCGAATTGAGGTACATTTTAACTTCAATTGGTGAAAAATTAACCGACTCAGAAGTTGATGAATTATTGAAAGGTGTTAATGTTACTTCTGATGGAAATGTTGATTACGTTGAATTTGTTAAATCTATTTTAGATCAATGAATGGATTGGTTCTATCGCTATATTAATGATTTATTTGAGTTTTTCTGTTTAGTTTGATATATGATACCTCTTTTGATAGAAATCAATAATTTTGATTTTTGCAATACTTCTGGTGATATGCTTCAAAGTTTTTTTTACAAATAGTATAAACTGCTTTCCGTAATGTCTCTACTTATTCTTAGATGCTCTTCCATAAAAATTAAAAGAATTTTATTGACCTTGTTACTTCTTGAAGATATATTTTTGTGTTACTTTAAGTTTTAATATTAATATTTCGATTAGGAAATAGATTGATCACAAACTAATATAAATATAATTAGCCCCATTAAAATGACATCTAAGAATTATGAACTAGATGAAAAATTTGATTGGAAGGCAGGTGAGAGATTCCACTTATATCCCAAAGAAAGACTAGAACTTATAGCTGGTTTCAGTGGCTTTATTGGGGTTTTGTCTGGATTTTACGATGGAATCAAGACTTCATCGCTCCGATATTTGACTGAAAATGGACATCGTCTACCTAGGACAGTAGGAGGATGGTATTTTTATCATAAAAAGAAAAACTATATTATGATTATCAGTGGATTTAAAGAAGGAATCAAGCAGGGAATAAAGTTTTCTGCTGTAGTGACTGGGTTCTTTGGGTTAGAATGGTTTATCGATAAGTACGTGAGAAATGACTGTATCGATATGTTTAATACTACTGCATCGGCTACGATATCATCGGGAATATATGCAAGGTATCAACAATTGAGTAGAATACAGACTAAAAAATACATGGGAAGGGGAGTTTTGTTAGGCTTAGGTTTAGGCTTTGCTCAAGATTTAATGATTTTTAGTAGAGGAGGTAACATATGGTATTTTGATAAACTTGGTATAAAAACTATAAAAACTGATTTAAATAAGAGTCAAAATTTTGAAGCTTAAGTGGCTTCATTTTCTGTACATAGTGTAATATACGATCTAAACTTCTTCTTCCTCGTCCAAGTCAGGCAAAGGGTAATTTAATAGAACTGCAACACCAGTCAATTGATTTAATTGCTCGCCGGATTCATGCAAGCTAGAAAAAATTAAAACCTCGCCTCCTTGTTTTTTAACTTCTTCTGTCATTGCAATGTAATGTTTTCTGATACTTATATCATCACTTCTAAAAAGAGTGTCAGTGATCATGAAATATTTGACTGCCCCGAGTTCTACAGCTTTAGCACATTCATCTGGTCCGTACCAGGCCATATCATCATCATTGTTTAAAATCCTTTGAAAATCATCGAAAATGTTAGCTTCCCGAGCGAATTTAGTATTTGACAACTGCTTTTGAATTATGGGGTCTTTTAATGTCTCCTCTAAACCTTGAAGATATCCAGTTGAAGAATGCGCTACTACGAATTTCGACCTATTCTGGAAAATAAGCTTGTTATCATCTTTAGCTGCTTTGGCCAAAATTGCTTTAAGTAAAGACTCAGCAGTAAATCCAGGAGAAGCAATTATAATTGCTTTCAATTTATTAATATCAAAGTTCCTAAGCATAGTTGTAATAACCATATCCAAAAATTTTTCTATAGCCTTATCATGGTGGCCACCTCCACCTTCTCCTCGTCTTTTTCTGGGGATAGACTTCTCTATTTTGTTTCTTAATACGGTCATGGTGTCAGTTATCAAGCATAAATGAGCAACACCTTCCTCCATGACAATGGCACCCACTTCCGCTTTATCCTCTATAGAACATGACTTAACAATTAAACCATACGAAATCTCATCCCATTCTGTCTTATATAAAGTGAGCTGTTTATTTAACTGGACCTCTGCGGTATGATGTGTCTGCATTGGCACGAATTCATTTGCCTCAACTGTTCTTCCATTTAATCTCATGGATTCATCTGAAGGTGTGTATTCTATTTCCTGTATTAATATTCTTAAGGTTACAAGCTTTCTTTCTGTCTTTCCTTTGTCTTTCCCTCCAGCAGACGAACCAGTGACTTTCTTGACATTTCTATGAGTCGCTATCTTAATCTCATCACCCTTTTGTATTAAATTGTATAATTGCCAAAGATCCTCTTTGTCTTCTGGGACTAAAGTTGTCAGGCCACTTTTATCTTTTTCAAAATGTTGTTTCAATAGCTTCATCTTAGATTCTTTGCAATATTTCAGTAAGTTTCAATAATTGTATGGTGATGTATTATTCTAGTAGTTGATTATGTAATAGAGCACTATAAAAATTATGCACCAGAGGTCTCATTATCTAACTAACATGGGCGTTTACAAAAGTAGTATTCTTACAAAGTTCACCTTTAGCATTTACTAATTTCTTTGGTTCTTTTCCATCTTCAGTGTAGGTCACTTCGAAATTTTCGTTTGTAGAAAACTTTGGCTGGACGGCTTCCCAAATCTTCTTCTTTGGGTTCAATTGCTTCTCAGGAGTTCCATTGAAGTCTTCAAAAAAAAGCTTGTCACCAGCTTTAGAACCAGCCGGAGGATTGATGAATTCAACTTTACCATCAGCGGAAGCACATAAAACCATACCGCATGACTTGACACCTCTCATTGTAACTGGTTTCAAGTTTGCAATAACAACAACATACCTTTCTTGCATATCTTCAATAGAAACATGCTTAACTAAACCAGAACATATAGTCCTTGGACCTTCACTGTCTCCCATTTCAATTGTAGACATATATAAAGAATCAGCATCTGGGTGTTTAACGGCTTTTTGAATGAAACCAACTCTGAAATCAATCATAGAAGGGTTTGGCGGAACAACAGCAGCTTGTTGCTTAGCTTGTTGTTCAGCTTTGGCCTTAGCCTTGGCAGCCTTTTTAGCCTTTTGAGCTTCAGCTTTAGCTTTTTTCTCTTCTTCGGATATCTCACCACCCTTTTCAGCAGGAGTTTCTTCTGCTTTGCTAGCTTTCTTGTCCGATTTTTTTTCTTCTTTACCAGTAGCGCCTGGAGCAGCTGGCTTTTTCTTTTCTTTAATTTCTCTTGGAATTTCAATGTCTAAATTGACTTTTAATTTTTCAGATTCTGGAACATCAACTAATGTGTTTTGAACTAAATCCGCCCATCTTAAAATGTGTCTGAATTGTGCTACATCATTGTTGGAAGTCCATTTAGAAGCAATCGGTAAAATATTTTTGAAAGCAGCTAAATCAACCTTGCTTGGAGTATTACCCGTAACAAAGGTTCTACTTCTCAAAGAATCGTTTAAAATAATAAGTGATTCGATTTCATCAAGTCTAGTTGTCAAAGTTTGGAATTGTGATGATAATGCAGCTTCCTGGTTTGATAATTCTGGGAATGAAGAATCAGTAATATTTGAAACTTCGTCTAAAGATATTTTCTTGAATTTGGAGATGAAATCAGCCATTGTTGCAGGTTGTTCTTATCAATTAATTATGATGATGTACTAATCCGTACCAATTAATCCTTCAATATCAAAATTTTTCTGAAATCATGTGACCAAAGGTGGCTACATCACTAAAAGATTGCCAAATTTTGTATAACAATACACTGTATGAAGAGGACTCTATATCAACTTATAATTGAATTTAACTATATTTGAAATTTCTATTAGTTTCTTCTCGTTCCTTCTTATACTAAACGTCAATTTCAGGGAATTATTTTATTAGTGTTGAGATATTTTTGTTTATTTAACAAAAATATCATGAGAAATTCATAAATTAGAAAAAAAGTAAATCAACAATTATTATAAAAATCGAAATATATTGGCGTAGTTGAGGATTCAAATATAATTTGTTGTTTAAGCAATATAAAAATATGTTGATGTGGTGTTGTAATGCTCTAAATGTTAAATTTGCAATTACACTTGTTGTGTATATATAAACGAATTGACCGGATTCGGGTTCGGAGTCGGAGAAATATTAGAAATCAAAGTTATGATAATTTAGATTCTAAAATAAAGCATTATAGAGTAGTTCTAATAAATGAGATTATAAATATGACAGATGAAAGCTCCAACAGAATGAGTTCTGATGTGATGCCTAAGTCGACAGCAGGTATAACAAAACCAGTAAGTATTATTCAATTATGAGTTTTGGAATTAAACAAAATTAACAAATTACAGAAACGAAAAAAGACGAGTAGAGCATGCAATCATTGTCATAAAGCGCATATGACATGTGATAGCGGTAGGCCATGTAAGAGATGTATTCAAAGAGGATTAAGTAAAAGTTGTGAGGATGCTCCAAGAAAGAGAAAGAAATATTTGGTAGATGTGCCAAACAACGTAATAACAAAGAGAGGTGAATCTGCTTCTCCAATAAGTGGTGATACCGACGGGACACCAATTGCCTTTGAAAATAATGTATTTACTAATGGATCAATGTCTAATAACTATCTACCAAGTGGGGATATTTATACGTCAATGAGATATGATCAACCATTGATTCATCAGCAATCCACTTACCCCCCTTCTCTTCTGCAATCATTACAACAGCCAATGCAACAGCAAATACCCGGTCTTCACTCAGAATCTATACAACGTCCTTTGAATCAACAAATACTCCCTGCGGTTCAAAGCTCGCAACCTCAGCAACATGATCCATTACAACATCAAATTCATCTGCAACAACAAGAACAAGATCAGATGGTTAATTCACTACAGCACCAATCCCAAATGCTAAATTCTATTCATGAACCTATGCAGCAGCCAATACAACAGTCGATACAGCAACCGATGCAACAACCAATTCAACAAGCAATGCAACAATCGATGCAACAATATAATAGTGGTAGAAGAAGTAACTTTCTTTCATCTGCAGCAGGCATGGAATACTCAACATTATCCAATATACTTCAGGATAATTTTGGAGGTCAATCAACTTCTAAAGAAGGAACTCCAAACCCTTTAAGTTTATCGTCATCTTTACAGTTTCATAACCACCAAGCAGGAAAGAAAAATAGTCGAAATCACATCCCTACATACCTATCGGATTCACAGACACTGTCACCGAATAGTCCAGCAAAAAGAAGTGTAAATGTTGCAAATTTCGATTTACCTGATTATCCAAAATGTGATGAATCAATCAATCAGTACTTCTTGGGTCCTACAGACAACGATCATGTACTGATGTTTCCAGAGGTTTTGAATGGAATCAAAGCAGTTAAAACATTTTATCCTGAAATTTACAGAAAACGTTGTTCTAAGCTGATTATGTCTTTCACAATTGGAATTATACCCGATAAGAATAATTATACTTTACAGGAACATGATTTCAAAGAACCAGAAGAAATATATGCCAAGGTTAAACATCCTTTTTCTTATACACCAGGATATCATTCATTGATTGCATATTTAAGAAAAAGGTTTCCAAGAGAAATGTTAGTGAAGATGGCAGAATCAATGGCAGCTTATAGACCTTCATTCATTGCATGTACCAATCTTTTGAAAGAAGGCGACTTAATATTCATGGAACAGTGTTTTCAAAGAACGCTTTTGACCTACGACAATTTAGTGAGAGTAAGCGGTACTCCAACAATTGTTTGGAGACGTACTGGAGAGATTGCCTACGTTGGAAATGAATTTTGCATACTTACTGGATGGTCTAAAGAAGAGTTATTGAATCAAAAGAAATTTATTGTGGAATTGCTAGATGATGAATCAGTAGTCGAGTATTTTCAGGTTTTCCTGAGAATTGCATTTGGTGACTTCTTAGGTGCTACTATGACTGAATGCACATTATTGACACCTGATAAGGACATTAAGATTCGTACTGGTTGCATCTGGACCTTGAAAAGAGATGTTTTTGGTATTCCAATGATGATAATCGGTAACTTCTTACCAATTATATAACTGTGTAGTGTGTATATAGAAAGTTATCCCGCATTTTAGCAATCCCCTTGAGTTAGATTAATATTGTGTCTTAGTTGTAATGTAAGTTGTTAACTAACTATATTCTTATAGATATCTAGTATGACTCAATTAACATCGAGGTTGATTTGTACCATTTCAACAATCTGTATTGGATCGCTTCAGTTCGGCTACCATATGGCGGAGTTAAATTCTCCAGAATCTATTATTTCTTGCCGTGAATCAGCACCACATAAGTCAATTCCTTATGAAGAATCTTGGTTTGGACAACATGGCTATGCTATATGTGTACCATTATCAACAGAACAAGTTGGGTTGATCACATCAATTTTTAGCATCGGTGGCTTAATAGGCTCATTTTATGTTGGTAATGTATCTGAGAAATTTGGTAGAATCAAAACTATCCTTTTACAATCGTTATTATATTTCGTTGGGTCTACTCTAAATGGTTTAAGTAATAGCTACCTTACAATCTTAATTGGGCGCTTTGTTGCTGGTCTTGGTGCTGGTTCAGCTTTAGTAACCACGTCGCTTTTCATCAATGAGATTGCACCCTCAGGTTACAAAGGGCTATTGGGCTCAATGAATCAAGTATCAATAAATATGGGTATATTGATTACTCAATTATTAGCATTGAGGTGGTGCAATAATAACAATTGGAGACTTTTACTTCTTACGGGATCTATTATCTCTGTTTTAAATGCAGTTTTGATATTTTTCTTAGTAGACGAGTCACCAGTATGGTTGTTCAATAATGGGCAATCAAGCAAGGCATTTAGAGTCTTACATAAGTTAAGGGGAGGTGAGTATATACATGCAAGAAATGAAGTTAATAGCTGGAAAAATGGTGACCTTGAATCGGATGGTTTGTTAGAAAATGAAGATGCAGCACCAAGGACTTCGACTTCTGTTTCTTTGGAAAAATATCTAAAATCATCAGAGTTCAATAACTCCAAGCTTATTGCAACTGGTATATTGGTGATACAACAGTTCTGTGGTATTAATTCTATTATATTTTATGGGGTTTCAGTTATCACATCCATTCTCCCTGATTATGCTATACTCACAAACTGTATGATATCAATTCTCAATGTAGTTATTACTTTTGCGGCAGCTCCTTTGGTGGACAAACTTGGAAGAAAGCCTCTTCTTCTTCATTCAGTGTCAATTATGGGGGTATTTACCACATTAATGGCATACAGCATTATTTTTAATAATCTGTGGTTATGTATTGTATCAACCTTTTGTTATATTTCTGCCTTTGCTCTTGGTTTAGGACCAATTCCATTTTTGTTGGTAGGTGAGGTAACTCAATCTCAAGCTAAAGCCTCGGCACAGAGTTGGGGAACGACAATGAACTGGCTAGCCACGTTTATTGTCGGATTTTTGTTTCCAATTATGAAAAATTCATGGCTAGGAGGAGGCGTATATTTTATATTCACATTTATGTGTGTGTTAAGCTATTGGTTCATCAAAACCTATATCCCTGAGACAAAGGGTACTAAAAGCTACGAGGAAGTTTGGGGTTATAATTCTGATTAAGCCAGAAGAACTTTAGCCTTTGTAAAATTTCATACATTTGGTTAATATTCAATAGTCTTATTTCATCATTTTTAGTACATCTACATATATCAATATGAAATATACCAGCACGTGATAAGCACATAATAAAACATAGGGCTATAGACAATTCCGTGTGACTTTGAAGTTTCTCAGATTTGGCAATTTTGTGTAATAAAAAACTCTCACAGAGGAAAAATTCTATGATTCTCACCACTCCCCTTTCCAATGAAAAATTATACCTTCTCTAAAGATTTTTAAACTTATTATTTTCATTTCAAAGGTCATTTAGTTTAATCTATATCATTAACAATGCCAACCAGATTAACCAAAACCAGAAAACACAGAGGTCACGTTTCCGGTATGTACTATAAGATAAACTAGCATAAGACTAGTAGTTAGAAGAGAATGAATTATTGGATTTAATATATTAGCTGCGTTTGAGAAAAGTCGATAGAAGTGGTAGTCAGAAGATGAAATATACATATATAAGTAAATTATCAAACATAAAAATCAAGACAAAACCAGGGGGAAAATTAAGTAATATTAATATGTGGAACTAGTTTAGAAGATATTTTCGGGTTGATGAGAGAAAGAGAGATACGATTTTAATTATCAGTTTTATTGAATTCAATACTTCTTCGATTAAGATATATGTGAACGCAAATATACTAACTCATTTTTAGCCGGTAAAGGTAGAATTGGTAAACACAGAAAGCATCCTGGTGGTCGTGGTAAGGCCGGTGGTCAACATCACCACAGAACCAACTTGGATAAATACCATCCAGGTTACTTCGGTAAGGTTGGTATGAGATACTTCCACAAACAACAAAACCACTTCTGGAGACCAGAAATCAACTTAGACAAATTATGGACTTTAGTTGATGCTGACAAGAAAGAAGAATACTTAAAATCTGCTTCCGCTTCCGCTGCTCCAGTTATTGACACTTTAGCTCACGGTTACGGTAAGGTCTTAGGTAAGGGTAGATTACCAGAAGTTCCTGTTATCGTTAGAGCTAGATTCGTTTCCGAATTAGCTGAAGAAAAAATCAGAGCTGTTGGTGGTGTTGTTGAATTAGTTGCTTAAATGAATTAGTTATTAATTTGTTCATACTCTCAATCAAATAAATAATTTTACGTGTTTATAAAAAGGCATTAATTCTATTTTGTACTTTAGTATGTATAGAATTAGTTTGTAGTATACTTCAAAGGCGATTAATTTTGGTTGAGCTTAACAGCGAAATTGAAAAAAAAATTCTGCGAAAATCGAAGAGTCCTGCATTCAATCTAAACTGTTTATTTACTTTTAAGAACTTCTCTAGGTCTAGGAGATGAATAATTTGACAAGAAACCTCAAAAAATTACCTTTCAGATATAGCTTAGGGTGCCATCATCTTTTTGGACTCAAATTCGCAATGTCAACATCTAGTGATTTGAATATAAATGATAATCTGATATGGATGCCACAAAATGCAATCCCAGATAATATCAAGAAACTATTAACTCCAACTTCTCCGAACCAAAGGCTCAACTATATTCTTGCCTTTATTCAAATTTTAAAATTGTTAAAAACTCAAAAAAGAACTGGATGGGTTGATAGAGGTGTCCCAGTCGAAAAAGTTGAGAGTATCAGTGACCATATGTATAGAATGTCAGTCATTTCAATGTTGATTCCAAACAAAGAAATCAATACTGATAAATGTGTTAAGATTGCCATTATTCATGACATCGCTGAGTCGTTGGTTGGCGATATAACTCCATTTGGTGGAGTTACTAAGAAGGAGAAGAATCGTCGTGAATATGAAACGATGAAATACCTTTCATCATTAATTAGGCCATACAATGAATGCTATGCTGACGAAATGATTGAATTATGGTTAGATTACGAAGAAATCAGAAACGCAGAAGCAAGATATGTCAAGGATATTGATAAGTATGAAATGATTCAACAGGCTTGGGACTATGAACAAGAATATGGACTTAAATATGATTTGTCTGAATTCTACGCCTCAAGATCTGCGATAGTTTCCGAAGAGATCGGTGAACTTTGTGACCAAGTTATCAGGCAAAGAAATGAATTCATAGATTTTTTGAAGAAACAATAATCCAGATGTATAATAGTTATTAATCTCATAATATTATCTGCATTTGCAAGGTCCTTTTATTTGGCTCTTGCTTAATTGAATTAGTATTTCTACTTTTTCCAATCGAGATTGTAGCATTCTCTTTTTTTGTGTAACTCTGAAGATTACATATTTATTATATGAAATCGTATTTGTAATAGACTTTACGTTAATTTTGAACATCATTAGACAATTCTAAAATGTCGGAAACCCAAGAAATGGTTAACAATCATATTAAAGAGGTAAATAAAAAGCCCGTCGTTGGAGTCACAGGCAGAAAGATTGTCTATGATAAAGATGGCAAACCGTAAGTATTGCAGTGACTATTCAAATGTGACTTTGACTAACCTTCTAGATGTCGTACTTGTAATTCGCTACTTGATTTCCAATTTGCTGCCACTGGAGGTGCTACACCATCTTTGAAGTCTTCCAAACCAAAAGAAAATAAAACATATACAAAAGATTTGCCCCCAGATGTAGATCAGATTGGTAAATCTTCTTGGACATTATTACACTCAATAGCTGCAACATATCCAGAAAATCCATCAAGTAAAGAACAGGCTGACTTGAAACAATTCATAAAACTATTTGGCAAATTTTATCCTTGTTGGTATTGCGGTGACGATTTTATCGATTATATGAAGAAGAACGAACCAATTGTCAATACTCAAGACAATTTTGGTAAATGGTTATGTAATGCCCATAATGAAGTTAACGTGAAATTGGGAAAGCCAAATTTTGACTGCAATTTATGGAAACAAAGATGGAAGGACGGTTGGGATGAAAAGAAAAATTAAGGGCATCGTGCAAATTTCAAAGGTTAAGAATAAAATTCTTCAATTATACATAGACTAACAAATAAACTTGTACATATATTTAAATAATTTTATTTTTCAATGGTTTTGATCCAGTTAATTAAGTCTTGATCGCTGAAGTTATCCACATTCGGAACAAATTTATCTACCGGTAATTGCTTGTTTAACAATAAGATTGTTGGAATCTTTCCGACAGAGTAAGTAAGCATTAACTCCCTTCCGCCTTCTGTATCTGCTGAAATGTTTGCAAGATTTACAGGAGTTGTAATAGGACATTTCAATTTATCTGCAAGAATTTCAATTAACGATTGAGTGACTTTGTTTGATTTTTCATCGGAGTAAGTAAAATTAAGCAATAACGGTTCCTTAAGTAGGATTAAATCATGAAGTTCATGGATATTAGTGATGTAAGTTTGAAACAATCTGTTATTCGTCGTTATTGCATTTGGTGATGGTGGGTAGATTATCCTTTGGTTCCAATTCTTAAAGAGTCCACTAAAATAAAGCAGAGAGCTTAATAAGACAGTTGATCCTAATATAATGTTCCTACGGTTTGAACGAGCTCCTCTAATCAATGAATACATGTTCTTGTTCCCAATAAACAAACAAATTTTTAAGGTTGCTCCACATTTCATTTCAGTCGCATTTGAAGTCACACTTAGTATGTTAAGGAACTACAACAGAAGGCTTCTTAGATGTTATTTCACTTCAATGATTTATAAATCCAGGAAAAGTCAAGGCATACCAGTGGGATTTTATAAGTCTATTTGTAGGTTATGAATTAAGAAATTACATAGGAGTTTTGAAAGACTGAAGAAATACCTGAGTAACAGACCCAAACCAACTAAACACTCATTACGCTAATAATAATGCAATATAACTATCTACGTATCTCAATATCTTAATTTATAGTAACAAACCTTTTGTTCGTAAGACCTGAAAAATCAAATTTTTAGAATCCATTATTAATTTATTGGTAAAAATTTGGTAGCTCTACCTGCAGCTGGTCAATATTTGTCATAAAAATCGATTTCCGAGAGATTCTAATCAGCACTTAATATTTCATATAATACAATAGCTATTTATTAGCCTGTTATTAATACTTTCACAGCCTATTCAACTGATATTGATATTTTCAAGAGCCTTATTTTTACCATTCGAAACAAATAGAGGAAAGCTTTATCCAAATCCAATAATAAAATAGTACGATAAATATGGGTTTGGAAATACAACAACCTGTTGCAAAGAAGGAAATAAACTTTGAGAACATGACTTTATTGTCTCCAGCTATTACTCCATCTACTTCGGTAACAATACCACAAGCACCACCAACAATATCCGATGAAGCTAGACAAGTTTTGCCTACTTTGCCAGTTGTTAAATGCATCGCCCGTGCGAGAATTCCTACTACTCAGGGACCAGAGATATTCCTTCATCTCTATGAAAACAATATTGATAACAAAGAGCATTTAGCTATCGTTTTTGGGGAAGATATAAGGTCCAAGACTTTGTTTAAACGAAGACCAAATGAGACTCAACAGGATAGAATGACTAGAGGTGCATATATCGGTAAATTATTTCCAGGACGTACAGAGGCCGATTCAGATGGTAAACAGCTGTTAATCTTTGATGACGAGGGTGAATTACTCAGAGAGCCTTCAACTTCATTTTGTGAACCATGCCTAGCAAGGATCCATTCAGAATGTTATACCGGTGAAACTGCTTGGTCGGCACGTTGTGATTGTGGTGAACAATTTGATGAGGCAGGTAGATTAATGGGGGAAGTCGGCCACGGATGTATTGTTTATTTGAGACAAGAAGGTAGGGGAATAGGATTGGGTGAGAAGCTTAAAGCATACAATTTACAAGATCTAGGCGCTGATACAGTGCAAGCAAACTTAATGTTGAGACATCCAGCTGATGGTAGATCTTTTTCATTGGCTACTGCCATTTTAGTTGATTTGAATTTGAAACAAATCAACTTGTTAACCAATAATCCCGATAAAATTGTCGCTGTTGAAGGTAAGGATAGAGAAGTCAAGGTTTTGGAAAGAGTTCCGATGGTACCTTTAGCATGGAAATCAAATGAAGGAATTAAGTCCAATGAGATCGAGGGCTACTTAAGTACTAAAATAGAGCGTATGGGGCACTTATTAGAAAAGCCTATAAAAATTTAACTCTTCTCTCTTTTAAATATGGCAAATTTCTATTATTTAATTTGTTCCTATCAGCGCATGATATAGTGGTCTCTGTTAAAAATTCAACTATTCAATTCAATACATCTTTCTCTTCGAGCTAGATGCAATTTTGCATATGGAATAAAGTGTTCGCACTTCAAAATAATAAAACAACCAGTCCGTATACATTTGGGAATAAAGAAATTAATGCTCTAGGGCCAGTAGAATGTCAAAATCGGGAATGTCTATGGAGTCAGCATCCTCCAAAGTTCAATACTCAATTATAAATGAGAAGCCAACTTTAGAGCAAAAAAGAAGGAGAGTTACAAGAGCTTGTGACAATTGTCGCCAGAAGAAAGTTAAATGTGACGGTAAACAACCATGTATTCACTGCACAGTCTATTCGTACAACTGTACCTATTACCAGCCAAATATTAGAAATAAAAGGAAAACTGGTATTCCTAGACCGAATGATGCGGTCCAGAGAATACCTACAAATAGCCCTATCGTAAGTCATGATTCGAACATTAATAATAAAGTGCTAAATTTAATTTTGCCAAACATCAAGATAGATGAAAGTTTTAATTTCACCAAATTTCAGCAAATCATTCAATATTCTACTTCCAAGGGGACCATCAATTTGAAAGAAGTCCAAGAATTATATCATGATGGGCCTACGCCTGCAGCCTCTCCAGCCATAAGTACGGATGCACAATCAGTGGGGAGTGCTCAAGATGAAATATCAGAGGAAAAGGAAACTAAAACAAGTCTTCCATCTAAAGAAGTCGCATTGCAACTAATATTCACTACTTGGAACAAAGCATGTGTGCTTTTTAGGTTTTATCATCGGCCATCTCTCTTGGACGAAGTAGACGTATTATATTCAATGGATCCATATAATTATGGAGATAGACAAAACAAGTTTTTGCCATTTTTGTATTCGATTTTGGCTTGCGGATCTTTGTTTTCTAAAACAGAGAATAATGAAAATAATGAAAATTTGGAAGATAATGGATTTAAATATTTTCTTGAAGCAAGAAAGTTAATTGATATCACAAACGCTGGAGATATTAACTCAATTCAAACTATAGTTATGATGATAATGTACCTTCAATGTTCAGCTCGTCTTTCTACTTGTTATTCCTATATCGGTATTGCAATGAGAAGTGCATTAAAAGAAGGTTTACATAGGGACTTGTCCATTTTCCAAAATTCTAAGAGAAAATTGGACCCTATTGAAATGGACACAAGAAAAAGGCTATTTTATACAATTTATAAGATGGATATTTATATCAATTCATTGCTTGGTTTACCAGGCTCCATTAATGAAGATGAATTTGATCAAGAATTTCCTGAAGAATTAGATGATGAGAATATCACAAGACAGAGTTATCAATATGAAAGTCAACAAGGTCGTCTTTCATCCTCCAGCTGTGCCAACCATCATACTAAATTATTAATAATCCTTTCACATATTGTTAAAAAGCTTTATCCCGTTAAAGTAAAGAAAAATAAGACATCTTATACTCCTGGTGATATCCATTCCAAGGTCACTTGTCTAGAGCTAGAGTTGAAAGGGTGGCTTGATAATCTACCGCGGGATTTGAAACCTACTGATCCAAATGACTCAAATTCAGGTAAGAACATTCACGAAAAGTTCAAATTAGCTAATTACTATCTCCATTTATCTTTTTTAAATTGCCAAATTATGCTCTATAGACCCTTCATTCATTTTATTAGCAATGGAACTGATTTTCAGTCTTCAGATCCCAGATCTTTAATTAGAGGAAGGAACTGCATAAAGGTAGCGAGAATGGTGGTAAAATTAGCTAATAAGATGATAAACCAAAACTTACTTGTTGGTACTTACTGGTTTTCAATGTATACGATATTTTTTTCAATTGCGTGTTTGATCTATTATTTCCATTTTGCTAATTATAAGAATTCTGACCAAAGTGGATTCAATTATGCCGGAATTTTATTCGACGATGACCTTAGCATTGATATGATTAAGCAAGATATTGAAATAGGAAAGAAAATTTTGGATCGTTTAAAATATAGTTCAAATGCCTCTTTAAGAATCTACAATATTTTAAATAATTTATTTGAACAATTGAATAAAACTACCGCAAGAAGTTCAAAGGAGAAAGCAAATATAATTTTGAACAGTACTGATAATTTTGAAATTGAATCTGCCCAATCAATGTTTCAAAGCTTTGACAGTATTAATCAATTTGGAGAATCTTTTACGGGGAACTACGAACAAAACTCAATGTTTGACAGTAATATTTCGGACTTTACTAGCCAAGATGAAAAATTAAATTTACTTCTGGAAAAATCTGCGAAGGAAGACTCAAACAACTCTGTATTAAATCAAAAGATAAATGAATTCAACAATCTCTCTTCTGGTACGGCAATAGCTCCAAATCAATCAGAATCATACGAACCCTACTTGCCTGGTGTAATCGATAAATTAGACACACAGATATTTGGAAGGATCTTACCTCCGTACATGCTTGAAAGTAACATGGAACTAAATCAGCCTATATCTAAATCTGATTCACAGCAAACGGAGTTTTCTGAAGACAAATTGAATTTGGATGATTTCTTTTATTCCACAATTAACGGAAGAAATAATTTGGAATACTTGGATCCGTTCAACCCAGAAGGCAAACAGTGAATAAATTTAATTCATTTGACATCAAACTAATTATAGAGCATTAAAATTATTTTTAATTATTTTCATTATATAGATCTTTTAATATGATGAAATTCAAATAAGTAGTTTCTTCTGTTTTGTTCAATTCACTCTGTGGATCTTTATTAGAAGACTTAGGAAATTCAGTAACAATTCAAATATAAGTTTTGCAGCTAGTACTTGTCACGTGTTCTCATCTCGAGTTTTTCGATTTGCCTTAAAAATAAGGATTCTTGGGTTCCCATATTAATGGTTTTTAATAGTATCCAACCATGAACGTTAGTGACAGAAGAAGGCTTTTAGGCCCTTCAAATGCAAATATACCGAATTTTGATACCCATGAATATTTAAATGACTCAAATAGCTCCAATCAAAATAAAGCAAATGATGAGATTAGGAGAATGTTTTTGAAAACGAATTTAGTAGATAATGCCAATGGCTCTGCATATTTGGAAGTGGGTAATACGATAGTGGAAGTATCTGTATTTGGTCCAAGACCTATTAGAGGCTCTTTTATTGATAGAGGTTCTTTTTCAGTTGAGTGTAAATTCTTACCCTATATAAGTCAACCAGATGATATAGCTTTTAACAATTCTCAAACAAGTTCAAGCAACAACGGGAGAACAGGATTGACAAACATAGAGCAAAAGATATCTTCATACATTGAGACATCCTTACTTTCCTCCATAATTTTAGAGAAATATCCAAAATCCACCATTGATGTATTTATCACAGTTATTTCCGCTGATAGTAATATAGCATTTTCAAATTTAGTCAGTTGGGTAGCAAATTGCTCTTCATTGGCTTTGGTTGATTCAGGAATTGAGATTAAAGACATAGTAACTAGCGGACAAGTAGCTTATAATAGAAAAACGAAGGAATTAATTCTTGATTCAGTAGAAATTGATGGAAATAGCGAAATAATTGATTGTGTTGCTAGTTTCATGCATTTACGTAATAACGAAATAGTTGGACTTTGGATAGAAGGCGAGCAAAGTGAATTAACTGATGAATATGTTGAGAAGCTTATAAATGGATGTATTTTCATGTCAAAAAAGATCAGAAGTAACATAAATTCTTATATATTGAGTAATTGACTTTAACAGTCACATATATATTTACAAATTCAAAAAAATTGGCTTTAGTTTATCTAGTCTTTCATGCTTTCCTCGAGATTATCTAAATGAGACAAACCGTTTAAAATTGACTTAATACTAATTAACTTGGTACTTAATTTTCTAATAGTCAATTGATCATCAAGAAAAACCTTGGATACTATTTTGCATTCAGTAGAAATAGAAATTAAGTAGCTCAAGCGTTCATAAGTTCTTATAATACTATCAGATTTGTTTACAACAGTATTGATAGGATCGTCAATTGTATCGATAGATATGACTTTGTCAAAAATATTATGCTTTAAATCAATCGCTAATTTTTCCACATCACTACCAATTTCAATAGAAGATGCTTTGATTTCGAACGGTTGCGAAATGTAAGCAACATCATGCTTACCATCCAAGTGATATCTAAATTCATATATCCCTTCTTCCCAAAATAATTTATCACCATCAAAAACTAAATTGTTAATATTTGGTTCACACCATGACCAGCGTCCATGTGATGATATGAGTGTCTTATAACGAGAATATGATGTTTGGACAATTTTGTACAAGCCAATCCAGTCTTTTGAAGAATGACTTTCAGGTGCTTGCCATTTAACTTCTATTGGGGTTCCAATGGTTATATTTTTGGTTTCGACAATGATTTTGTAATCAGAATTATCAAAATTCAAGTTTTGAGACAAATCTATAACATTTTGGCTTGATAATTTTGAATTGGATTTACGCAATTCTCTCATGAAAGCATCTAAAGTGTCAGTGAGTGAGTTACGTCTTTTATGTTCACCTTCACTTAATCTTCTTTGAATAACACTTGGGATTAAATGCTTCTTCAAGGTTTTAGTTACTCCAGAATCTTTCAAAACTTCTTGCTTTCCATACACTTTAATCATATGTAATTTTTCAATAAAGTTTATCCTTATGAAGTTATTTGCAACCCAAAGTAGACAGCAAGATATATTTTCTATTGATGGAATTACCAAAGTAACTCCCATAACCCCACATACTCCAAAAAATTGTTCTGGATTATTCAAGTAACGATAAACACCAGCTTTAGTCAACTTAGTCATAGGCTTTGATATAAAAAAATCACCATAAAACCACCCGAAATATCCAATAGAGTCTATTATTGATGCGTTAATCCAAATTTGAGTTAAAATTAAAGAAACTCCAAGAAAGCATCTTAAATAGAGCCACTCTATGAGATTAAAATCAATTCTACCCTTCAATATATGAAAAAGATTCATCCCAAATAAAGATGAGTATGTCAAGTTTATTAATGTGCTGTACATTACTGCCCAATTGTTCAAAGATTTTTCAACTGGAATATCATTTATCAAATACCATTTGGTAAAAGTCTGATAGTAGCTTTGCAATATTAATAAGAGATCAATAAAGAAAGACTCAAATAATTTTATTGCAATAGTCAAGGCAAATATCGCAGTACTTGCCGATTCAATGGACTTATTAGCTAAATATGCCACAATTGGTATAATAACCCCATAAGTAACTACTAAAATAACATTTGCTAAGTCTGATGCTCGTAAAAAGTTAAAATTATATAAACCAACTAATGGTTTTATATTATCAAAATTTTTCAAATCCTTAAGCTTTAGCAATTTTTGAATATCAATTTCGTTACCAGAGGGACCATATATTTTGTCAATATGAGGATTTTCAATATAGTGTAAAAATATCATTTGTAAAAAATGACCAATAATTGAAATAACTAAAACAGTATAAGATTTAGATATCAATGCAAAACCATAGTATCCTACATACCCAAGTGAATACATTGGATGTGGTACCATTTCAAATACACCATCAAAGATCAATTCTTCGTTATTGATTTGGCGGAAAAAAAAATCCCCCCAATACCAAGCATAATCCTTAATAGTATTATGAGCATTAACCTTGACCCACAAATTGAATAAAATCAAACCTACACCAACCGCTATTCTTATGTTGATTAACCAAAAACTTTGATTGCGAATGAATTGGTAGTCATCATTCAAAGAACATGCAACCACAAGACAAACAAACGTAGTAAAATCCAGCATAAGAATCAAATCGACTACCTTTCTGAATATAAGCCAGGTATTGAATTCAATAGGAAGGCTGCTAGAATCATATCCTGATCCCATTTGTGACTTAATTTCATTTTTGATGATTGCAGCGCCCAAAGAAGTATTCTTTTTGTCAAATACCGTCCACAGCCTAGCCAATTCTACTAGCTTACTATGGTTTGACTGTTGATATAACATATAGCCAATACCAAAATTGTAGGAAAGTCTCCAAAATAGGTAGAGTCCTATGAATATATTAATTCTCAATCCATTGTCCTTTACAAACCAAAATACCACACCATTGGAAAACAAAGCCACCAAAACTATTAACTCAAAATTAGACTTTCTTACATTGGGATCAAACAAAGTCTTGAGCATATCATGGGTCTCGGGTACCACAAATGTTTCTCCACGAAAAGTAATTCCCTTAGCGCCACCAATTGTATTTTTAGCCTTCATTTCTGTATTGTCAATCTTTGTCAAGGTCATAATATCCCAATTCCTAAATATTCAATTCAGATTAGCGATAGTGAAGATATTGTTGATCTAAATAGTAGCTATTGGATTGTATGATTTAACTAGTACTATATTTCCCCACAAGTGGAGCAACCGAATATTTGCCGTGAATTATATCTACGAATACCGTGAAGAAAAAAAAAATCCAAAAAGATGGTTTTCAAGTTAGAAGAAAATGTATGGTTGATATAAGTATGAAAATTGACGACAAAGTTTATCATTCGTCGATATGGTTGCAAAGGATTTGGACTGTTGGGATAGGATCACATGTGATTTTGCTTAAATCGCATGTGAAAATCGATCAAATTATCCTGAAGGCCATTTGAGAATCTATCGAAAATGCATCTCTGAAGCTTTTGAAAGAGTTGAAAGTAAATGAAATTAATTACAATGGCTGCGATATAATTCAAGCTTACTTCAATAAAAATAATACTTAGGTGAGCTTTGAGTTTGAGGTTGACCTGAATTTGTATAATAAATGCATTTATAGGCAATTTTGTCGCAAATTTTACAAAAATATAGCAGAGCAGTAGAAATAAAAAATTTATTACTATAGTTTAAAATTCTATAAGCTGTTGATAACGTATAAGAACAATCTATACGTATCTATAAATAGTAGAAATATGACAAAAATAAAACTGAATGATTAAGATAATGGAGTGAGATATGTGGAATGTAAGATTCATGATATTCAGAAACGACGGTTGGATAATGGAGCAGTATTGGCACCGCTTTGATAACCACCACGACGGCCACCACGGCCACCACGGCCACCTCTGAAGCCACCTCTGCCACCACCTCTACCGTATCTGATGTGACTACCAAAACTTCTTCTGTCGTATTTCATCAATTCAGGAGGAATTGTTTGATTGGCTTCTCTCATAATTTTACACAAATCACCACCTAATTTGGAGTTTGTTTCAGTGAAAAATGACACAGCAGTACCGCTAGTACCAGCTCTACCAGTTCTACCAATTCTGTGAACATAATCTTCAATATTACCTGGCATGTCTAAGTTGATGACATAAGAAATACCTTTAACATCTAGAAAATAGTTAGTATACGTCTTGGAAAAGTACAAATAAAAGGCCTGTTGCATAGAAAATAGTTCACGTTAAGTGTGCGAGATTGATCAATAAGACTACAAAGAAGTACATGTTGTAAGAATATATGAAGGAGATGAACGTCGTATTAAGAAATTATATAGAAAGCAGGTACATATTACTCACCCATCATCAAAATTAAAGGCTCGCTGTGACTTTGATGACGAATAATTCAAGACAAAACTCTAGGCAAAGATTAAACAGTACCTCGCAATCAGTCACAGCCGGTGTGACTCTTGAGGTAACTTTATTCAGTTCTTCATTCAATGAGTTTATACTTATCCCGTGAGTATCAATAATTTTAGTTTGCTTTCCATTATAATTCTATCTCCTTTTTTTCGAGTTGAATGTATCAAACATTCTTCCCTTATTCTCATGTCTCTTCATAGGTAATGTTTTCCCTCAACATTATTGACTGAAAAAATGATCATCTCTGGTACATTACTTGAATCACCAAGTCACGTAAGCCAAAGATATTCTTGAAAAAACAGTCTTTTCTCGTAAATATCATTAAAATCCTATGCCCATAACCCCATAGTTAGTAATACTAAATTAAATTAAATATACATACCAATACCTCTGGCAGCGACATCAGTTGCTACCATGATTGGAGATTTTCCAGTTCTGAATTCATTTAAAACCCAATCTCTTTCACTTTGTTGCTTATCACCGTGGATAGCTAATGCAGGCCATCCATCAGCTCTCAAATAGCTGGTGATTTCATCACAAGTTCTCTTAGTAGAGGCAAAAATTAAACATTTAGCTTCTGGATCAGAAGTGGCAGTTTCCAAATGCTTAACTAATCTGTCACGCTTTTCAAACTCGGTAACAACTTCAACTAATTGAGTAATAGTATGAGATGCGGCCAATTCAGTTGAACCAATAGTAACTTGAATTGGTTCATTCAAATAATCTCTAGTTAAGTTTTGAACCTCTTTTGGCCAAGTAGCGGACCACATCAAAGTTTGACGATCTGGTCTAATTTGATCAACAATCTTTCTAATTTGTGGTTCAAAACCCATATCTAACATTCTATCAGCTTCATCTAAGACTAAATAAGTAACTCTTCTTAAGTTAGTCTTATTTGTTTCTAACATATCGATCAATCTACCTGGAGTAGCAATACAGATTTCGACACCTCTAGCCAAATCTCTGATTTGTTGACCCTTTGGAGCACCACCATAAACACAAGTGTTTCTAATTCTAGAAGAAGCACCAAATTTGGAACATTCTTGTTGAATTTGAACAGCTAATTCTCTAGTTGGCGCTAAAACCAAAACAATTGGACCATCACCAGGACTTAATAATGGTTGAGCATTAATATGGACAATTGATGGTAAACAGTATGATAAAGTTTTACCAGAACCCGTAGCAGCAATACCAATCATATCCCTACCACTTAAAGCCATTGGCCAACCTTGACATTGAATAGCAGTTGGCTTTGGAAAACCCTGTTGCTTAACTTCTTTCAAAACATAATCAGGAAAACCAGCCTCATCGAAAGATGTGATTGGTTTAGGAATATCTTGACCGATACATTTCATATCATTTTCTTTTCTAAATGCAGTAATATCTTGAGACGAACGAGAGGCAACATCAGGGTGCTCGTTGTAGAAGTTCTTTTCGAATTTTGGCAATGCATCTAAGTCCCATTCTGGAGTAGTTAATTCGACTCTTTCATTAAAGCTACGACCACCACCACGGCCACCATATCCACCACCATTTCTGTTACCGTATCCACCACGGCCCCCATTGTGGTATCCATTACCACCATAATTACCTCCGTCATTATTACCGTATGAGTTATAACCTTGGTTACCACCGTATGAATTGTTGTTATTGTAAGACATTATTACTGAAGTTGAATAAGAATTTTTAAAAAATAAAGCGAAGGCAAGAGGAAGGATATTTATATCGATACAAAATACGTTTGAGATGAGAAAAGAAAAAAAAAACATTTTTGATTTCCGCATTAGGAAGTTAGTCTATGATGCCCGAATATAATTCAGATGTGAATTCAAAGAAATAAAACTTATATTCTAATTAATATTTTATATAATATGCAATGGAAAAGTAAAACACAAGTAAAGTATTATACATTTAGGAAATGGTTGCTCTGGGTTCATTTGAAAATTAATGAGTCTTCAAATGATTCCCTCAATTATGGAATGTGCTAGATGAGAACGATCATGGTCAAAAATAAAGATAAAAAATTTGTTCACAGCTGTAGCTATGGTTCAGTAGTTCCATACCCGCCAGCTTCGATTTTTTCGCTGAATTTTTCCTCTATAACAGTACATAACTCAGATAAATTGTCTAGACCTTGGTGTAAGGCTTCAACAGCAGATATATTACCGTAGGTTTGGATTCTTATATTCAATTTGTTTTCAGATGGATGTGGAATACTATAGCCACAAAATTCTACTTCAGGGTTTTTCATTATAATGTAACGTAAAGCATTTCCTAATGTATGATCTTCATCGATAATTTGAAAAGATGCAGCAGATCCATCTTCAGAAGAACCTGGTAACAATTTGATTTTGTCTAAGTCAAATTCTAAGTCCTTCTCAACTTGCTCATCGAGCATTGGTACATCAACTGAGTTGTCGGCCATTTCTTGTTCTCTATATATAGATATTAAATCTAGTGCAAATAATAATGAAAAAATTAGTAACAGCACGGAGACCATATATATAACACAAAATTGCCAAGTGTGTGCACAAATAAAATTTCATATCACGTTTGTTTACAATATCAAGAGTACAAACTTATATACAGCTACAAGACAAGATAACTACTCAAGATAAACATTAATAAAATAGACTGCTAAATATTACATTCACACTATAGTAATTTCATATCCATAAAATATAGCTAACAGTATCTATGAATTCGAGTCGAATAACTTTAGAGGATTTATCCCAACCAATATCTGAATCATACTTGCATTTATCACACGATAGCCTCTCCAGTGATTCAGACCACTCAATCGAATATTACAGTAATGGCGAAAAGGAAAATGACATTTCTAAGCATATACGTTTGGCTAAGGTAATTGACAGTAAAACTAATAAAATTAATATTGAGCTGCCAAATTTACAGCCAAGCAAGAAATATGATGATGATGTACAGGTGCATGTCCATGATTATAGAAGTCAAAAGTCAAACTTAAAGACACTTTCGCCCAGGTTCTCCTCACATTCGACACCATTGGTTCCTAAAACTTTCGATAAATCAGCCTATGATCATGTTCTGGTAGACAAACTTCCTGACATTCATGAAACTAACGATAATCACGCTCTAAACACGAGTAAGAATGGCTTAGAGGGAGAAAATTTACTTTCTAAATCTGATTCTATCTACTCATTATTAGACAAGGGAGTGGATGAATTACACGAGATCAAGGAATGTATAGAGCTCTTAATAAGGCAAAAAACTGATCAGACTAACAAGAATAAAGAAAGATTATTGAGTCATAAAAGAGACCTTTTTGTAACTCCAATTAAAATTGAGTCAAATTCTGGTAATGTTGATTCTAGTGTTGATGAGGATGAGGATGATAATCTCAGCTTGAACGGTAATCAGTCAAGTCCTAAGAATAAAGGAATTTCCAACAGAGAGGAAATTAGGGAAGATAATTCTCCTGTGACTACTCCTCCTCAATCTCAGGAATACTCAGAATCCCAGTTACCAATGAAGGAAAGTGAATTAATGGACTACGAAAAAACAGATGTGGATACCAGCTATATTCCAAAGAAAGTTAGTTTGAGACGAAAAGATACGAAAGAAACAAAACCCTTGCAAGAATTTGATTTGAATGAAAGAGGCCTATTGGAAAAAGAAATAGATTATTTGAAGACAGAATCAAATTTTTTGAAACAAGAAAATTTGAACTTGAAGATACACATTAATGATTTGGAAGTCAAAATTAACGAAAATTCGCCAAAAATTGAATTGAACGATATCACATCAGATAGTATCTATTTTGAAGAGCCCAAAGAAAATGCTCAGTTTGAGCAATTACAAGCTCAAATTCAACAAATAACTACAGAGAACAAACAATTGAAATCTAAATTGGAAAGGGAAACACTTCATAACCGGGAATTAGCTAATGAACTAACATGGTTAAATAAAAATGCTACTTTTGAGAATACAGCTCTGAAGAAGGAGCGAGTTAAATTTTCTGATAAGTTCATGAAAGAGGAATCAGATAAGTTTGAATCAAACAATTATGAATCTTTGTCTGAAGATGAATCCAATCTAAAGGACTCAAAGATTACAGAATTAGAAATGCTTTTAAAAGTGGCTCAGAATGAAGTGGGTTCCAAATTGGATATGATTACAGAGGATTCTATTGACCCTAAATTCAAAGGCTTTTATACAAAACTACAATTACAAAAAATAGATATACAAACAAAAACTGATTTGTCAAATTTGGTGAAAAACCTAATGCTATCTTTATTAATTAGTGACTTTGACAACCTTCCTACAAAATCAGTAAAATATGGCAAGTTTCTTCAGATTTCCATTAAATTCCTTGATAATTTGCATGATGAAATATATATGAAATCGAGTATTGTTAAACCTTCATACTATCTTAAGGATGATTCTGAAGAATCAAGTCTATATAACTTACAAGAATGCTTAAATGGAATGTTGTACGCTATTAAAAACCAATGAACAAGAATGAGTGTATAGCTTAGATAAGAATAGTTAAGAACGTTAAAATGTCTAGTAAATTTTGATCCCCACCGTCTCACGTGACGGGAATTGTGTCATCAGTTGTATTAATATTATTGCTAATAAACCCAATACACATCAGTTGTGGAAACAGAATATTGTGAACAGTTCATCTATGAGTTCTAACTAATATATTTCACGGTTTGATCAATAGTTAGAATTAACTCAATTTTTTACTGTTAAGAATTCTCTTTTGAGCACTATCTTTTGAAGTCACTCGATTCTAAGGAGCTATATTTTAAATTGAGCGAAAACAACCAACGTTTAAAACAGGACGCAATTAATATCAATCAGGCGACTGTACATATTAATTAACTTAATATTGATTTGATTAGTTAGTTTTATTCAAAGGTACAGCTTTAGAGATCAAATAATGGGCAAATCTGTGATATCTTCCAGATCCCTGGAAGCTAGTCCTATTTCAAAAACTGACAGAAATAACAAGCCCAATCACTCTAAAAGGAGTTCCGATAAACTATCTAATGTTATTGTATTGAACCCTGGATCCAGAAAAAAACCTCGAAAGTTTGAAACAACCGATAATATAATAGATGAGCGTAAAAATTCGAAAATTACAAGCAATTTGGGAGAGAATATTTATAATGGCACCCCTGCGGGTACTAGGAAAGACTCATCTCAATCTAATTTTATGTTCAATCCCATAAGGCAAGACCTGATAGGCTCTCTATTAAACAACTATTCTACAACTAATAGCGGACTTTTAAATCAGGGTGTCAATATAAACCTGTCCAAAGATCCTAACCAACAACTAATGGCTTATCAAAAATCTCAACTGATAGATTCAAATTTTCCTAGCTATTATCTCAATAATAGCGATAATCAATCGATGGCAGGCACATCCAACTCAGTCGGTGATGCGAACAAGCAAAAGAGTGATAATATATATTTACCTCCCCCAATAAGTACTCAGATGAGGCCCAATAATGAGTATGACAATAATGCATCATATCCCTCGAGATCAGATAGCATTTTTAGTTCTTTAATTCAGATGCCTGGCTCGAACGGAAATTCGATAAGCGGTATTTCTTCGGGATATAATAATAAGTACCCTTCCACATTGCAAAACTCTGCTGGCGGAATTAACAATTTAGGCAAATCAAGACAGTTGTCTTCCTTTCTTTCAGGACAAGATCAGATATCCCTAGAAAATTTAGAAAATTTGCTTAATAAAGAAAGTTTAGGAAACCTTTTAGCTTGGCAACAACAACAGCAACCACAAACAGATGATCAAAAAAATCCTCAGATAAAGCAAAAAGGTGATTCTATTGATCTCTTATCATGGGAGAATAATATTCTTCCAGGCTCAATAAGTGGGTTTTCTGGAAGCTTGTCTGATATTTTGGCTGGAATATCAAATGGAAGTATTGATTTTAGTAATATGAGCACAGAGCAAAGGAGAGATTCCATACTAAAAATATTCAATGATCTGCAAAACGCTAAACAAGCTAGAACAGCAAGCAGTAGTTCCACAGGTGGAACCAAGCTTAGAGAGGACATTTTTGATAAATCAAAACAACAAACCGAATTTGGTGGCCACCAAAAAGGCAATGATAATTTAACAGTAGGTGATAAGAAAGATAAGGTTTCTACTGCATCATCAATTTCTTCGAGGACTTCTGCACAATATAATGATGAACCCCAATCTCCTAAAACGTCTCCAAGTAATTTTCACTCGAGGTTGAATCAGCCCCTGGACTTGAATTCGGTTAATACTGCATCAAATATCGGTACTTCACCCCAGTCTCAGATGTCTCAAAGAGTTTTTCAAGGTTATCAACAACCTATGACATATAGATACTCCGATTATCCTATACCAATTTCACAGTCATCAAATAATCTATCGCCCAATACTATTGGAAGAAATGCTCAATCCCAGTATGGACAACCTATAGTGCAGTCATACTCGCAACAGCCTTATGTTCAAGGAAATTATATTCCATCTACACAACCTACACAGCAACATATACCTAATAAACAGAATACTAATGATGATAACAATCCATTAGTATCAGTTCAACAATATATAAAGTCAGAAGATGGGCGTCCACTTTTGGGGGCAACAAAAATAGATCAATTAATGTTAGTAATCCAGGCTCGGGATAAGGGTATTACGAATCAGATTCCACAAGCCTCGGACGGTAGTTTATTAGCCACTTCTGATGTGAAATCAGACAAAGGGTTGTTACCACAACCAATTAGTTTAGTAGGAGGAGTCGATAAGCCAAATAAGGTTAAGGATGGTGATGATGATGATTCCGATACAGAGGACAAGAGAAATAAGAAGAAGAAAATGAAAAACCAGCAATGTCCATTTTGTTTTAAGTATTTCACGCAATCAACTCATCTAGAGGTTCACGTTAGATCTCATATTGGGTATAAGCCATTTGAATGTTCCTATTGTCAAAAAAGATTTACTCAAGGAGGTAATTTGCGAACGCATTTAAGATTGCATACGGGAGAAAAACCATTTGAATGTGAGATATGCAATCGTTCATTCAGTCGTAAGGGTAACTTAGCAGCACACAGACTTACACATGAAAATCTTAAGCCATATGAGTGTAGATTAGATGGTTGCGATAAATCATTTACTCAGCTAGGAAACCTTAAATCCCATCAGAATAGATTTCATTTGGCTACTTTGAATGAAATGACACAGAAATTGGCAGAATTAGATGGTGAAGCAATAAAGAATTTACCCCCTAATGAAAAGAGTTTATTGAATTATTTCAAAGATTTGTATAAAAATTCTAATAAGGGAATTCGTGGAAGAGGTAGGAGAATTGCAACAACACACGAACCTGCTTCAGGACAGGTTCAACCTGTTGGTCAGACTGTAAACCCAAATATTCAAGGTCAATTCACGCAATCATTGCCGGTAGGCCAACAGCAAGTTAATTATATGAATGATGTTGCTTATAAGACTTCAAATCCTTTGAATGAAACTTGAAACCATAATTAGTTTTATTAAATATAGAATAGCACTAATGTATATACAATCAATTTGTTTTGATAGTAGCTCTAGATTTTTGCACGCGCGGTGCTGATATCACAAAATAAAAACGATGAATTTTAAACCTGTTACCAATCTCTACTAATGAATAAAACATGAATTTTTTGACTAAGACATTTAGTAGCTTGACTGGGTCTTCTATTCCTTATACCATACAAGATAAAGTAATCGACCCCAAATCCAACAGGATTCCAGATGCTAGATCAATTTGGACAATTTACAATGGGTTGAATCCCAAACAGGACAATGCACTTGTGTCTATCTTCGAATTTAATTTACAAGATCCATATAACAATCAAAAAAATTATATTAATTTAGCTAGAAACTGCTTTAAAAAGCTGAAACTTATCAAATATCCCGGAGTTATTTCTATTATTGATTTTATAGAGAATGACAATTATTTATACATAGTTACAGAACAAGTAACTCCGTTATTATCATACTTGCAGGTTAATAATGAAAGCATATCAACCGATGCTAAACTTTGTGGGCTACATGACATCTCGCAAGCCTTGCAGTTTATCAATTTCAACTGTAATTGCTTGCATGGTAATTTGAATATTTTTAATTCAGTGTATGTTACAAAATCCGGCGATTGGAAATTATTTGGTTTTGAGGTGTTGACTAATTTAAAATCAGATCCTGACCAGCCATATTACAGATATTCTTCGTATGTTCCAGGAATCGGAGATTCGCTACCGCCGGATATTTCGAAAGAAGGGATGGATTCGGTACGGAATTTTCCTTTTAAGCTTGATTCTTATAAATTTGGCGTCTTCATGTATTTGATTTTGCAAAACCAAAATTATTTAGATATTAGTTCAGATGTTAGTCATTCACAATTGGTAGTGGTAAACAACGTTGTTCCACACCGGTTGGCAGCCTCTTATAAGAGGATAGTGAGTGCCAAACCAAATCTAAGAACATCAATTGATAATTTTTTGAAAGAAACTGATTCTTATTTTCAAAGTAATGCCCTTGTTCGATTCAAGAAGCAGCTTGAGGAAATCCAAATTAAAAATGATGCAGATAAGCTTGAGTATTTCAAATATGAATTATCTCATATTATTAACCAAAGTGATGAATTAAAATTTCCTCCTGGTTTATTAGATTATAAGCTTTTACCGGAATTACTTATACAATTCCAAAATACTTTGAATACAAAGCCAACTATTAATTCAACTACGGAAGACCATCAAAGAAAACAGGAAACAATATCGATTCTATTGAATTATATTTTGAAGTTCGGTTCAACTTTGCCAAGCGATAGTTTTAACAAATTAATTAAGCCTATAATCTTTCAATCATTTCAATTGGCTGATAGGTCTGTGCGGTTAACACTTTTATCACACCTCTCTAGTTTCTCTGATAATTTGACAGAAGCTGAAGTTCAACTGAAGATATTTAATCCTATGATAACTGGATTTCAAGATACAAATTACATGATTAGAGAAACTACTTTAAAGTCTATTACGTCTATCATAGATAAGGTTTCCGTTAAGCAAGTAAATCAAGAATTATTGAAGATTTTAGCTAAGTCTCAGATGGATCCTAAACCGTCCATAAGAGTGAATACCTTAATTTTAATCATAAAAATATCAGAAAAAATTTACAATAATTCAAGAAACAATGTATTGATCACTGCATTGTCAAAATCGTTAAGGGATACTTTTATTCCATGTAAAATGGCGGCTCTTTCAGGATTCGAATCTTTACTTCCTAACTTTTCTTTAGATGAAATTTGTGGAAAGATTATGGGCCACTTGGCTATTTCTTTGATGGATCCTAGATCCTCAAGGGTAAGAGTTGAAGCTAGGAAAACTTTTAACTTGTATTTAGAATCTGTGGAAGTACACGCGGCTACTTTGGCTGATTTCGAAGCTGATGAAGACGCAGAAGAGAAGGAGTTTATGAGAAAGTTCGCTTCTGCTAATTCACCTACAACCGAAGTCTCTTCTGAAGCTGATGGCGCCGAAAGTTATTCTTTTGGATGGAATGTTGTCAACAAATTAGTCAGTTCTTCTGCGGTGGGAGGTACATTGAATAAGGATTTTGTCTCTTCAACACCTGATCTTACGAGAGCTTCGACACCTACCTTGCAACCTAAAAAAGAACAAGCGAGCACCAGCACATATACAGCATTGTCAGACAATTGGAATGATTGCACGATTGATGACAACGATGATGGATGGGGCTTTGGAAGTGACGAAGAACCAATACAGACTTTACCCAAAAAACCTGAATCTCCTTCAATCGGTAGGTTACTGATTTCTGATAATTCCACGAAGCCTGTACCAAAAAAGAAAAGCGGTTTACGTTTAGGCGCTAAGCCTGAAAAGAAGAAACCGCAATCTTCACTCAATTTAGTTATCGATGTTGATGATGATGACAATAGCTGGGATGCAGATAGCAACTGGTAAAGACTTTAGGCATATTTCAATAATGCTAATCTTTTGTGCACATTTAATGATTAATAATATATTCTATTTGCATAAGATTAGACTTATGAAATTTTTCATATAAATTTATAATTTATCTACATTATTTCATATAAAATATTAATTCAGATATTAATGAATCAAGAATTTGACTAATGGTGTAGTTAAAAATGATAAAATGCATTTTTAAAAACAATTCAAAAATTCCTATTTATTGGTGTCAAAGATCCACAAAATTTAAACTATCTGCAATTGAAACGCGATTGGACGAAGAATAAATATTCTCATTCTATTCTATCCATCACACTGATCAAGAAATATGTCCAATGGACTGATTCTGTATCTTTACCCCAAGAAGGGAAATGAAATTAGTGTATGTGTGGACTATATCATTAGGTTACTCCAAAAACATTTTACAAAATCAAGCAATCAACTAGCCGATGATAAAAGAGATGTTACTGAGGAATTTAGCGAGTCTAAACCACTAGGCGGCAAGATAGAATATTTTAATAGTACCATTCCTAACAAATTATTTCTAATTATCAAACAACATCAGTTTGCAGATGAAGCTGATCTTATGAAAAGTATTAACTATAATAAAGTTGATAACTTAGGAGATTTGATTTCACATTTACATACTATTACAGATAACACAACTATTGTAGTTATTGAGAGTTTGGAACTCATAATTAAGAATACAAGGATGGATTATAACGAGGTAAATCGAACAATAATACGGCTTTTGAGGCTTCTAAAAAATAGGGGCACCTCTAATTTTATTCTCACCACATATAATAACCCATTTATTAGCAACAACTGTGATAGTGAATATGAAATAGAAAATCAGAAATCTAAATAACTATTAAGGATTATCTACATCTATAAAATAGCCACCTGGAGTTCTTTGCTATATAGATGTCGCTTTTATCATTGGTTCTCAGTTTTCGATATTTGTTTAGTCTCGTAATTCAAATCATTTAAGCGGGGTCAAAAATGGAGTACATATCTAGAAAAATTATGTACTAATATATATATATATATAAATAAACTGTGATCGGCTAATAAAACAATACTAAAATATGGAATAAATATTGGCAAAAATGATTACACCATTGGTATTATCACCAAGTGAATCGTGTACAACTATAGCTAATAACTATAATTATGATTCAACTATTATGCAAAACTGCCTAATGGAAAGATTAGACATGTGTCGTGATCCATACATAAAATTGATTGAAGCCAATACAAACCAAACAAATGTGGTGAAGTTGACAGATATCTTGACGCTAGTTAAAGAATTTGCTTTGATAGAGAAGGATCAGTTACGAGTTTCCCACTTGTTTATATACCTTATGATCAATATGCTGGTGTTATTGGGCAAGGATTTGGGTATTAACCAGGTGAGGTTGATGCATTTGGGAAAACAATATATATACAAGAGCAAAGATTTACTTTCAAGCCTCAGATTGGATATGAATCCATGCATGCATTTATTTGTGAACTACAACATTCCCGCCATCAATATGCCTATCAGGTCGATTTTGGAAGAGGAAGGAGACGTGACATATTTTGAGAGTATGTTTAAGGGATTCAAAGGTATGAAATTAGCATTGAAAAATAAAGGTGAACCTAGAGAAAAGGTCCCTAAATTCACAAAGATGTCTATGAGATTTCGATCTAGACTGAAAACAGTTTAGAACCAGATCTTTAGCATCCTTATTGAAATAACGCATTTATAAAATATCAGTACTCGGCCCTAATCATTGTTCAAACTAGCAGTACCCAAGGATATCATTGGCTTTATAATTCTTTATTTATTTAAATACAGGGGAATGGGTTGTACACACACGTAGAGACGTAAAAGCTTATTGTAAATCGAATAATGCGGTACAATGATATTTAAATTGAGAAACATATCTAAATTGAAAGTAATAGGATATGTTATCATACTGGTTTGGTAAATATGGAAGGTCGGATCCTCAAGATTGAATTATATCAACTAAAAATGTTACCCAAATAGTGCCTACTCTATCACGCTACAGAAATATTACAATTGATTTAACTATTATGACATTTATAGATAATTAAATGTACAAAAGAAATGAAACTCACTTCTAATCTTTCATTAATTTATCTTCTTCTCAAAGAGTAGAATAATAAATTAAAAAAAACATATACAAACAGAAAACCCAACTACTTCGACTAAATAAACAATTACCAATAAAATGTGCAAATAAAATTATGCAATCTTCACACAACTATTTCTATTGATCCTTTTATTCTTCATTTAATAACCGAAGGTAGCTAATTGCTTAGCAACATCAGATTCAGCAGTAGAAGCCTTAGCAGCGTTAATTTTCTTGGTCAAAGCCTTCTTCTTAGCGTAGTATTCAGCACTTTGTAACTTTCTCTTTTCTTCTAACTTGTCAACAATGGACTCGTATTTCCAACCAACGGCAGATGATAATTTACCAACGGTGGTGTATTTTCTACCTTGTTTTAATCTTAAAACTCTTAAAGCTTGAGGAACAACAACTCTCTTCTTCTTGTCGTATGGTGGTGGAACACCTTCGAAGACCTTAAGTCTTTCTAAGGCAGCCTTACCTCTGGCAGTCTTGTGAGGAATCATACCTCTGAGAGCTTTGTAAAAGATTCTGGATGGGGCTCTGAAATGGAATGGACCGTGAGTTTTGTTGAATCTGGTAGCCTTTCTTAAGTAGTCATGGTATTTCAATTTGTTTCTGAAGAATTCACCAGAGATGTTTAAAGCTTCGGCTCTGACAACGACGATTTTTTGACCATTTAATAATTGCTTAGCAACAATAGAAGCTAAACGACCTAATAAATGACCTTTACCATCAATAACAACAACTGGTTCAAAAGTAGACATTTTTATTTATGAATGAAACCTGGTTAAGAATCTAGTAAAAGAATCTTTTTTATGGGAGAAATTTTCTTCTTTTTTTTTTCACCACTATAGGGTAAGTGAAAGTTTTCCAGACCAGATGGGGGACGAACCAAACGAAAATTTGTGAGACGAGCGAAAAAAAATGAAATATTACACAAAAGCTCCAAATATTGTTACACAAAAACCAATAGTACTAAATGCAGTAAATATCGTAAGAAATTGCTAATAAATTGGCTGTCACATGATTAGGGCTCGACAACCAAAAAGTCATGATATATTCATGTGATATAATTTCTACATGTAGTATACAGTACTAGCCCTAAATACTATTCAACTAAATACTGTATTGGTTTAATGGAAGTGAATACAATCATGCAGAAGCTACAGAACAACTAGATTGACTGTCGCGAGCTACAAAGCGATAATGGAAACAGTAATATAAATTGAATTCTATATAAATCATAAATTAGATTAGGATTCGCATAATAGAATATAGTATGAAGCAAGGCTCAAATAATACTCTATTGTGACAGAAGTATGATACAGTTCAATGTTGACTCAAAAGCTTTCATTTAAATATACTGAAAAGTTCAAAAAATTAAAAAACAAAATTGTAGATCGGCATTATTGTAAAGAATTAGATAGGATCTACATCAGGGGTGAAATGTTTATGTTGCGAAATATGCATTTTTGTGATATGGAACTAAACTCTAATTTCTTTGGAATCTATCAGCTTATTAACGATAGCAATGATAGCTTCGATAGATGCTTCAGCCACATCGGTGTTGATTGCAGTACCCCATCTTGTAACCTTTTCATTAGCATCATTCAAGTAGCTTAATTGAATGTAGGTTGCGGCTTTACCTTGGCTTCCAGAACCTAAGTTGTGTTCACTGTAATTAACAACTTCGAATAAAGTGCCAAATTCTTGAGCAATGGCGTCAATAAATGAAGAAATTGGACCATTACCCTTACCTGAGACTTCTCTAGATTGACCGTTAACCTTTAAGAGTGCATTGATAACTCTGTCATCTGACTTGGAAGTAGCACCCTTAACCTTAGAGATGTCGAAATCTTCTAAATGAACGGTAGCATCGCTGCGAGAAAAATAAGCTTCTTTGAATAACTCAATAATTTCATCAGTCAGTAATTCTCTACCCAAGCTATCAGCTCTATTTTGAACGATACCAGAGAATGCAACTTGTAATTGCCTTGGTAGGTCTAAGCCTAAAGATCTTAAGATAACCCAAGCAGCACCACCTTTGCCAGATTGGGAATTAACTCTGATGACAGCTTCGTAATTTCTGCCAATATCCTTAGGGTCTAATGGCAAGTATGGGATTTTCCACTTAAGATCACCTTGTGCGTATCTCTCTTCGGCCTTAGCAAATCCTTTCTTAATAGCATCTTGGTGGGAGCCAGAAAATGCACAGACAACTAAAGAACCACCATATGGAGCTCTTGGATGAACTTGAATCTTGTTACATCTTTCGTTAACTTCGATTAAGGAGTCCATATCGGAGAAGTCCAAACCTGGATGCACACCTTGGGTGTACATGTTTAATGCAACAGTAACCAAGTCAACATTACCAGTTCTTTCACCATTACCGAATAAGCAACCTTCAACTCTATCAGCACCTGCCATTAATCCTAATTCCGCAGCTGCTACCCCACACCCTCTGTCGTTGTGAGGATGAACGGAAACACAAACTTTTTCTCTTTCAGAAATTTCATTACAGAAGTATTCAATTTGATCAGCATAAATATTTGGAGATGCAACTTCCACAGTAGCTGGTAAGTTGAAAATAATTGGATTTTCGACAGTTGGTTCCCAAACCTCTTTGACAGCTTCACAAATTTCAACAGCAAATTCAGTTGGCGAGTCTGAAAAACATTCTGGCGAAAACTCAAAACTCCATTCAGTTTCTTGCATATTTGGATCATCCTTGGTCAATGATTTGACTAGTTTGGTGGTTTCTACGGCTTTTTTAATAGCATCTTCTTTAGTCATATTAAAAACAACATCTCTGAAAACATCAGAAGTTGCTAAGTATGTATGAACTGTTGCCTTCTTTGCACCTTTAAGAGATTCGACTGTTCTTCTAACTAACTCTTCTCTTGATTGAGTAAGAACTTGTATATTAACATCACTTGGAGCATTTGCAACTGCATACTGAGTGAAATCAAAATCAGTTTGTGATGCTGAAGGGAAGGAAACTTCGATTTCTTTAAATCCGATATCAAGCAACTTGTGAAAGTATTCTTTTTTCTCTTTAACGGTCATTGGATCTGGTAAAGATTGATTACCATCTCTCAAGTCGGTAGATAACCATCTAGGTGCTTTTTTTATGCTTTGATCTGGCCATTTTCTGTTGTTTAATGTAACTCCTTTGAAGGCTGAATACTTGATGGAAGGATCTTTGAGCATCCCAGTTCCAGCTTTCACTGAAGAAATACCAGTTTTCTGCAAAAGAGTAAGTGTTTGTTTGAACATCTCAAAATACTGCAAAAAAATATTACTTTACTCGAAAGAACTGTTTTACCCTATTTTAAAATATAATAACAGATTTCCTTTTCTCTGTATTTACCTAATATTGGTTATAGTAAGAATGTAGTATAAAACAGAGCAAGTATCGCTTCGTTATTTATAAATCTGGAGAGACGAATAATAGATTTTTCAATTGTAAAAGGCCCGGTACCGCTGAAAATTTTTTTGTACATTAGTTTCACGTGAGTTGTGGAACCACCCCACTGGTATTAATCTTTTACCCTTCGATTACCATAAGCATGGTGATGATGGGTTATTTGAATGCAGGTATTCTTCCTGTGGTTTATTGTAGACTTCAGCGACTGCTTCCACAAAATGCTTTTCTAATCGTGATTCTATGACATTACAGCGGAAGTTGCAAAATGCTATGAAATACATATCAAGTCTAAAATCATTGAATATTAGAGCATTATCTTTGTATTCTACTATCTACCTTTTTAATCACAAATTCTTTACTAAGCTTATTTTCTCCTACTAATTTCTCAACTTTTAATCTCTCAATAATCATTTGAGTACATTACGGGCTTATGAGCGATAATTAGTTAAATGTTCATCTGTTTAAAAGTGTTTTGAGGATATTATCCTAAAAACGAACTAATCTTAGTAAATTGTAACCATATGATAATTCGTTCTAACTAAATAATTCATTATTTTGCAAATTATTCTTTGAAATTGTCATATTGCAATTTTTGATGTTTGAAAATAAGAACTACAATTTTTTCGATATCTAACTACGTGGGGCTCAAGATCTTTTAAAGGAGGTAAGACAATCAGAGTATTTTAGTCTTCACTCTCAGGAATAATCTTAAGCTGACTTGCTGGAAGAAAACCCCAGAAGTTCTTAATGAAGCAATGCGAGGCACGTGACTGAGCCAAAATTTTTCACCTGAGATGCCCTGAATATCATTTATCTAAGAAAATTTCTTACCCACTTATCAATTCTTTTTATAATTGTTATAGAATTAAGAGGAAAATGGCTAAAACTTCAAGTAAATCAGCTAAAGTTGATAAGAAACAAACCAAGGCTAAAAAAGTCGAATCAAGCTCAGAATCTAGCTCTTCAGAATCAGAATCCAGCTCATCTTCTTCCTCATCAGACTCAGACTCAGACTCAGACTCTTCTTCCGAAGAAGAAAAGAAGGAAGTAAAGAAAGAATCTTCTGATTCTTCTGATTCTTCTGATTCTTCTGATTCTTCTGATTCTGATTCAGATTCAGAATCTTCAGAGGAAGAAAAGAAAGTAGAGAAGAAAGAAGTTAAGAAAGAAGTTAAGAAAGAAGTTAAGAAAGAATCTTCTGACTCTTCTGATTCTTCATCTGAATCTGAATCAGACTCAGACTCAGACTCGTCATCTGATTCTGAAGAAGAAAAGAAAGAAACTAAGAAAAAAGATTCATCTGATTCTTCAGACTCAGACTCAGATTCAGACTCAGACTCTAGCTCAGACGAAGAAGAAGAAAAGAAGGAATCTAAGAAGGACTCCTCATCTGATTCTGATTCATCCTCAGACTCAGATTCCAGCTCAGACGAAGAAGAAGAAGAAGAAGAAGAACCAAAGAAGCGTAAGGCTGAAACTACTGAAGAAGAGCCAGAATTCAAAAAATCAAAGGTTGAAGAAGAGCCAGCTACTTTGTTTGTTGGTAGATTATCATGGAGTATTGATGACGAATGGTTGAGAAGAGAATTTGAACCATTAGGAGGGGTCATTAGTGCCAGAGTTATTATGGAAAGAGCAACTGGTAAGTCCAGAGGTTACGGTTACGTTGATTTCAGCTCCAAATCAGCTGCTGAAAAGGCCTTACAAGAATATCAAGGTAGAGAAATCGATGGTAGACCAATTAACTTAGATATGTCTACCGGAAAGCCTCACGCTTCTAATCCAAGAACTGATAGAGCTAAGCAATTTGGCGATGTTCCATCTGCCCCATCTGATACCTTATTCATCGGTAATTTATCTTTCAACGCTAACAGAGATAATTTATTCACCGTCTTCGGTGAATACGGTAGTGTCATATCTTGTAGAGTTCCAACTCATCCGGACACTCAACAACCAAAAGGTTTCGGTTACGTTCAATTCTCCTCCATTGACGAAGCTAAGGCTGCTTTAGAAGCATTAAATGGTGAATACATAGAAGGCCGTCCATGTAGATTGGACTATTCTACTCCAAAAGATAATGCTCCAAGAGGAGGAAATGGAGGATTCGGTGGTCGTGGTGGATTCGGTGGTCGTGGTGGCTTCGGTGGTCGTGGTGGATTTGGTGGCCGCGAAAGATCTACTCCACCAAGGTCCGCTCCCAACGCTGCTGAATTCAAAGGTACAAAGAAAACATTTGACTAATTATCTTAGATGCTGATCCAATAGGTATTTCATTCTGCACTTGTATACTACAACCAAAATTTTTTTCCATATAGTTTTTTGTTCTAAGTACGTGTTGTGATAAGCTAATAGTAATTCACATTTTTATCTTATCTTTATTAGAATCATTGAAATTTCACATTCGCTAAAACTTGTAAACGTATAGACCTTGTGTATCTGACATTGCCATTATATCCAGAAAATGTGTCTAATTAATTTGCCTAATCTCATGTTAAATATTATCTGTCATACTGTTTACTGTAGAGGCACAGTTTTGGCTGAAAGCAGACCCATCCGAACCGGTGGCCCTGTCTGAATAGGTATCTGCAACGGCGAAATAGATGAAATTTTGCTTTGACTGGACATATCTATTCAAAATTATTATATTACGAGAGCAAACAAGGCTGATTATTGACGGAATATGCAACATCCCTAAACATCCCCGACCGAACCTGTATTTAAGTATATGTCTTGAATTATATCAAGTATCTCTCCCTGTTCTTGCAATCCTGATTTAGCGAGTCGAACAATAAATATTGCCCGCAACAAAATACCCTTGTAACTGCATATAAAATCACGTCAAACGAGACATTTAGTCAAATAGTTCATTAAGTGAATCGCTCCTTTGATACTATTTATTCTAGATCCAATAATAGCATATAAATTAAAGAAATTGAATAAGTTTCAAACAATCGGCGTAAAACCATAAATCATCTTGAAAACAGACATTAGTTTTTAATTACAGTCCTATATAATTCCATTAAGAAATTAAAAGACTTGCGTTGAGTTTTGAGATTAGTACCACGTTCAATGAAATAGAATATGAGGCGAGTCGTATCTAAACTAATACAAAGCAAGCCTGGCACAGTTCAGTCAGGAAATGGGCAAGATATATCTAATTATAAAATAGACTTTAGTTCTGTTAAAGATTTCTATATACTGTTGGATGACCCCCACAAATCGTGGCTTCCGGGAGACGAAATAGCTGGGAAGATCATATTAGTTTCTAAAAAGAACCTTGCCAATATACTCCTAACACTTTCATTGATTGGATATGTCAAGGTAAATTCCATATCCCATTCAAAATTAAGACCTGTAAAGCATAGTTTATTCCATCACACCATAAGCATATACGGAGAAGAGCAAAACTCTTCCAGTTCAGCAGAATTCGAAAACGGGTTGTACAAAGGAGAGCACAGATTCCCATTCATCGTTAAATTGCCAGTAAAGAGGATATTTACTAGTATAGATTTCGGAAAAGGGTCCATCAAATACATTTTGAGAGCTTCCATAGGAGATTTGGATGCCGCAAGTTTAGTAAGTCCATCAATCCAAGCATCATCTCCAGAATCACCTGTTAGTCCAAACGGAGTTAGTATAATAAATAAAACAAGAAATTTAAAGATCTTACAAAATGCTAATTACACATGTGAAAAAATAATAAATTTGGTGAAACCAATTGATGTTTCTAAGTTACCTATACCTAAGCCCAAGAGATTTATAATTAAAGATCCTAGGCGGTCTAAAATGCTTTCACGAACACAATCTTCAACATCTACTATCAATACTTTCAATACAATCGATACTCTTTCATCCAATAACTCGGATTCTGCAACTGCAAATGATAATAACTCAAATATCAATACACCAAGCTCAAATCCTACTACACCTGGAGAGGCAACAAAGCCTGATACAATTAGGGTGTGTTTGGATATTCCTGAAAAGGGATACATTAGAGGAGAATCAATCCCAGTAAAAATTACCATAAATCATTTAAAGAAGATACAAGATTTGAATGGAATAATCGTGACATTTGTTAGAGTTTGTAGACTTGATAATGGTACAGATGGCTTGTTTGAGTCCTTTAGAAAAGACTTGCAACAGGTAATTATTCCATTGTATGTCGATCCAGTTACTTATCAATCGGAAATCAATACTAGTATAAGAGTTCCTGCGGACGCATTTCCCACCATTTCTGGCTGTCCGCTAGTTTCTTTTCAATATTTTATTGAAGTGTTGATCAACTTATCTGGTAAATCCTTGGCAATTGATAATAAAGATGGTCTACAGTCAAATAAGCAACCAGATGAATCACTTGACTTGAAAATGTCTGGCGATTTTAAATTTAATTTTAATTCTGGTATAACCAAATATCTGGTTGAAAGATCTGGTTTTGTAAACACTGATCGATATAAGAGAATGAAAAAATTCTTACAAATGACATCAGAGGTTATAATAGGAAGTTGCAGACTGGGAATCAAGAAAGATAATCTGAAAAATAATGAGGATAATGAAAACAGAAATCCTAATTCTAATCCAAACTCACCAGCAATAAATAACCAATCAGGCTCCTCTCCAATGACACACCCAGAAATATCAAATACTCCACAGATATCTAACCATTCAGATTCGAGTGATAATATTCTTACTCCTCCTTATGTAGAAAATTCATCTTTGCATACAGATTTTAACATGGTGCCAACTTACTATGAAATTGAAAGTAATTCATTAAACAGTGATATTGTTTCTTTTCCTCAACAAAGGCAATTATCTGAAAAGGAGCAGATGAGAGCTCACGAGGAGAGCTTATTACCATCAGAGCCACCCCCTGATATTGAAATTGAAGCAGGTGAAGCTACAGAGTCAAACTCTGTAAGAAGAAATGATTTTTTGGAGCATATTTCGGAACTGGATGAGCTACCCCAATTTTATGGAAATCCCATGGATATTCTAAATTCTGATAGCTATTCTCAACTCGAAAATCAAGAAGAACCAGATGTTACACTGCTCCTGGCCGGTATGGATGGCAGTGACAGCGCTAACACCTAAGAAACATGTTTGGGACCAGTAAGTCGTATCATTAGACATCGCTTGATTCAATGATATATTTTAAGGAAAATCGCATAGTTCATCATTTAGTTTCAGCAAAGTTTCCTCAGCGTGCCTGTATTCTATAAGAATTTAAAACTAGTATCTTTCTTATTGAAAGCAATATAGTAGCAAATAGACATTCTAATAAGTACAACTGTGGTTTGATTAATAAATCAAATTAATCTTTCGCTCTAAAATCAAGGGATCTACAGTTAATAAATGAATAATATTAAAATTTATTTTCAATACCGAACACTAATTAAACAAGTTTTGTTACAATAGCGTATATGATTGAATAAATACTAGAGATGCCAGTTAAACACTAAACTTCAGTGCGAATTTTGAACGAGATATAACTGCTTTTGCAAAGAAGCGACATTTTCTTTAAGTTGGTCTCTTTCTTGTTTCAAGACATAAACATCTGCTTCAAGATCTTTGACTTTTATACTAAAATGGGCACTAGTAAGGCCACCGTCAACATCATCATAATCATCTACATCATGATTATCATCGTCAGCAGCAGTAGCATGATCATATTTACTGTTGCCCAAGGAAGTATCTGGGGAAGCAATATCGTTGCTGATAGAGTTTTTAGAGCTATGTCTTTTACTTGCCTTTTTGAATAGCTTAAGTTCATTATTCTCATTAATCAATTTTTCAATTGTAGTCCTTTGATTGTTCAATTCATCTTGAGTTAATCTCAATGCCTTGCTGTTGTTGTTGACAGACTGTAATGCATCGCGGTAATTAATTTCAAAAGTTTTCAATTGTTCTAACTTCAGATTCAATTCCTTCTTCAAATTAGCAATTTCAGCTGAAGAATCCATTTCATTTTGTTTACTTATTCTCAATAAGTCGTCCACTTGCTTCTGGAGTTTAGTGACAATAGGATTTTCATCATTATTTAATTCAATTGATTCTTTAATGCCTCTAGATGTACCATCATCTCTAGTTGACCATAATTGAACTAAGTTCTCTAAATGGGATGAAATGTCCCTCTTAGATATTCTTCCGGTAGTTCCAGTACTTGAAATTGAAATATCTTTTTGGTTACTTGAATCAGCACTGTTATCGGATTGGACCTCATCATAAAATATTTCCACATCGGAATGAATTGACTTGTAGTTGCTGAATTCTATTTCAACATTTTCGAATTTAGCTTTCCATTCATTGATATCCTTTTGAAGATACTCTTGATCTCTAACTTGACTTGATAAATTAGCAATCTTTTCTTCTTGAGCTTTTATAATCTTTTGAAAATCAGACAAGTTATTGATTTGATTATTCATAAAAGGGAGGAATTTCGCTAGCTTTTCATTAAGCTTTGAATTTTCATCTTCTAGGTAAATCAATTTATTCCTTGTCTCCAATCTATCAATTTTATATTTTGTTAGTTCACTGACAGTAGGCCGAGGGATACCTTTCAGATCTTTATCATCATCAATTTCAATTTCTTTTGGATCTATTGCTAACTTTAATTCTTCTATAATAGAATCCTTTCCATCTAATTGCTTTTGTAAATTAGTAAGCTCCTCTTGGTGGGAAAGCCTAGAAGACTGATTCTCAAGGCGTAATTTATTGATTTCTTCAGTTGCATTTTGCATCTGCGTTTTAGTAGTTGCCTTCAAGGTAAGTAATTCGTTACCCAATTCTGTAACCATTTTCTTAACTTTAGAATCATCGGAATGCCCATTAGTATGTGAAATGATGCCTTTGGATCTAGTTTCAAAACTTTCGGGAGCTCCACCTAAAATTTGAGTAGGATTATTATCAAGTCTTGTAGGTTTGTCCTTTAATTCATCCGGAATAACTGCAAGCCCTTTATTATGCGATGGAGGTGAGCTACCATTGGTAATTTGAATCTCAGGATCAGGTAACTCAGATTGAGCAATATTTAAATCGTTCTCCGTATCATAGTTATCATCTGAGATTGTACCTGAAGGAACATCTACCTCTACAAATTTATCTTGAGGTTGATAAACTTCTTGTGGAATTATCTTAGGAGAACCCTCTGGAGTTCTAAAATCGTCAATTCCAGCAGAAAGACTCTTTCTGTGAGTTTCCCTATTCTGTTTTGAAGTGCTTGCGTTTGCAGCCAATTTTTTAGCTGCCAACTTGGATATATTTAATGGAATATCAACTAAAAAGTTTTGAACTGTGTTCAAGTCCAACTCATATATCATAGTGCCTACTTCTTCACCATTGAATTCTTCATAAGTTTCGTAATCAGTTGGGTCATTTGTTACGTAATCGTTTTTATCACCACCCATTATGACCAATCTATTATACTTTTGAAAGTAAGTCATAGAATGTCCACATCTCGGACCTGGACCATCAGCTAATGCCGAATCAGAGATTTTAGACCAAACAAGTGTTTGCAAATTCAAGACATACAAGGAGTTGTAAATTATTCCACTGAAATCATTACCGCCATATATGTATAATTTGTTATCAACAATGCAGCTTGAATGCTCATTCACAGGCAAAGGGATATTCCCTGTAGTAGGCACTTGTGTCCATTTATTAGATAATACATCAAAACTCCATAAATCATTTGAAACCTTCTCATTATTGTAAACACCGCCAAATATATAAATTTTCGTTTTATCAATAGACATTGAGTGATTAGTCAATGGCGGTGGCTTAAAATTATTTGCAGGTTCGACAAGTTCCCATTTTGCTTTTGGGCTCTTGAAACTATTCAATTCGAAGTAGTATAGGTCGCTATATACATTGTTTTCGAGTTGACCACCATATAAGTATAGTCTTGACGAGTTATTATTCAAAGAAATCGCACCAATTGTGTGACCATATCTACCATTTGGCTTATTCAAAATGTGACTTGGAATAGTATATTTGTTATTATTGATGTTGAATAAATAGAAATTATTATCGGGATGACCATTAAAATCAGTATCAACTGTATCACCCCCGTAAACGATGAAAGCATTTCCACATAGCACCGCGGAATGTCCAACTCTTGCTGGTGGGTTATTGAGATTTACAACCTCAATGTTGATTGCTTTATAAGTTTTCACATCCCCCGATCGCGTTTCTTGAGGGATAATCTTCCAGGTGTCTCCAAAGACAGAGCCTTCCTTCAATCCTCCCATAAGAAACATTTCGTTTTTCTCGCTGGATATAGAAGAGGCTGCATGCCTGTAGCGAGGGAATGGAGAATCAAATAATTTATACCTTCTCCATGGTGAAGTAGCCATGACGCTATATTTGTCAATTTGTGGAGTCTGTACGTCGGGTTGGCTGTAGCCAGTAACTGGAGCATGGAATTGTTTATCTATCATCGCTGGCTCTTTCAAATTCTGGGGTTGACGAATTGGTGAAATGGGTTGCTTCTGATTAACCTGTTCACTGGTTGTTATAGATATGTCAGCTTGTTCTTCAGATTTCCTTTTGTTCTTTCCAAATTTAAACCGGGGAGCCATTGGAACAGTTAGATTAAACTGATAGATGTGGAAATTTATGATTTATATATTGTTTAACTAGGTTAGTGAGTGATAAAAATATGTTACACAAAATGGTTTTAATTTTTGTGTGCAAGTTATTACTATAATAGGAAAATTACTTGGATTGATTTCCACTATTTGGTATGAAGATTAGTATACCCCACCTATTTGAATTAGGTACAATAAAGGTATTAACTATAACGAGTAATTAGACAGAATAGATGTCAGGGTAGAAAATATTAAAAATTGTCACATTTAGAGAAGGCTCCACCGATATTAGCTAAATCTGATCCAAAACGCAATTGAATCCTTGATGTACAGTCATAAATAATAGTGAATGAAAATATTGTTGAAAATATTGAAGTGGTTCAATATACAGAGAATGTAATGTCGTACTTTACATATAGTTTTGTCTTGTAGCAACAAATTTTAGAAATCGTAGTATCCATACTCAAGCATGTGTTGCACACGCAGTGACAGACGCAAATAAAAATTCATTGGCTCGAAGCTTCAGTGATAATTTTGATAAAGCTTCAGAGCTAGAAGGATGGATTCGATGGATTATGACCCAATTGAAACGTTATATAAACTCTTTAATTCACCTGAAAATCTAGATGAATTACCTCAAGTACTATCCTACACAAATGCATATAAACAACAACTAAATAAACAAATCAATGATGAAATTAGAGAATATACTCCCGTAGAATTGGGAAAAGATATCGAGGATTTAATTGTTGCTATTAGGGATACTAGAAATAGGACAGCAAATATGCAAGCAACAATTGATACAGTATCAATGAATATACAGAAATTAGATAACTGTAAGAAAAATTTGGTGTTATCTATGACAGTTCTCAAGAGGCTTCAGATGTTGATCAATGCAAACGAAGCACTTAATGCAGTCATCCCAACACATAACTATCAAGAAATTTCTCAGTTATTCAGTGTCGTTAGAGATTTATTGGATTTCTTTAAACCATATAAGTCTATCGATGAGATTAATCAACTAAGCATGTATGTGTCAAAAACTCAAAATAAATTAATAGATGATGTTTTCATTGACTTTGAGGACTCCATAGTAAATAAGAAAGAGGATAGAAATGAGCATTTGATATTTGGATGTCATATTTTGGAAACAATTGATGTAAAGTACAAGGAGAAGTTATTGAATTGGTTTTACAACTTACAATTGAAGGAAATTAAGACTATTTTCAACAGCTTCGAGGAGGCAGGTTCTTTGGAGAACTTAAATAGAAGATTCATTTATTTCAATAATGTGTTGAATCAGACAAAAACATCTTATCTCAAGTTTTTTCCTCCGGAGTGGCAGGTAGACCTCCAACTATGCGAAATGTTTTGCAATGTAACTAAAGAGGACTTACAAAGCTTGGTCAAAAAATCTGTAGACTCAAAAATATTATTGGATTGCTTAACCAAAACATTAGAATTTGAGAAAAGACTAAATGAACAATTCAAAACGAATGACTTTAGTCAATACATACTGATAGTTTTCGAACCATATTTGCTGATTTGGGTAAAAGAGCAAGATGCTCAGCTACAGTCTAAATTCCTTGAATTTTTGTCTATGCCAAAAATTCCAGAAGAATTTATATCTACCAATAATTCGGATGATTTTTTGATGATCTTGAGGGTAAACAATTTGCCAAACATATCGAATTCTTCCATCGAACTTTTCAAGTCATTTCAGAAAATTTTAACTCAACTATTAAAGTTGAGTAATGGAAAAGCATTGATTGACTTGGGAAACTTGTTCATCAAATATTTGTATGAGTATAATAACAAGATATTATTACCAATTCTTCCAAGCAATGAAGAGCATCTAAATGGAATTGTATCAATCAAATACGTGACCATGTTACTCAATACAGGTGACTATATTATCAATAATATAACAGACTTACTGAATAAGTTTGATAACCTAATAAGGAAAGAATTTAAGGGCAGACTTAACTTTGAAATTGTGAAAGAGATATATTATCAATTAATTAATAAATCAGTTTCAAGCTTACTTGAAAAAATTAATTTTGATTTGAAATTCTCGTGGAGACAGTTCACAAATGCCAATTGGTCAAATATGGATACAGTGAAGGAACATTCGACATATATGTCAGATTACATCAACTCATTGATTGACAATATTAAATTAATTTTGCCTCTTATAATAAGAGACAGTTACATTAAAACCTTTTGTAATAGATTGGTCGAGTCTATTGTAATATCATTTATGAACAGCCTCAGATTAATCAAGCCACTATCAATTCTTAATATTGAACAGATTTTACTAGATCTTGAAACATTGAAAAAAGCAGTTATATCCTTTCCTTCATACGCTGATCCTAACTATGAAGAAGGTAAGAGTTCAGATGTTTCTAATCTATACAAAAAATTTGTGAATAATCAATTTTTAAGGGTAGAAACTATATTGAATGTATTGAAAGCCCCAGCATTACCCGTTGATAATATCATAGAGACTTACTTTCAAGAAATAGGTGATAAATCAACAAAAAACTTTATGAAAATCTTATCATTAAAGGATATAGAACAATCAGACCAGGTGAAATATGTGGAGAATTTCAAATTACAATTGACGTTAGGTAATGACTTGATTGATGAATCTCCCATTCTTGCACACCTTGAAGACGAAAAAGAACAAGTTGAAGGCACAGAAGAGGTGGAAGCAAGATCTTCAAAAAACAATTCCTCGGAGATGAAATCTCCTAGAATTATTTCTTCTAACTTGAAAATTAACAACTTAGAGAAAAACTTCCGAGAATTTGCATTAAACGGAGAAAATCATGTAAGCAAATTTAATGAAAACTTCAAGAATTTTGGAAAATTCTTCAGGAAAGATAACTCCACTGAATAGATAGTTTTATATTTACAATAGAAAGAAGTATGATTATTCAGAATGAATATGTTCTATGTACAGAAATCTCTGAAAGTCGTGCATGAGAAACACTGAGCAGATGTGAAAATCAAGAAGGATTACTTACGATTACAAATTATCAATCAATGTATCATGGGACGAATAGTAAAGATATGTGGGATAAGAACAGAAGAAGCTGCAATTAAGGCTATTGATTCAGGCGCAAACTTGCTAGGAATAATTTTAGTGCCAAACAGGATAAGAACGATAGACCACGATGTTGCTAAAGCTATTTCAAAGCATGTAAGAAATAAAAGGAAATCTAATGAATTTGAAACAGTTCAACAGATATTTGAGTTTTTGAAAAATAAGAAATTTAGTGACTCCAATGAATATTTCTTCGAATTTTCCAAAATACTTATATCGAATGGACCTTTTTTGGTTGGTGTTTATAGAAATCAAGCAATTGAGGAAGTTTTCAGATTATCTAATGAACTAGGTATAGACTTCATTCAACTTCATGGTAGTGAAGACAAAGGTGCATTTTTAAAGGCAAATTCAGATCTAAATTTTGGAATAATTTCAAGGTATGTCATCCCGCACGATGTAAAACTCATGAGGGAATCTTTTCCTAGATTCTTCAATAAAAACGGGTTCGCATTGCCTTTACTAGATTCAGAATTCGGGGGTGAAGGTAAGACAATAGATTGGAGCATAGTTGAGGAGTTAGACTTCGGTAAATTTATTTTGGCCGGTGGATTGAATCCTTCAAACTTGGAATCGACCGGGAAGATAAAAAATATTATAGGTTATGATGTTAGTGGAGGAGTAGAGGATGAAAATGGTAATAAAAATTTCACCAAAATAGACCAATTTATAAAAATTGGTCAATCATTGTAAAAGTAAAATTAGTATGTATTTGCTATAACTATAGAGAATATAAATATAACAAAAATCTTCTAATCATCTTGATCCCAGTTACCTGGTCTTTGTTGTGGAACTTGAGGACCACCAGCTCTCTTTGCCATAATTATTTGGTCAATTGATAATATGGTACTTGTTGCTTCGACAGCCAAGTTGATTGCGGACTTTTTAGCTGCTAATAAATCATAAATGCCTTCTTCTGCAACATCAAATACCCCATCTTCAGCATTATCAATATCAATTCCCATCTTTAAACCATCGTCACTTGAATGTGCAGCATACAACTTACTTAACATTTCACTAGGATCTAATCCTGAAGTTTCAGAAAGTACTCTTGGGATAACTTCAAATGCTTTGGCAAAATTCTTTATAGCTAATTGCATTAATCCAGGTGTTCTTTCACCGTAGCTTGTGATCAATTTAATTAATTCAATTTCGATAGCACCCGCACCTGGCAATAACCTGTTATCTTGTAATAATCCCTTAATAGAATTAACACCATCATCAATAGCTCTTTCAATATCATCTAAGTTATTTTGAGTTGCACCTCTTATGATTATAGTGGCAGTTCTTGAAACTGATTCATCCTGTCTAAAAATAGTGACTCTATCACCACCAATTTCCTTAGTTTCAATAATATCAATGGCACCCATTTCTTCTGGCATTGGAGCTCCTAATCTTGGTAAAGGAGTGGCACCACATACTTGACAAATTCTTCTTAAATCAAACTTAGATGGTACTCTTAAAACTAAAATTCCATATTTATTGAAATAATGCAAGGCCAACTCACCAACATTAGAACCGGCGACAACTACTTTTACTCCCGAGTCACTAATTTCTTTACACATCTCATCTAATTGTTGTTCCTCTCCTTTAGTAAAATCTAACATTTCCTGTGCATTGTGTAATAATACAGTACCTTTTGTTTCAGTTGATGAAATATCGATAGGACAAGTAAAGACCACAACTTTAGATTTAGTCTTGATGTTCTTAATATGACCTTCTGGCTCTCTTGGAAATACCATACCTTTAATTACTTGAGAACTAGACAAAGAAGCACCCATAATTTTTACGACTCTAATTGAATCAATATTAAATGAATTTGGATTTTTAGGATTTATAACATTTTGGACTGCCTCAACAATTAATTTGGAAATTGCATCTTCAAATCCATATTGCTTAGCAGCTACAACTGGTTTAATTACTTTTAAAAGTTCATTTGAATCTGTGATAGAACCAACTTTATCGACAACTAAATTTTCTAAACTTTCCATAACAAACTTATTTGCTAAGTTATAACCTTGAATAATTTCTGGTATACTTAAGCCAAGAATAATCAACTTTTCAGCAATATTTAAGAGTTCCCCTGCTAAAATTATAACTAAATTGGTATTATCACCCATTTCAAACTCTTGCTGTTTGGAAGACATAATTAAAATTTTAACAGCAGGATGAACAATTTCCAATTCATTCAACATAGTTGCCGCATCATTAGTTATAAATACTTTCCCTAATTTATTGACTATGATTTTATTACGGCCACTTGGTCCCATTGATGTTAATAAAATCGAGGAAATTTCTCTGATCGCTTCGATGTTTCTTATAATAGCACCATCAGCACTTGAATGTGATTGGTATCCTTGTTTAAATAACCCTGCATTTGGTGCTTGCGGTAATTTAAGAGACATATTCCTGAATTATTTGAATTGCTTGATGAACTTTTACAAATTACTTGGATAGTTTCGATTTGCCTTTAAGAGAAAGGTCAATCACGTTGAAATTTTTTAAATTGACAAATCAATATACAGGAACACACGCAAATAATCTCATGTCGAATTTATACTAATTACTATTCATATTCAAAATCTTTTTAATAATTTGTTATTTTCTATTTCGTATTTTTACTGTTCATTTAATTCTTGATATTTACTAATAAAATAGTATAAACTAAAAAATTTCAAAATATTGTTTCGAGTAATCACCGAACTATTCGATGGACTCGCAAGAGATGCAACCTTGAGACCAACTGTTCGATCATTTTAATTAAAATTCAAATCCGAATCCTGAATTTCATCGATACTTAAGCTGACGAACTTCCTGAGTTTTTCCAACTCTCCAGCATCTTTCTTAAAATATTCCTCCAAAGTAGTATTGTAAATTTCCACCAATCTTTCGTATTTTTCAATTGTCTGAGCATAATCTTCTAATTGCTTTTCATATTTGGTAACATTACTTTGCAACTGTTGTTGAGCATGTTTCTTCCTCTGTCTACATTTTGAAGCTGCGATCCTGTTACGTTCCAAAAGTCTTTCTTTTTTCCAAGCGGCAGTACCGGGAATTGGACCATCGTTTGGGTTATAAATAACTTCATTATTATACATTAATTGATAATTTGGAGGTGGCACTCCAGCAGCATTCAAAACTTGTTCTGAGGATTGTTCTATTTTAGTGGTTGATTGATTTTGATTAACCGGAACAAATGATTGTTGGCTTGTCAGAGGAATATTTTGAATATTGTTCGATTGCAAGTTACTTTGTGAAGATTGAAATGGATGAGGAGGTATGTCGTCAAACGTATTATCAGTATCGAAAAATGCTTCGTGATTAACGATTTGACCGATTTGACCGTTGGAAATAGATATTCTTCTTCTCCTTGGAACACCATCATTAGAAACATAAGGTAGCATCATAGTAGAGTCAAAAATTGGAGGATTAGTTATCGGATACGAGTTAACATCGAAAGGATTATGGAAGGGAAAATGCAACGCATTAAAAGATTTTGTTGAGTTTGCTCCAGGAGCAGTATTTGCTTCAGTAGTCTGTCCGTTTGATTTGACAGTACTATAGTTAGAGTTTGGAGGAACACTAACTGTGTTATGTTTAGTAGTGGTGTTTCCGTTATTTACAATAGTATTCATACTATTGTGAGGAGTTCCACCAGCTGTCGCTATTTGACCAGGATGACTGGAATTTAAAGTGGATGGGATACTCTGCTGTATATTTGTATTCATGCTAGAATTCATACTCGTGTTAAGCGAGTTGTTAATAGTACCATTTAGTGATGTATTGCTATTATCAGTCTGCAAGACCCTATTACTAATGTTCTTTGGTATGTCAAGATTTGCAATGTTTGCATGGTGGTTTTTGAGAAAATTATTTGAATAATCTAAATGAGAGGAGTCATCTAGGATAGTGGCATGGCTGCTATTTTGATATACGTTAGTATTCATCTGGTTCATTCCTGCTATGAATATGAAGTCATTTTACAGGAGTCGATTTTAATTTTTATGAGTCTAAGACAGAATGGCGCAAATTTGCACGTGTCAAATGAAATATTACTAATATTGTTTACAGATAAAGCAATACTACCATATCGTTAATTAAATGGGAAGTTCCTCTCAAAAAAAGGTAGATTCAGAGCTATTGAAACTTCCACAATTTCAGCTCCTTAGGGATGGCCATGAAATACTACCAGGGAGCACGAATGAGAAATTACTAGAAGCGCTTTCGCAATACACAACAGATGATAGTCACACAGTAGATATAGTGATCGAAAACCAGAGGGGGATGAAGATATTTGGTATCCCGTTGTTCTCGAATAACTCCCTTGTACCAATACTAGATCCATCCAACTACCAAATGTTGAACGGAACGAATGCATTAATTAGCTACAACGACCTAATGAACTACCCCTTGCCAGATTTGGACTGGGAATGGACTTGGCCAAGATGGTATACTCTTATGTTCGAAGATGTAGATGACCAGGGGTGGATATACTCCAATATTCTGTTCAACAGTAGACATTGGAAGGGCAAGTATTTCTTTGGGAATTTTATACGCCGAAGAATATGGATTAGGATGCGAAATGAGACCACTTCTTGAGATAGAATTTGTAAAATAAGGATAAACATGAAGCATAAAGAAAATAATGCTAAAATGTTAGAAGATTACGGATATAGCTGGAAAAATTGTGAGGGTATTAAGGGCAATCCTTATCGTTACATTGAAAGCTAACGTCTAGGAGGCGCATTATTAGTGATTATGAGAAGTATATAGAAATAATGAATGTTATACGATAAAACCTATGGTTATCCTTGAATTATATTACAACTTAGATTACTTCAGGTATTACAAAAGAATATTATAGTTAATAGTAGAAAACTTATGTCTCGTATCTTCCTGCGTTTTTGGATACAACTCATATTTACCTGCATCTGTTTAAATTGGATTTGCAGTAAACTAATATATAGAGATCAACATAAACATGGATGATTCGATCGATATACCTTTAGCCATTTCCTTGATTAAGTATAAACATAAACATAATATCAAGCGATCTCTTAAAAGTAAGTTTCTTAGATTCAAAAATAAAAGATTGCGTAAAACTGACATGACAGGTCTTATCAATGATACATTTATACCTAATTTACTACTGAAGCCGCCATTGAAACAGGAAATCGTCCAGCTTAATTCTTCTAAGCCAAAGCAATTCAGAAGATCAATAGCCCCTATACTCAAGATTTATAACATAAATTATGATATAAAAGATCTGAAAAAGTTCATTGCGCTGACAACTAATGCAAAAATTAATATATCAACTATGGAAGATGTTCACAATCTAGTGACATGCTTAAAGTATATCATTCCTAGCGAAAATCTGTATAAAAACTTGTACTTAACTAAGTTGATTGCAAATGCTCTTGCTAAGGCAGAATTTAAGGCTTATAGTCAAATGAAAGTTGTAAATAGAAAAACTTATGGATCGTGGGTGTATGTTTTTAGAGGGTTGGATGAATGTACTTTACTGGCGATATATTATGAAGAAACCTTTTCAAAGAAAATTTATTATAAGTTTATGCAATTGGAAATTATTTATAAAAAACTTTTCAATAATTTTGAAAAATTGGAACTAAAAATCACTTCTTATGACTTCATTTATGAGTTTTGCATCAATATTCTGGGCTTGATGCTTTATAAGATAGACCAGTCAATTCTAAACGATAAGGAAAAAATTTTTAATATTATTCAGAAATCAAATTGTAATGATACCGTGAAATATGAGTTAATGGGAATTTTTTTGAGTAACTTCAGTGATTATGTTAGCTTGAATGCTCAAAAATTCAACTATACCTTAATGTACAAAATTAAAAATTTCAGTCTATTGAACCAAATAATTAAGTTTTATTTGAGAATTATAAAGTGTTTTATTGAACACATCCGTTTAAATCAAGCTAAGCAAATAAAATTGAAAAAGAAATTGTTATCGTTATTAATTTTCGGAAATGAACCAGATTTGATTAAATATTATCATGTTATATTTTAGAACTAATAACTTTGTAAGCATTTTTGCCAAATACATAAATTAAACCACTAAGGACTGTCGTAGATGCAACAACGATTTCAAAACCTGATAAAAACAAGTTAAGTGAACTTATGTGTTCAGTAGCCAAAAGTGCCTCAATACCAGGCCTTAAAACAGCACTTCCAATATATATCATTTGAAGTGCTGTATTTACTTTAGATAAAAGGGTTGGATGTATTGAAACTGTAGGAGTTGAAATATCAACAAATTTCTTGAATGTTTTTGGATCTGGGATTGTGTAGTATCTGTAGTATAGTGACATTAAGCTCAAAATTATATCTCTTCCAATAATTAGAATTGCTAGATATGTTGGAATAGAATGGGTATATGCCATTGATAATGTGCAGACAGTCATTAAAAATTTATCTGCCATAGGATCAAGAATTGAACCGAGTGCAGACTTTTGATTGAATTTTCTGGCAATAAATCCATCCACAAAGTCTGTAACACAGGAATATATAAAAATTGACATAGCCATTTTTGGCTCCTTATTGATTAAATAATATCCAATAAATGGTGTAGTAGCTATTCTGGTTAATGTCAAGAAATTTGGAATCGTGTAAATATTGTCTCTGATTAGTGGAGCACCCAGTATGGAATCTGCTTTTAAGACTTTATCAATTGCTTCTAAATCCGTAATTCTATCCTGTTTATTTCCTTTATAAGAAATATTGTCATCTTCTTTTCTTATTTCATTCTGGTCTTTATTGACTTGATGTAACCTTGAAATTGTTGAGAACTTACATTTTGCAATGGGTCTACAAATTTTTAAAGGCTTAAAGTAAGAATTCAGATATGCTCTTAGAAAAGAGTATCTGAATAAACTATAATTATTAAATAGCCTTAGACTCATTGCAATTTATTTTGCTTAGGATCAGTTAGGACTAAATTCACACATATACCTCGAAGACCTGAGTGAAAAGTACCAAGTTTTACAGGTTTTTCACTTACAGATTAGATAGAGAAATTATATTACTATATTTGTTTTAACTAGTTACTCTATTTTGGTAAGCCACTTGCATCAATTAAGCACTCTTCTGTTTCTTCAGGGCCAGGACCGGCTTCGGTTAAGATAATCCTTGAGACGCCCTTGTATATGTTTTCGTCAGCAGTAATTGAAAATTCTTTTTGTAAGATATTAGTATCGAAATTTTCCCATCCACTAACTTTGTTGAAATACTTGTGGATCAATCCTAAAACTTTTGATTCATTTTTCTCTTCGTAATATATAACAGCATTTGGACCAGCATCAAAAGTATATGCAGCAATGATTTTACCTTCCTGCTCGTTCAATTGATGGATCAATTTCATAATTTTCTTTGATGTGTCATTCAAGTAAAAAATAGGAGGGAATGAATCTAAACAGACAGCATGGAATGAATTAGAATCTTTCATTGTTAACTCACCGAAAGATTCAAAATCCTTCGATAAGATTGCTTCTTTCATGGCAATGAATCTCTTTGGAACAACTTCTGTAATTCTATGTTGAAATAAGTCTGAAGTTTGAACAGTTAATTGCATTCCAGAAGTAGACGGAGTGTCTTTTTTGTCTTCACTGACAACTAAAATAGAAGCTTTCATACCTGGCCAGTGGCTTAATGGTGCAACTTCTACCGCCCTAGAGTCCTCTCCATCTGCCAATTCACCCATTTCCCAAGCTACGAATCCCCCAAACAATGACCTACATGCTGATCCTGAGCCTTTTCTAGCAATCTTGGAGATTTCTGACATGTCTTGTGGTAATTTGTATAATTTTGTAATAGCAACAACTAATGCGGCAAATCCAGCAGCAGAAGAAGCTAACCCAGCAGCAGTTGGGAAGTTATTTTCTGATACAATATGTAAGCCATATTCAGACAATTTTGGCAAAGAGCTATCCTTTGATTCCATTTCGCGTCTCAACTTCCTCAAATCAGCCAAACAAGCTTTCATTCTCTCAGATTCTAAAGATTCTAATTTACCATTCAACCATAATTTATCAACTGAAAAACTTTCTGAAGTAGCAACTGATGTTAAAGTTCTCAAATCTTTCTGTGATAAAGTAACTGAGATTGAAGAATTAGTAGGCAAGTTTAATGCTTTGTCACGCTTACCCCAGTACTTTAAGGTCTAATTAATGTTAATAATCTTTGATATTAAATACTCAAAAGATGAAGAGAACAGCACATACAGCAATATTGACAGGGGCCGTAGTTGAAGCAGTGTAAACTGTCATGGTGTATTTAGATAAATGAGATTGACTGCCAATTTATGTATGTCGAATCTGAAAAAACAAAAAAAGTTCGAGTCGATACTCCAATACGACAAGTTTTGTGTAACTACTCATTTTACTACAACTACAACTAGTATCAATAATTCAGGAGCTTAAGCTTCCATCCTTTGTTTCACTATTTAAAAATATTTAATGATACAATTACAAATGAATGAGTAAGAAATAATTTTAAAGAAAAAAAGTATATATAGAACAATTCATATAAGATGACACCTAATAACACTAGCACGCATTTATATTAAAGTAGTTTTCAGTGCTATAGGCGATAACTTCAAATTGATGATTCAACATCTTGCCTTTCCACATTGTATTCATAATTTTACTTTCTGGTCCATTTCCATATCCTTGCCTTGCAGTCACCACTACCGGTAGCAAACACACCTTCAGTTGCTTTAGAATTCAAAGAAACAGCGACAGATATAACGGAGTTACGATGACCTTGTAACATTAATAGTGGATTACCAGAAAGTTGGTCCCAGAACACAACACCTCTATCCTTAGATCCGGACAAGGTGTACTCGTTATTTGGAGTTGAGCAAACTGATAAAACAAAATCTTTATGACCAATATAAGTAACTTCACATGAGGATTTGCTATTACCACTTGCTTGAGAGTCTGTCTTGCTTTCTAAGTTCCATAATTTAACAGTTCTATCTAAGGAACCGGAAGCAATCTGTCTACCATTAGTAGAGAACGCGACAGAGTAAACAGAGTCCTCGTGACCATTACCACTTTCATTTCCAGAATCTAATCTTTCAACTAAGAATCCAGTAGTGGAATCCCATACTCTAACAGTCCTATCTAACGAACCAGCAGCGATTAATTGTCCATCTGGGGAAACTGCAACAGTAGTAACACCGTCTTCGATGGATAATGTAAGAGAACATTGGGAAGATCTCAAGTCCCAAATTCTTACAGTTCTGTCACCAGAACCGGATACTAATCTGTTACCATCTGGGAAGAAATCCAATGAATAAATGTCTTGCTCGTGTCCACGCAATATCTTGATGATTCTTTTAGTAGATAAATCCCAAATTCTGATTAATTTATCTTCAGCGCCTGTGGCTAATAATTTACCATCAGGAGAGAAGCAAACCGATCTAATATATAAATCACCATTCGAACTAGATGCTTGAACTTCACTTTCTTTTGAGTCTTCTGGTTTATCAAGGTTGTTAGAAGAATTATCATCAATTAATTTGGCAACCAACTCACCAGTTTCAACGTTGAAAACTTGAGTAGTCTTGTTGCAACCGGTGGCAATAAATTCACCGCTTCTAGAGAATCTAACACAGCAAACAACCGATGAATGGTCTAAAGAGTGGACTAACTCGACATCTAAATCACGACTAAATGCTGGGTTATATAAGACGTAGTATTCTGGCTTTTGTTTTTTGAAATCAGGGTTGGCTTTTGAAACATCCAAGTCTGCTAAAAATGGAGGGATTTCCTTGACGTGCAAAGCCTTCTGAACTGGGTTAACAATGTATTGTGATTTGTCAACAATAGCTAATGCGGTTGAAGTTTCTGGAGTAGTAGCCTCGACTTTTGGTTCAGATTTTAAAATTTGTGGAGATATTGGTTTTACCTCTTGTCTGGCTGGTGATTTCTTTATAGATACAGGCAAAGTTTGTGGTGCAGTCTGTGGTTGTGGTGGTGGAGCCGAAGGTTGTTGTGCTTGCTTCTGTTGTGGGTTAGGATAACCAACAAACGGTAATTGTCTATTTTCGATGACATTTGGATTTTGGGATTGTCTATCCCTGTTTTCCAATTCAGTCTTCAATCTCAAAATTTCTTCTTCATACGCTTCCTTGATCTTTCTGTGTGCCATTTCCAACTCATACACCGTTTGTCTAATCTGTTGCATTTCGGCGGTTTGTTGATTGTATTTCAAGTCATAGTCTTCCTTCACTTGCTTGAAGCTGGATGCTTCATTCAAAGCAAAGTCAAACTCCTGTTTCACAGCCTCTAATAACTCATTCAATCTTTGCTGATGTTGTTGTCTCTGTTGTTGTTGCTGTTGCTGTTGTTGGGCTGCGACGGCAGAATTGGAAGTGTAAACTGACATTTCAAATTGTATCAATCAATCTTCACAACAATAACTTAGTATAATGCTTCTTTACTAGAATCTGTCAATTGTATCCTGTACTTCTCTACTGTTGAGAGAATTTATCAATTATTATTTATTTATAACTTTCTCAATTATCAAAAACTTTTCGAGAGTCGAATTTCCTAATTCACTGCACTTCGATTTTTAATAATAGAGCACTCAACTAACAAAATTTCAAATTTCTTGTTGACTATGGTAATCACGCTTTTCGATTTACCTTTATATCAACAGACGACTATTCTGTTTTTTTTTTTCACCACTTTCAATAAAAGGTTTACAATAATAAAAAAAAGACCTAATCTATAAATTTGTTCTTTACGCCGAAATTATTCGCAAGGGTTAATTCATCAACGAACACTACCGCCATATATATGCAAATCTGTTAGGAAACAACCGAGACTACGACAAATTATAAAAACTAGGGGTGTATTTTTGGAATAGGGGGTGCACTATTTTTTTCAATAGGCGCATCCCAAACTATTCGGGTCCGCCTAAAAAGCCCTATAAAATGGGTCGTGTGAAGTGTCTTTTGTAACCAGGGGTATGAACAATTAGGGGGTGCGAAACTAGTGTCATGATACTAGTGTTATACTAGTGTGAGTACTGGAGAATGTCTCAAGCAAGTCACACCAACTAGACTCCGAGTTTGAACGACCGACCCACGATAGTAGCATTGGCTAGTGTGAGTCAATGAGAACCAGTTGATGGCAGCGCAAGCCAGTGCGAGCTAGTGTCAGCGTGTGCGAATAACTTTAGTGATATATTATATGCAGGGTAAATATTATCAGTGTGTTGGCGCAAGTGGTGAGCCATTAGGATGAGCCATCGGGATGAGCGATTGGGATAGCCATTGAGAGCCCACGCATTTGCGGACGCTTTAGACTAGTCTTCGCGATTATGGCTCAGAGAAAACCGGGAATTAGTAGAGAAGAGGTATCCGTGGAGGCGAGCAGCTGAGTAGGAAGGAATTGGAAGTTGCGTCATAGGCATCGAGAGCTATTACTGGGAATTGATAAAACTGACTCAAGGGCCAATTGATAAAACTGACTCAAGGGCCAATCGATAATATTTTCCATGATGAACATAGAACAATGTAGGAGGGTGAAGAGCAAAAAGGAGATGAACAATTAGAGCTAAATGTCAACATATAATACACTATAAATAGGGCCACGTCAAGCAGAAAATTCGTGAAGTAATGAAAAAGTTAAAATACGACATGGAGTATGGAATTATTGACATCGCACACAATAAATTAAATTATGAGTTGGTAGCTGCTAGTGTGAATAGCTGCGAGAGAGACAGATAGACATGTCAATGATACTATGGCTGACAGTACAACTCACCTAGAGTGGATAGCGATATTAAGCATCAAGAGGGAAGTATGGAACGACTGAACAGTGGATATCATTTTAGCATCCTCAACACTCACTAATCTTGAATTTGATAATTAATGTAGTGTCAGTGCCAATCGCATTAAACAAGAATATGAATATTATGGCGATGTTGAGATGAGCGAATGTTTAACATCAATCAGGAGAATGGCAGTAATTTTCACCATTTGCATATGCTTATGCTATAAAAAGAGCTGTAATCAAGAATTACTCGAAATGAATGTAGAGCAGAAGGAATTATTCTGCGGGAACAGAGATAACCGAAATTTCTCTGTAGTCAAAATGATCTATTGACGAACATTTCTAGAACACTGTGCCCATAGTTTTCTTGGTTCACTTTTTTTGATATACGAATTAAAATAATCTCAGCATGTGGGCAAAAAAATATCAAAGACTATTGAGGTTTGTTATTTTGCGATATAAATATGGCTAGAATAGTATGGGTATGAATTCTATTGATTGATTCAGTAAGATTCTATAGCTCGATTTAGTGCATAGGACGTTTTATAGATTTACTAGTTTACCGAGAACCAAATTGAGTAAATATCTATACTGCATATTGAACCACAAATCCTGCATCAAGTAAAACAAATTTACATAACACAAAGTGAATAAGATCACAACCTCAGATATGGTGAGACCAACACGTTAGAAAGAACTACAGTGGCATTCTGCAAAACATATATTGATATAAAAAATATTCATTTTGAAAAGATAAAATATGGTGTATTTGGGAAACGAGATATTTCGTGGAAAAAAGGCACAGGAAAAATACAATAAATCATTTGCCGGAAAGTACCAGAGATTACTTAGAAAGAATCATTTTCTCTATTTTGGATTACCATTTATGATTTCTATAGTAGCCGGTTCGTTGTATTTGCAAAAATTCACGAGTGTGAAGTGGGAAAAATATGACGAGAAATACAGGCAATTAGGAGAAGATGAAATGTTGAACATGATTGAGAACAAAAGAACAGTTAATAAGAAGGATGACTACTATAGGTTACAAGGGTTGTTGAACGACCATTTGGCTAAGGAAGTCAGTTCGAACGATGATTATGAAATTGTGAGAGTTAAAAGAAAGAAGGAGGACGAGCCAGTGTGGTGAAATATGATTTTAGGATCTTGTATATATTAAGAAAAGACTTGGTACATCGCGAAACTTCTCTGCTAAATTTTTCTGTAGAATTTTTCTTCACATTCAACTCATATCTGATAAAGAATAAATACTAGTAGAATGGTTTCCTTTTCCTGCGAGGTGTGTAACGATACTGTTATCAAGAAGAAATTAGATCAACATACTCAGAGATGTCATGGAGCTTACTTCACCTGTATTGATTGTTCTGTTACATTTCAAGGTACTGACTACAGAAGACATACTACTTGCATATCTGAAGCTGAAAAGTACGAGAAGGCATTATACAAAGGTCCAAAGAAAAGCCAAGTTAATAAACAAGCACCAAATAAGAAAGCTGTCTCTACAGTAGAGACAAAGGTTGAAATTACCAAGACTACAAAAGAAACAGCTAAAAAAGTTGAAAAAACTGCCAATAAAGGGGATCTTAACAAGAAAGCTAAAAAGACCTTAGATAAATACCTCAAGGATGGTAAACAAGAAAACTTTTATAAAATTGTTAAAAAATTTGCAAAAGATTCTTCTAAAGAAACTAAGGATATTTTAAAAGATTTGAAAGTAACTAGAAGCGAAGATGGCGTCGTGACATTAATACTTTGAATTAACTATGATAAGTGTACAATAGAATCATTTTTTTATTATCAATACATTCATTAAATATCTATGGGATTAATCAGTCCACTTTCACTTTATGGAGGGCACGGTTGACTTTATTATAAAATTGAGACAATGTGCTGTAAGGAAAAGATAAGTTGTCGCATAAATATTCTGGTAGATTATCTCTCAAAAGTTTACAATTTATTACTTTAAGTTCAATTTCAGTATCCTCAAATTCATCTTTGTCCATATAATCTTCTGCTTCCAAAAAAGTTGGAATGTAGTTTATTTCAGCAGTTGATTCAAATTTCTTAGATATGACCAATCTGTATTCTATTGAAACCCTGTTATCATTTGTAGAATTTTGCTTGACATCAAAATAAAATTTCGTTTCGTCTTCTTTGTAATTTATTATTCTTAACCCTGTTAATAGCTCCATCATATCTAAAGTAATACCAATATTTTCCAATTCTTTGGCCAATTGGTCTTGATGAACCAAATTTGATTTACCACTTTGGTTTTTACTTCTAATAGGAGACTCATAAGTGTTTCGAGATTTGTGTTTGACTGGTGTGTTCGTGTTTTCGGGAGAAATCATATTATTTTCTATTAATAAGTTATCAAGTATCTTTTGTTTTTCGTCAAGATCTCCTTGTAATTGTTTAATTAATTGTGCATTTTGCTTTAACTGCATTTTAGTTTTTTGCTTATATTCCTTGAAAATTTCATCTTGCTTATTGTTGGTCAATGAATTAATGATTTCTACTAGATCCTTCGAAGTAGTTGATGAAAGAATATCTTTCTCTGTTATTTGATTCGCCACTTTTGGTGGCATTATGGATGTCGTATTAGACTGTGTGGGCTCTTTTACTTGCTCCGCAAATTTGCTAGACTTATTGTCTGATGTTTTCCTAGTGGATTTGCGCATTTTACTCATAATATTCAAACAATTTGGCCCTTAATTCTGTAGATGCTGATGTACTGTATTTTTGTAAAAATGTTTAACCCGCGTAATTTTTCTCTTTTCTAGATAATTTGATACACTATCTAAAAATTTGGACTAAATAATATTTACAAAGCCAGTTTGTCCATATACATCTATATCAATAATAAACGTCGTTCTAACCTAATTCTAATATTTTGTAAGACTAATGATCCGACGACTTCTATTTCATAAGCCTGGATTGATTGCTTGAATTAATGAGCCGTAGATTTCACTTTATTGTATTTCCTTGATTTTCCTCCAACCTGGGAAATGCTAAGCATGACTTATCAGGATTTGAATCACTTTTGTCAATTTTTTCATTTATAATATCAAAATAAAAACAATTAGAGAAGTTTTGGAAAACGATTGCCAATTTGTTGTGGTAGATCAAAATTAAATAGAGATTCCAATATCAATTCCATCAACAAACCAGTATTTGTACCAGTATTTGTATCAGTTTTTACTTCATAATCGACAGAGATTAACCTTGTTCTTGACAAGTCTTTTACACTAAATTATCAACCCTGGAGGCTTCATCTATTATCAATTGAACATTATCTGAAAAAATTTCTAATTTCAACTTCGGATCAAACTTTTCAAACATTTGCCGAGCAGTTTTTAAGCTTAATGGTCTCTTAGGGGTCTACATGTTCAAGTCTATATTCAAAGTTTCATGAGTTTTGAGGTCAAGAGCGTCAAATGTAGATGCCAAAGATTAGTGCGCTGATTCCAAAAAAAAAAATGAACCCGTCATTTATAGGATTAAAATAATTCAGTTATAATAAATACAACAATTAAAGTCAAATCAATGTCATTTTCGCCAGATATCTTAAAAAAGAAGTTGGCTTCTTTACAAGAAACTCAGGACTCGATTGTAACAATATCGCAATGGGTCCTTTTTCATCATAGACATAGCAAAGAGAGTGCTCAACTATGGTCAAATTTTATTTTAGATCCATCAAACAATTCAAACAAGATATTGTCCCTTTTGTATCTCTGTAATGATGTGGTGCAACAAGCAAGACATAAAAGAAGAACAGAATTTATAATTCAGTTTGGAAAGGTATTACCTAATGTCTTAAATAAAGTTTACTCATCGTTGGATACCGCTGTAAAGCCAAAGGTGGACCGTTTAATCAATGTATGGGAACAACGTTCTGTTTTTCAAGTGAATGATATAAAAGCATTTAGAAAGGCTGTTGAGTTATCAAAAACTAATAAGTCATTTGATTCGGCTACTGAGACACCATCCTCATCAGATGTATCAAAAGATGTAACAGCTCCTGAATTAAAACACTTAAATAATATTTTTTTAAGATTGAATGAGACTGTTGCCTCTAGCCAAGCTAACTTAACCCAAGTTGGAATTCAATCGAGTAATTACTTGGTAGAAGACCCACTGTTGAGTGATAATTTGCCCTCGCCCAAAATATACATTTCAAAATTAAACATACTCGAAAAGTTATGCAATATTTCCCTAAAAAATATTGATGAAATCAAGAAAGATAGAGCAGAAATAATTGGTCAGTTAGATAACTTGAAAAGTATTATTTCAGAAGGGTTGAATACCGATGAAATGAAGATCTCAATTTTAAATTCAAAGTTATCAAAACTTAATTCCACTAGAGCAGAGTTACAAGGCATGATAGATGAAGAATCAGAAGCTAGTTCCTCGGCCCAACATGAAATAGAGGAGCCATCCCCAGAATTTGATGATAATAATAATAATAATAATGACGATGATGATGATGATGATGCTATTCCAACATACGAATCTAATGACAGTGATAATGAAGAACCACCTTTAAAAAAATCAAGATCTTCTTCATTGAGTAGTCAATCTCAGTCTGCTGTCAAAAAATCTGTTGCTTTTTCTGAGGAAATTGAAGTAAAAGAATATGAAAGGGATGAACAAAGTGGAATAGCTGATTTAGGTCTCGAAAGCTATAATAATCGTGTCGATATTGCTGACAAAGATGGTGAAGTTTCTTTAGAATTTGAGAAGCATCATAAAGACGTCTTAGAACTCAAACACGAGCACGATAATGAGCTAGAACGTAGTAATGAACAAGATATTTTAACTCATAGTACTGATGAAGATGATGACTATGATCCATCGTCTGCGTTTGGAAATGGTAGTAATAATAATGATCCTACTATGGATAATAATGTTTTAAATTTGTTATCCAAATTGGCATAGGCATTTATCCAATGTATATTAATAGCTAATAAATATAAAGTGAGTAATCTTTTTAATTCAAGATTTTATGCAAGTCGTTTGGAATTCGTTGGTTAATTACTTTATCCAACAAGTAATTATTTGCCTCGGAATCTCTTTGATTACTTGGATTGAAGTAAGTAGAATTGAATGATGATTGATTGTTGTTGTTGTTATTACTGTTATTACTTATGATTGGCAACGATAATCTTTTAGAAGGAAAAGGCATTTCTCTGGGGCTCGAACATCCCAGTTCAGGACTTTTCAAAGAATTGAATTCTATAGTTTTGCTGCAGCCAGCGTCATTGGTAGCTTTAGGTAGTTTCTTAATCTTCCTAGGTAAATATATGCATAACTCATCAGATGAGGAACAGTTAGAACACTCTGGAAAGCTTCTGGTACATTTTTTTTTAAACTTACGGCACCTGATACAGCTAACTTTGGATTTTGTAGAGTCCTTAGCGTCAATATCCGGTTTGGTCAAGTTATGTTCATATATGTTTTCAAATGAATGTTTCTTCAAGTTCTTCTTTTTAAACACCGTGATAGCCGGATTACCGTCCTTTTTGATTTTGAAAGAATCCTGAATTAGAGTTTTAGTTGGGCTGGGTATCTTCTGATCTAAGTTAATTTGGAATTCATTTACATAACTGTGAATATTGGCGTATCTTTCATCGTATTCATCAGATTTAGTGCTCGCTATTGACACATTTCTATAAAACTTGGGACTATTGAAGACGTGAGCCATAGCTGTAGCAATAACTCTATCTCTTAGTGATATTAACTGTGTAAAGCTACTGACTAATTATTAAAATGACTGAAATTTTAATTGCAATAATTTAAATTTTCCTATATTGGACCGACCGAGTCAACTACATGATTTTATTCATATTAAAATTACGATGACTCGGACTTGCTCCACAAATGTTGCAGCCACTTCTGTTTGACTCTGATGCCACAAAACTTACTTCCTTATCGCTCTCAATACTTTATATAGACTTGAAGAGCATTTAATGCTAAATGAAGATAGAGATTTTGTATGAAATGACCTATTTGAAATTTTTGGATAAGCATGTCTGTTCTTTGAGAGTGAATCTGTTTTAAATCCCTTATACAATGAAATACCCTCTAAAATTCTGCTTGGCCTGGGTAATTCTCTTCCCAAATCGAGAGCAATTTTTTGCAATAAAGAATTTTGCTGGTCGACTTTTTGAGTTAAATTGGGAACTTCATTTGTGAAATTCTTTGATACTATTTCTGGTAGGTTATTGAATTCAATAGAGGTGCCCAAATATAATAGATTTCGGGCTCGGGTACAAGCAACGTAAAATAATCTAGCTGTTTCATTTTGTTGTATAAGTTCATGCTTCTCCAATAATGATTCCCATGATGACCGAGAGTATTTGCTAGCTCCAACAATAAAAACTACAGGAAATTCGAGGCCCTTGGCAGTATGAACAGTTGAAATATTAACCAGATCCGAATTCAAAATTGGAATTTCATCATTATAACTCATTAAAAAATATTCCAAAAAAGATATATCTCTCTTTTCTGAGTTTATATACGAGTGATAAGAATTTTCCAAAGACGTGAAAAACTCTATTAGATCCATTTCCAATAAATGTTTATATTCTTTTTCGGTTTCAACCGGTTTGGATATCCTTCCTTTTTTCGGAGGTGTGTTTAAGTATTTCATAAGTACCAGTCCTTCTAATACTCTTAAAAGTGCTTCCATAATTGAAGTGGGAGTTCCTGCCTCTTTAATATGTTTTCTCTCTTTTGAAACCCTTACCATAAATTCTTTTATAAGACTCACAGTTAAACTATGATCAGGCATCTTATATATACTTGCGAACTCCTTCGAAGTCACTTTTATTTGAGAGATAATGTTTTTTTCTAATTGAGAAATTTGATCAACAATGTAATCTTCCAAGTGCAGCAGTGTATTTTCATTTTTTCCAAAGGAATAACTAAGATCAAAAAGTTTTGAGACTCTTTTACGGCTACCAACTTTTGAGTCTAGTAATAAAATTACACATAAAAGACCAAAATCAGAGCCTTGGCCCTTATTAATGACATTCAAAATGTCTAGAAAGATATGAACTTTAGATTTAATCCATGAAGAAGACAGTGAAAATTTATTATATTGGAATCCATTCTTTTCTAGATGCTTGCGTATTTGCTCTATTTCATGGTTGGACCTAGCCAAAATAATAAAATCGGATGGTTTAAAAAAACCTCCCAGCTCACATATCAATCTAGATATCTCATCCACAATAAAATCGTACTCCTCCAGTTCGGATTTAAAAGTTTGAATAATTGGATAATATTCTGAAGGCTTTACAGACTTGAATGAAGGTTCGACCAGTAAACCGTTGTGCGTACAGCAAACTTCCGAAATCATCTTCAAAATCTCAGGAGTTAATCGAAAAGAATCTTCTATCTGTAGTTCTTTCGCATTATATCCTACTAGACTTTGTTCTATATTCGCCATTATTCCTGGATTAGAACCTAAAAATTCATATATACACTGATTAGGATCACCAGCAATTGTTAAATGTTTGAAATTCCCTTTCTTAGATTCATAAGTCGGATATGTCGCAATCTGTTGAACTATCTGCAACAAATGAGGATGCATATCTTGAAACTCATCAACTATAACTACTTTATAGTTGGCCAATTGCGAAATCCATTTACTCGAATCTTCAGGTTCTTTTAAGGACTTTTTGATTAAGTCCACGCAATTTGTTATTAAGTCATGGTAGCGCATCATCCCATTCGTATCCAAATATCGAATTAATGTTTTGATGTAGCCTTCATCAATATTAAATTTTTTTGTAGTGTCTTTAAAATCTAATTCACCGTTTCTTATCCCAATTATTAAACTTTCTAAATTTGGAACTTTGCTATGATTGTACGATTTGTTTCCTTTGCTATAAGTCAAACTCCCCAGAAAAATATTAGAGAAATTTCTCCAACTCAAGTCATCCATTATTCTTTTCTTCGTAAAGTTTGACATATATTGTTCTGCGTAGTTTTCAACTAACAGTCCACAAAATGAATGAAAAGTACTTATGTTGAGTTGGCTTGCTATCACATCACCGGATCTATTCTTCAAGCTATCTCTTAGCGATTTGACTGATCTATTCGCCATAGACAACACAAGAATTTCTTGCGGTTTGAAGCTGCAGTCGTCTATTAAGTATGCAATTCTCTCTACTATAGTACTAGTCTTTCCACTACCTGGTCCTGATTTAATCGAGAGAATTTCATTTTGATTGGCTGGATACTTAATTATTTGCAATTGAGATGCCGTGGGTCTAAAATGTGGATATTCGTGTTTTTCAGAATGAACGATATCCATAAAAGATGATTCTTCACCTTCAATTTTACATAAGTTTTCATCCTTCATTACCATTTCATCTGTAGTATTAATTTTTTCGATATCATTATTCATATCATGAAAATTGATTTAATTGAAGACAACCACAATCGATGTAAAATGAATTTGAGTGTGCGATACTCGCGGTTGAAAATTGAGTCCGATAAGTTTGAAAACATAAATAATAGACAAAGCAACATTTTAAAACGATAATGAGTGCATTAAAAGCCCTAAAAGAACTCATTCCTTTACAAAATGATGAAGTCGAAACAAGCTACGCCTCGAATCTTAAAAATCTAAAAGAATTTGTAAATTTTCATACAAGTCAAGAAGTCCAGATACCGCAATTACTCGAACAGATTAGAATAGAAGCTCTAGAAGAAGAACATTCAAACTCTTCAATTGAATTGCTCTCTGGTGAAGTATTGAATAAAATGACTAATAAATTTGTCTCTTATCGGTCTAATATCAAAGTTCAAATTGAGAAACTACAACCTGTTAGAACTATAATATCTAATTTCGAAAATGACTTGGAAAAACTTTCGTCGAATTTAATTTCATTAAGAGAACAATCAACTAAATTAACGTTGAATTTGAGCTCGCAAAGAGCAGCTATAGAAAAGCTTAATCCTGTCATACTTGATTTAATGATCCCTCCAGATATAGTTAATTCTCTTCTTAAAGACCGTATCGATGAAAAATGGGTAGAAAATATTAGATTCATAAATGAAAAATTACTGATAATAAGCAATGTAAAGCTGAACGATGATAATTATAACTTAAATAATGGTTATAAAGACTCACTCGCATTTAAGGAATTGGAATCGGGCATAAATGTTTTGATAGAGAAAGCAGTGGAAAGAATTAGGGACTTTATGATATTGCAAATCAAAAAATTAAGATCATCTTCTAAGGCTTCATCTCAAAACATTCAACAAGACCTAATAAGGGTAAGAGAAGTGTATATCTTTTTGAAGACCCATCATCTTGATTTGGCAAATCAACTTCAATTGGCATACATTTACACAATGAAATGGTATTATTATACAAGATTCGCCAAATATTTATATGCAATTGAAAAACTTCATATCTACCACATTGATGCTAATCTAACCTTAGGAAATGATATAAACGAAGAAAAGACTGGATTATTTGGAATAAAAACTTGGTTATATTCAGGAAATAACTCGTTAAGTCCTGCTTCAGCAAGTTCTCCAAATCAGCAACATCAAATTACAATGAGTGATTATTTACTGTCAATTGATAAGAGAGTTCAAATTCTAGAAGAAAATTATTCATCAGAAAGAAAAAGTGCAATTCCTTCCCAAATTGCTGAAACTACACCATTTTCGTATTGGCTTGAATTTATATATAATCAATGGTCTATTGCTTTAATAGATAATATTGTTGTTGAATATCTATTTATGATCGAATTTTTTTATCAAGGAGATGAAAAGTTCAGCAATATAGATTTATTGACTGGTGAGATAGCTGGTGAATATTCCAAAAAGGATTGGTCGCAAGTCATGTTTGAAGGTGTTTTCAAACTAGGTACCCAATTTGTCAGTTGGTTATTATCCAATAATCCTACACAGTATGCTAGAGGTACAGCTGCGGCGCATTCATCAAGGCTTGTTCCATCCACTAATTTAATGGGTAGCTGTGATGCTTATGCCACTTTGTTAATGATACGTTTAGTTCAAAAATCACAATCTTCATTACACAATGAATTTCATATACCAGTACTAGATGATTATTTGAATTCAATATTATTAATTTTATGGCCACATTTCACTAAGATTATAGATTTAAATTGCGAATCAATGAAAAAGCTCTTATACCATACACCAAACGAGGCAACTTTTGCACCTATTACTCTTACTCAACAATTTGGACAGTTCTTACTGGGACTTCTAAAATTGGTTAACAGTAAAGACAAGGATAAAGATTATAAAGGAGAACCGTTATTTACTTCTGTAACAAGACTAAAAAATGATTACGAGGTTATTTTGAACAAGATGAGTAAAAATTTGTTTGGTAGTGGTCAGTCGAAATCTACAGAGAAGGAAATTTTCTTATACAATAATTATTTCTTGATAGTCAACATTTTGAAAAATGAGAACGATTCAGATTCAAATTTGTTTATTAATGAGCAAATTAAGCATTTTGAAATATTATGTGAAGCATATAGGAAGAATTAATAGATTAAAATCTACATGTCGCAAATTTTTGCAAATAGACCACATAACTGTAGATATGTGGAGACTCCCTCCAATACCCTCATGTGAACAAATCCAATTTCCTTTATCATGTCCAATCTTTTTGTTTCGCTTATACCCTCTAAGGTCTTTGCTACTTTAAATGTTGAGGTAACAATGTCTATCGCAGAATATCCCTTATGCCACAAGCCATCCAATAAATCAATAGCATTGTCAATCTTTTTTTCCTTTGTACAGCTTAACAATATTTTTCTAATCACTAATGGATGAGGTTGATCCACAATCTTAAAGACATTTACATCACTAACAAAACCGAAACCAGCGACTGTACTCTGCAAATTATTAATAGCTTGTCTCATGTCACCTTCAGCAGTGAATATTAAAGCTTGCAAGCCTTCACTATTATACTTTACGTTTTCTAGTTTGGCTATCTCTAGTAAACGAGTTAATACCTGCTCGTCTGCTAATTTGTTATAACGCAAAATTGCGCAACGAGATTGTAATGGCTCAATGATCTTCAGCGATTGGTTACAAGCAAAAGCAAATCTAGTTGTGTTTGAATATATCTCCATTGTTCTTCTTAAAGCTTGCTGAGCTCCTGGCGTCATTGAGTCTGCTTCATCCAAAATGATAATCTTATGTCTTCCTGGTGGTAGCAGAATCTTGGTTTGAGCAAATTGTTTGATTTTATTACGAACAACATCGATACCTCTATCATCAGATGCATTTAATTCAAAAGTAGCTTGATGATATAGCTCTGGACCTAGTAGCTCATGTGCTAAACAATGAATAGATGTAGTTTTTCCTATACCTGGCAATCCAGAAATAATCATATGTGGAATATTTCCATCTTGTGCAATAAGTTTTAACCTCTCTACTGTTTCCTCATTGCCTACTATGTCATCCAATTTATGAGGACGATATTTCTCTACCCAAGGAAGCTCGAGTGATACGGCTAGATTTTTTGTCATTACTGAATTATCTATCTATAACTGTAAGAAGCATTATATATTATAATCCAAATTTTAGATTTTTTGTTTTCCATGTACGCGTCAGAAAATTTCAACTGCGAAGAATCTACTTATTTGAATTTTGTCCAATTTTCAAACTTGTTACTTTTTATTTTTCTCCTTCTGTGGATTTTTAGATATTATTGGGGCACTAGTGGCTAAGAACTTTAGCGATGGCTTTTGAAAAGAGAATGAGGATTCGTTGAATAAACCTTCCAACCATGGTATTTCAACATCTTTAACGTTATTTTCAATCAAGTCATATAATGCTTTAGCCTCTCTTATATCGGCAGACATTCCTACTATTCCAACGTAATCAATATTTAGCATATCTGAAAGTACTTGCATACTCCCTCTTGGTAACTGTAATAATTTTACTCTATCCTGAGAAGAACGAGAAGATGTGTAGGCTAAAACTGGAAAATGACTGGTTAAAATTTGTGGACTAATATCATACTTCGTCACAAACACGTACTTTATATATTTCTTTGATTTTGATTTCTCTAATGTCTTATTCTTTAATTTCCGTCTATTGATCGATGCTTGTTGGTGTAGGGCACTTGTGGTGGAATTAAATCCAATAGTAATCTCATTTTGGACCTCAGGAATGTTAGGTTTCACAACTTTTTCACTGCAAGATTCTTTCAATTCTTTTATTGTCCTGTTATAGTTCCCTATTCTTGATAAAATTGGTTTAAGTAAATCTATGATACTAATTGCAATATCAGGATCTACAAAGGGCCATTGATTTGATTGTGTAAATGGGTTATCAAGTATTGGTTTAAATACCTGTCTTCGCTTGCTTTCACTCTCCTTTAAAGATCCAGAATTAGAACTGGTTGCATTACGTTTTCCTTTCTTATTATTCGACATATTCTTTTAAAATATTTATCTTACCAGAATATCGATGAGCTTTTTACTTTGCGAAATTCGCACTACAGATCTTATACGCACATAATCAGACCAATCTACTACATTATTATTATTTTATTTTCGTTCATTGGAGATTACAAATTTTATAAAATAAGCATAGAATAGCATTTATCATTTTAAGTTTTTCTTTAATATTTCCTATTTCGTTTATGTGAACAATTATCTTATCAATTGTCATTTTTATTATCCTTTTTTTCACCATTAGAAGGAGAGTACCTAGGCGATCCCGGAGAATACTGTGGTGATGTTGGTGAGTACTGTGGTGAAGTTGGTGAGTAACTTGGTGAAGTTGGTGAGTAACTTGGTGAGGTGGGTGAGTACTGTGGTGAAGTTGGTGAGTAACTTGGTGAAGTTGGTGAGTAACTTGGTGAAGTTGGTGAATAACTTGGTGAAGTTGGTGAGTAACTTGGTGAAGTTGGTGAGTAACTTGGTGAGGTTGGTGAGTAACTTGGTGAAGTTGGTGAGTAACTTGGTGAAGTAGGTGAGTAACTTGGTGAAGTTGGTGAGTAACTTGGTGAAGTTGGTGAGTAACTTGGTGAAGTAGGTGAGTAACTTGGTGAAGTAGGTGAGTAACTTGGTGAAGTTGGTGAATAACTTGGTGAAGTTGGTGAATAACTTGGTGAAGTTGGTGAATAACTTGGTGAAGTTGGTGAATAACTTGGTGAAGTTGGTGAGTAACTTGGTGAAGTTGGTGAATATGATGGTGAAGTTGGTGAGTAAGCAGGCGATGTTGGAGAATAAGATGGTGAAGTTGGTGAATAAGATGGTGAAGTTGGTGAATAAGATGGCGATGTTGGTGAATACGTTGGAGAGGTACCACCATATCCCGGAGAAGTTACGCCGCCAAAAGCTGGAGAAGATGCGCCATATGAGAATGGAGAGGTAGGTTGTCCGCCATACGATGTAAGGGACCCTGCGCCATCAGAAATTGGAGCAGTGTGAATTGGCGAGAAACCAGCACCTTCTTCGAATTGAATCTTATCATCATCCATTTCGTAATCTCTGTATGGAGTTGCTCCTCCATCTTCTGCATAGTCTTCGCTAGAAACAGTCAAATTAGATGGAGCAGATTGTAACATCTTGTCATCAACCATAACGTCAAAAGCACCAGTACCTAACGGAGCCATTTGACCCAAAATAACGTTTTCAGATATACCATGGCAATCATCTAATTCCGCAGATGCACCAGCATCCAATAATATCTCAACAGTTTCTTCGAAAGAACAACGCATCAATGCCCCAGTATCAGCTCTATTGATACCGTGACGTGTAATGGCCATCAAATGACCACGAGATGTCATAGCATCAACTAATAAGGCCATATGACGATAATTAACATAAGAACCATCAAAAGCAATAACGTTCAAAATTTCCTTATATAAAGCTGATCTAGTTGCTTCGATACCCAAAACTGAAAGGATTTCAATGAAATTATTGGAGTAAGTACGAGAGGAATCAACACCAGGCACCGCTAAAACATCAGCTAAATTAACACCATCGGTTTCCAAGACCCACTCTTTGTCTTGAACAAACTCACCAGACTCATCCGGAAGACTGACTTTATGTTGCATCATAAAAACTCTTGTAATACCAGGAATTCCACGCAAAGAAATGGATTCTAACATGTGAGCTTCAATACGTTTTAAGATCTGATCTTCTTCAGCATCAGCTTCTTCATCTAAAGACTTTGGATCACGAACAACACGACAACGAACAATTAATTTATCTGCAGTATCATCAGACCAGATAACAAATAAATCCTCACCAAAACTTTGCGAAATTTTTTCAGCAACTTGTGACATGGTTAATTGTTTATCTAACATCTTTGCACGATCTAATTCAAGACGAAGTAACCATGGCGATTGTTTTTCAATAGACTCTTCAACTTTTTCATCTGGAATAGCAAAATAGGCCTCAACTGTATCATAATCTTCCTCAATAACAGTACTTCTTGGATCTGGGTCGTAATAAATTTCTGTGGAAGAAGTAACATTTTTTAAAGTAGTATGTTCAATAGCTGATTGCACAACCTTTGCTTTCTCAATATCTGCAGCAATTTCAGTCTTTAAGTAAACAGTAAGTGCAGGAGTCTTAATGTTCTTTGCAACATTAAGAATTTCCTTTAGACGAGGAACACCTAAAGTAACATTCTTAGAAGAAACACCAGCATAATGGAAAGTATTTAAAGTCATTTGAGTGGCAGGCTCACCAATAGATTGTGCAGCAATAATACCAACCATTTCACCTGGGTGAACGATCGACTTCTGGAATTGAGTTTCAATTTCACCCAATACCCATTCAAAAGATATTCTGCTCAATTTAAATTCTTCGATCACACGACGAGTTGCTAATCTGGAACGCAACAAACATTGGAATAACAACGTTGCATTGCTTTGAGCCTCCTTCGTTAATTCATTATCACCACGCACAACTAATAACTTCGTGCAAAGCTCTTGCACGCTACGTACAATTTCATCTAATTTCAAGTCAGAAGCCCTGTGACGACCGTTGTGGAATATTTGTTGAGCATTCTGGATAATACGACGCATATTAACAGGCAATGGCCAATTATAGTCCCCGTTTGGAAAGCAGATTTCTCTCAAGTACTTACGGTCTTTCACTAATTGATTATATTCTTCATCTAAAACCTTTTGCAATTGAACGTCACCTCTTATTTCTTTTCCTGATTCCAACAAAGATTCACGAATTGATCTAGATGAATCTAATACATCAATACGGTAACGAGCCTCAAAATTGCTATCAGAATTTGGAATTGTATCAATAGATTGTTTCTCGACTTGAGTACCATCAATACCATCCTCACCATAGATAAATTGAATAATATCTCCCAACGAATTTCTAGTGGTACCATCATAATGAACCATAATATCCTCCAATGCTTTAATAATACGACGCTGAATATACCCTGTTTCTGCTGTTTTAACTGCTGTGTCGATAAGACCTTCTCTACCGGCCATCGCATGGAAAAAGAACTCTTGAGGAGTCAATCCTCTCAAGTAAGAGTTTTCAACAAACCCCTTGGACTCTGGAGAATAATCATCTTTTGTAAAGTGTGGCAATGTACGATCTGCAAAACCAAACGGAATTCTTTTACCTTCGACAATTTGTTGACCTACACATGCTGACATTTGAGAAATATTAATAAATGATCCCTTTGAACCTGAAACCACCATTTGCTTGACATTGTTCAAATCTTTTAAATTCATTTCAGCAGAACGACCTGCAGTATCACGAGCTTGATTCAATACACGGGACACATTGTGTTCGAAAGATTCTCTTAATGTCATACCTGGTTCTGGTTCTAACTTGTTGCGTTGAGCATCCAAGATAATTTCTTGAACCTTATCTTTAGCCTCTTGAATAGTTGAAGTAACATCTCTCATTGTACTGGCATCTGCAATTGTATCACCAATACCAATAGAAAAACCATTATGCAATAACCAGAAATTTACTACTTTCTGAATAGAACTAAATAACTGTGCACAAACTTGTGGGCCCTTTTCTCTCATAACAGTATGGATTAAGCCTCCACCGGTCGCACCAACAGTCTTCTTATCCACTACACCAAACATAATCTCACCATCAACAACTAACATACCACTATCATTTGGGCTTAATAGGTTTTTGCCACCATCAAATCTTTGTAAGTGTATACCCTTTGGAATTGCCATAGACAAAAGTTGCTTTCCGGTCCATAAGGGTTTTGGCTTGGTGATAGCAGGTGGCGGAATTACACCATCCCAATTTGGAATCCAATATAACATGTTCATGACTTGATCATATTCAATAAAATTATCACGCAAAGTCATCTTACGAATACCACATAATGTATCTTGGACAATACCCATAACCGGCTTATTTGATTGCGGAGAGACAATCTGTAATGGAACAGCACAAATTTCTGACAACTCTGCTCTGGTTTCTGGTGATTGAGGAACATGTAAGTTCATTTCATCACCATCAAAATCAGCATTATATGGCGAAGTGACAGATAAATTCAATCTAAACGTAGAATATGGCATAACTTTCACTCTATGTGCCATCATAGACATCTTGTGCAAAGAAGGCTGACGATTAAATAAAACTGGATCATTGTCCATTAAATGACGTTCGACCTTCCAACCATATTGTAAAGCAATATCACCTGCTCTCTTGTTATACCTTAAATCAATACGATCACCAGTATCTCTAATAACATATTTAGCACCTGGGTGTTCATTAGGACCATTACGAACATACTCCGTTAAACGATGAATATTATATGGGGTTACTACTTCAGGATAGGATAGAGTTCTTGCAATAGAAATTGGAACACCAACTTGATCTAAATCAAGATTAGGATCACCGGAAATGACGGTACGAGCAGAAAAATCGACTCTTTTACCCATCAAATTTCCTCTAATTCTGCCCTCTTTACCTTTTAATCTTGCTCTAATAGATTTAATTGGACGACCAGTCTTTTGAAGTGCTTGTGGCTGACCCGCAATATCATTATCCATATAAGTAGCTACGTGAAACTGTAATAATGCTTCAAACTCGCTGATAACATGTTGAGGAGAACCATCCATTTCCAATCTTTGAACATTGATATTGGCCTTAATAACATCTGCCAATTTGAAAGTCAAATCATCCTCACCTCTAGCAGTATCATTAAATGCGATTGAAGGTCTTACTGGGGGTGGAGGGACAGGCAAAACCGTTATTAACATCCATTCTGGCCTTGCGTAATCTTCATTAAAACCTAACCTAAAACAATCTTGAGGACTAATATGTTTAAATACACTTAAGATTTCGGATGGTGTTAAAAGACGACGTTCAGGCTGTTCATTTTCATCAAAGCTTTTGTTTTGCTTCCACGTTCCCCATAATTTTAGACCATCTTTACGAACAGTAGGTTGAGTGTGACCACATCCACCTCTGCCATTCCCTTCTTCATCAATATCGGCCTCACAAATCATTTTACTCTTACATACATTCCAAACGGCATTGAATCTCTTTTTAGGATCTCTGATCTTTATTGCTTGAGCCATCATTGGATTAGATTCATCCAACAACAATTTACCACAATGCATACACACACACTCGCATACTTTTTTAATCTTTGCAATAAAACCAATATGAAAAACAGGTTTGGCTAATTCAATATGACCGAAATGACCAGGACACTCAGCCATATCTTCAGAACATGTCTGACATTTGAAATTACGATCGATAGATCCTAACCTTGGATCATTCAACCCTCCTTCTCTTGGCTTCTTTGTTGTTTGATCCATAGTCTCGGGATACTCGATTTTAGCAACTGAAATTGCACGTACCTCCTCGGGTGACAATAAACCAAATTGGACTTCCTTGACCGAACGAAGTGGGGCACTTGAATATGGAAATTGACGACTCATAATGAACAGTAGTGAAATAAATAATCCTTTGTCAAAAAAAAATCTTTAGAATGAATTAAAACAAGTAAATTTACAATATGAAACTCCCTATCAATTTTTTTATAATCCTTCTATCAGGAATAAGCAATCAAACAAATGAGTGCTAATTATTTAATTAATTCAAATACTTCCGATCAATCTATAAGTAAATGTAAGCTTGGAAATAATTTATATTTATCCTACTTATCTATACCTAGGATACGTCAAGTTAGGTAAATGGGAGATGAAGACTAAATGGGCCTCTAAGAATATATGTTATGATACATTTTTCAATTTGTCGGAAGTGGCGAACGAAAAATTATTACAGTACCAAATTTACACTTATTATACTGTGTACGAAATCTCTGCGTATATATCAGTACCATGTCTATATCTATATAAACCTATGCAAAGAATTTTGCCATAGCTTTCTTCTGCTTTTCACGACGGATTTTGATTGTAGCCTTAACATCTTGAAGACCTTTTACAATAGCAGCATCATTTGGTTGGATTTTTAAAGCCTCCTCTAATGATCTTTGAGCGGATTCCTCATCTTTTGCCAATAAAAAACCCATACCTTCACGGTATAAAGCTTTAGCCTTGGATTTTTCATCTATGCCATCAACTTTTAAGGCATTCTTAGCAGCTGTAATAGTTTTCTTGCCATCACTGAGCTTAAGACCAACTAAAGCGGCATTTAAATAACAAGATAATTTCAATTTATTCAATGTTTGGATATTTTCTTCTGACAAGTCATCTGGAAAGTACTCGTCCAAAAAATTACTAGCCTTGTTATACTTTTCAAAAGATTTATCTAAGGTACCTGCCTTCAATAAAGAAGTTCCAATTTCTTTTAAGTGCGTGACGACTTTGAATACAGATTCTGGGTTCAGAACATCAATGTTGTCGTCGTCTGCCATAGTCTCTTCATAAATATCACCAGTGCCGTCATCGGTGGAAGTATAAACATAGTTATCAGGCAAAGAGCCACAGTCAGCTATAACCCAATCTTCTTTTGGTTTATCATTTGGCCCTTTTTCGCATCTTTCCAACTGACGAACAATTGATTTACCAAATATAACCTCACCAAAAACAACGTGCTTTCCATTTAAGTGAGGCGTTGGAACAGTAGTGATAAAGAACTGTGATCCATTAGTATTTGGGCCTGCATTGGCCATGGATAATAAGAATGGCTTATCATGATTTAAAGTAAAATTCTCATCCTCAAATTTTTCTCCATAAATGGATTCACCACCAATTCCAGAACCATGAGTAAAGTCACCACCTTGGCACATAAAATCCTTTATCACACGGTGGAATAAAGAACCTTTGTATGTTAGGGGTTTTCCTGTTTTATCAGAAACTCCCTTTTCGCCAGTACATAAAGCTCTAAAATTCTCAGCCGTTCTTGGAACAACATCATCGTATAGTTCGAAAACTATCTTGCCTTTTGAGATACCATTTTCCGTGATATCAAAAAATACTCTTGAGCGCTGTTGTTTATCTGACATGCTTATTCTAAATTTTAGATCCCTTATAAGGTATAGTAAATCTTGCCATGCTTTACAGTGAATTTTTATACTCACCGAGAAATATTTCTAGAATCGAAAAGAATTTCCTGTACATTAATTTTGCATTTATTACCTTCAATAAATCATAAAACTTTTGGTCAATACTAGCTTTATTCGTGATACTATTAGTCATATTAAGTATTTGCTTAAAATCATTGCTCTTTTAATAAAAATTAAAATCAATTGCATTTTTTTGAAAATTTTTGACGAATATATGCATATTTTTTTAAAATCAAGATAAAATTGGAATTTACCTACATTTTGATGTAACTATTATTTAATCAAGAATTAGTACAGCTATACATAAGATTAAGCCCGAATATACTTAGAAATTATTATAGCATTAAATAGATAATTAGTATACACTAGAACTAAATTATTTCGAATTTTTGATAGGATCAAAATATGGATGAGCCATTGCTTCTTCAGCAGTAAGTCTTTCTTGATGATCATATCTTAGCAATTTATCAATAAAATCAAGAAATTCGTCAGAAACAAGATGCTGATTATTCTCATTGACAAACCTTCTCCATGGCCTTCTGTTATAATAACCCAAATCTTCATACTCTTCACTTAGGGTAAGATTATACTTCTGCAAATATTTGTGTAAATCGTCAGATCCTAATATACGAACAATTTGTACTAACTGATCAGTATTAGATTTTCCATGAAAAAATGGCTCTTTTTTAAATACCATGGAAGCAAACATACAACCAAAAGACCATAAATCCAACGAATAGTCGTATAGTCTAAAATCAACAAGTAATTCTGGACCTTTAAAGTAGCGAGAAGCAACTCTTACGTTATACTCCGTACCTGGGTGGTAGTATTCAGCCAAGCCCCAATCAATCAATCTCAATGATTTTTTTTCATGATCAATCATAACATTATGCGGTTTTACATCTCTGTGCATAATTCCCATTGAATGAGAATAATCTAATGCTTTAAGTAATTCGTACATGTAGTATCTGATATCATAATCCGTAAAAGTTGGGTATAAGGTTCTGAAATCTATATTATTAACGTGTTCAAAAATCAAACCTGGCGTTTTAACTTGTGGATCTCTCACAATATCCAATAACCCTACTATATTGGGACCACCTACTAAGTTCTTCAATATTGAGATCTCTCTTTTGATTTTCTTTCTTTTCACTGGCTTCAATACTTTGATAACGCACTTTTCTCCCTTTGAAAGATTTATTCCCAAGAAAACCTCTGAATATTTTCCTCTTCCTAATTTTTTTATAACTTCATAATTGTCTTGTGATTCCCATTTGATGTTTATATTTTCGTAATCCCAGTATGATTGTGGTTTAGATGCTAATACATCTGCGTACACCTTTGAGATGGAAGTAACAGCGTGGTTGGGCGACATAGCTCGAAATCTTAGCGCAGTATAGCTAATTAAGAAAGTTGATATTAAAATAAAATGGAAAAATAGTTTGATCTTGTTAATGCGTCAAATGTATGTCAAGTAAGATGATCAAAGTACTACATTCAGAATCGAAGGCAACTTTTTCTAATAAAATTTTTCTCTGCAATATACAAACATCACGTGACACCAATATACAATTCTAAACTAAATTCTCAAATTACCAAAGGGACCTCTTAACTTGTCCAAAGATGAGATCTCTTTCTTTCTTCTTGCAGCAATTTTGCTCCTAGAAGCAGAATCTGCAGCTTCTTGTAATTTCTTTTTCTCTAAGTCTTTCTTCACTAATTTTCTTCCGCCACTCTCTAACTCATAGTTATCTAAAAAGTCGTCAAGCATGTCTTCCAAGTCTTCTCTTTCATTTTCCATTTTGAATGGTTCGTACTTTTCATCCGAGCCATCATTTTTCTCAAATTTCTTTGAAAGTTGCTCATATCTATCATCTAGTAAGCTTAAGCCTTCAGTACGAAATACAGCAGATGAAGACATCGAAAATGAAGTAGTATCGGTCATCGCTCCTTTTTTTTTTCTTAATTTGGTTTTTGAAGTTTTCTTTCCATCACCTTTTAAATCTGGAAGTTCAGGAAGTACATCATCATCTTCTTCTTCGAATTCATCATCTGAATCCCAATCATTTACTTTATTTTTACTAATAGCCTTGAATCTTTGGAAATCTTTTTGCCATGAATTTCTGGCAACAGCTGGAGCATTAACTAATTCAGTTGGTGCTTCTCCATCGTTGTATAGATTTTCAGCTTCTTCATAATTATTTTCGTCATATTTAGCATCATATTCATCTTCATAGTTATCAAGATCCCATTCATCGTATTCAGAATCATAGTATTGATCAGCATCTGAACCATAATAGAATTCATCTTCATTTTCCACTTCACCAGAGCCCAACAAATCGTTAAAAATATTGCTTTCACTATCCTCACCCTCGTCCGTTATATATGCTTCATCATCTAATGCTTCTAATACTTCTCTAAGTCTTGGATCTAAGTCTGGGTTGAACCCCTTTAACTCGGATGGTATTCCCTCAAAAGTATCAAATGTAACTTTTTTTTTTATTTTGGATGGTAATTGATCTTTGAATAAGTCTTCTACATTGGAGTTCTTCGACTTTTGCACTTCCTCCTTTGCTCCAATATAAACACCATCACTTTGTCCCATAGGCTTTAAATGCTGCATATAATCATATTTGGAGTCATCAAAATAGATCCCATATTGTGCAGCTTGTCCTTCATTTTCCCTTACTGTCTTTAATTCATTTTCTGATAATCGTTGTTCCAAATCACTAGATGTGTATATTTTTTTTTCATTTGAATTATTTATCAGCTGTGATGGTGCAGGCACAAGAACATGTCTTGAAGCATCGGGATCAAAGAACAACGAATCATCGTGAGCTCTATGGACAATAGAAAAAGTTTTAGCTGACTTTTTGTCGAACCTTTTTCTTGGGGGCATTCTATTAAGTATATTTTGAAATTTGTCAGAATACTAGGTATCAAATAATTTTTTGAATTTGCGATGATTAAAAATTACACAAAATTGGGGATTGATATCTATTCAGTATAATTTATTCTAATCTAACTTGAATCAATGATCATGACTATCACGACTATCAATCAAAATTTGACTCCAATCACTTCTATAAATGCAAATATATTCTGATACAGTCAAAAATAAAACACCCAAAATTAAACCCAACCAAAGACCTACTAAACCTAAACTTGCACCAAATGCAAAAAAGTAACCCACTGGAACTGCAATGACATAATAAGATATTATATTCAAAAAAGAGCCAATCTTTTGACGGCCTTGTCCTCTCAATATCCCTGCACCTAAAACATTGAAGGAATCCAGCAATTGGTTTATGGCAACTAAGGTTAAAATCTTAGAACTTAATTTTAGAACATCCTTTGAATCTGTGAACAAAGAACTTAAGAAATACTTACCGAAAAAAATTATGCAAAAATTTAAAATCGCAATAGAGATAGAGATTATTGTAGAAAGACGAACCACTAATTTTGCAGCCAGTAGGTGGGACATGCCAATGAAATGACCAATTCTTGTAGCTATAGCCACTGCAAAAGCAAAAGGAAGTTGAAAGGCTAACGACCCAACATTGGAAGCGATAGATTGAGCAGCTAAAGCCTCCGTGCCAAATGATGCAGCAAAAATTGTTAGAATTTCGAAAGCTAAATATTCAGCTTCTACCATGATAACTCCAGGAACCGCCAACTGTAACATAGCACCCCAATTCTGTAACGCTTTCATTTCTAAACCTCCCCAACATTTTTTACCGTCGACAAATAAAACATAGCACAACATTAATAATGACATGCACCAATAAACTATTGAAGTTGCTATTGGAGCTCCGATAAAGCCTAAGCCATATACCGGATGCCAAACCAATATCCAGTTGAGAAGAAAGTTCAACGGAGCTACAAGCACCAAAACATAGGTACCGGCATTGAAAATATGCTGGGCTTGTAAAAACCTTTTACCTGTTTCAAACAACAATAAACCTGGAGTACCAATCATATTCAAACGCAAAAACTGCTGAGTCATCATTGCAAGCTCTAAATCAGGAACTAAATATTTTAAGAGTGACCCTGAAAACCACCAGATAAAGGCCAAAGGAAAAATTGTCACAGCCATTATTAAAAGAGAACATCGTTGGAAGTAAACTCCGACTTGATGATACTTTCCCGAGCCATAGGCCTGTGAACAAAATGTATCGAGACTTGTAGCCATACCTTGGTATACGGCCAAACCAGAGATATTAAATGTACATATAGCCAATGAAGCGGCTGCTAACTCCTTTGGGCCTAATTTACCTGCTGCATATATGGATGTGACTGAAATCAAATATTGTAAAAAGAACGTTACAACCAAAGGTCCCGAAGAAGCCAAAAGAAATTTAGTCTCATCTTTTAAATCAATAGGCAAGTTTGGTTCGTATTCTTGCTCAATCACATATCGCTCATTTTCATAAGCTCCTGTAAGCAATGTTTCCTCAGCGTTCATATCTCTGATACATGCTGTTATATAATTAGTTTTTCAAAAAACTGAACCAAAAGTTTTTATAGATAGCGAACTTTTGAAAAGGATATTTCCGCGCTGATCGCGGTTACCAATTATAGTAACCAATTCCGTTCATATAAACACATATATACTCTGCTGGTTTTTCACATAGAAGGCATTTATATTCATTCCATCAATAATGGAAACACTTTCCGGTAAATGTATTTCTAATTTTTCTGGTTGATTTTTCGTGAAATAGTAGTCATTATTCAAATTCTTAAGAATGAGCGAATGTGTGCTAGGAAAGAATTCCACATGAAAAAAATTTTGAGTAAATTGTGCTGATTCCAACTTGATTGACAATTGATGTTTTGATGTAAGCTTCTGGAACAGAAGAGTAAAGTCATATTTTTGAGGACCAATTTCACGGGGTTCTGGCAATATTTCCCTTGCTTTTGTTTGATGCAAATCTGTTATTTTCATTTCAGTAATTTCTTCAATGAGCGGCTTGCTTGAAGCTTTGGCCCCATCTCTTCCTGGATTTCCTTTGATATTCATTAAATTTGGCAATTCAGTATTTTCTTCATTTAAATTATTATCTCTCATTTCCTCTATGAGCCCCAAAGTCTCATTATCCTTTAAGTTTTGAAGCTTTTTCTGAAAGCCGGATTCATCAATCTCATTTTTTTCAACAATTGTCTGGGATAAATTACCCTTCGACATCATTTTTGGAATGGAATACTCTCTTTCCAACGTAAGATCATAAAGTAGCTCTATGGATTCTACACACCATTCGATGAGAATTGATCTAAGGTCGCTATTAATTTGACACCACTGAAAGCATATGGTATTAATACAGCAATCATAAACAAATGATGCCTGGCCCTTCTTGTCTTTATCTTTCTTCTCTTTCGACACTATTAATGGTATTTCCCATTCATTATTGATTATCAAAGGAAAGACAACAGCAGGATCGAAATCTTTATTTGGTTTTGGTACTTGCTTGTCATGGCAAATATTAATAAAAACCTTAGTTGATAATAAATACGTTGAATAGTCTTTGGATTCGAGGATTTTTGTCTTTATTACGAATCCAGGTGTTGGATTTAAAATGATTGATGATCCTTCTTCAATTATTTCCATAGTGTTCTTTAGATATATGAAACTCTTATCTATTAATTGAAAAAAGAGAAAGATACTTCTATAAATTGAAAGTTATCGATACCCAGAATGGATGCGCTAAATAGATGCTACAATAAAATGTGTAAACTGAAAAATTGATATGGTATATCGAAGACCAATGTTAGCGAATATAAAACCTGCATATAGAATTTGACTTTGAGTCACTATTTGGTGACATAGAACGACTGAAACCTCTTTCATTTCAATTATCATTTCAATCGTTCTTGTAAATTAAGTCCCAAATCTTATAATTTAATATTTCAAATGAATGTTCTTGTTTATTCTGGGCTGGGTGCAACTACCGAAAGTGTTAAGCACTGTTTGGAGTCATTAAGACTCCATTTATCACCATTTTATGCAGTCGTCACTGTATCAGAAGCAGTCCTATTAAATGATCCTTGGATGCATAAAACTTCCTTACTTGTTATACCGGGAGGTGCAGATTTGCCATATTGCAGAGCGTTAAATGGAGAAGGAAACCGTAAAATTTCTCAATTCGTTAGAAAGGGAGGGAAATTTATCGGGTTCTGTGCCGGTGGATACTATTCTTCTGCTAGATGTGAATTTGAAACTGGTCTGCCAATGGAGGTTTCTGGCCCAAGAGAACTTGAATTTTTTCCGGGAACTGCAAAAGGATGTGCTTACAAAGGCTTTGTTTATGAGTCACACGATGGTGCCAAAGTTTCTCAGTTAAGCGTCAACACTAATTTATTGCCAAGTTCTCCAGAAAAAGTTTTTAACTATTATAATGGAGGAGGAGTTTTTTTAAATGCATCCAAGTACAAAAATACTGAAATATTGGCAAGATATACCGAGCCATTAGACATTGATGATGATGATGATAAAGCAGCAGTTATATCTTGTAAAGTTGGAAAGGGAATGGCATTACTAACAGGTACCCACCCGGAATTTTGCTCTCTGCTAATGAAACCAGACGCCGAAGATAAGCACTTTCAACAAGTAACTAAAAAGCTTTCGATCTATGAGCATGATAGAAAATTATTCTTAAAAGCATGTTTAGTAAAATTGGGTTTAAAGGTCAATGAAGATGTGGACATGACTGTGCCCGTAGTCACTCCCATTTATTTATCATCTCACTTGAACCCGGAAAATGTCAGACTTTTGTTGTCAAGCTTGAAAGAAAAGCTTGAATTTATTGATGAAAATACTTTTGAAGATAATAATGATACTTTTTGTCTTCATGATGAGGATGAAAATGATCATGACTACTTTATTCCAGAAAAATCTTCTGACCCGAACAGTGCCTTAAAACACATCAAGGTATTTACAAAAGGAAATTTGCCTCTGGTAAAAAATACTCCGTATTTCAATATGTCAACTTATTTTAGGCATTTGAAAGAATTAACTAAGGGTTCTGAAATTAAAATAGGATCTATTCTTGGCTATGGTGAAGTTGTAACCTCAACAAACACCTTACTAGATGCCAACCCACTGTGGTTACGTCATCTACCGAACGGTTTTACCCTTACAGCAACAACTCAAGTCGCTGGAAGAGGTCGTGGAGGTAATGTCTGGGTAAATCCAAAAGGTGTTATGGCACTGTCTACCTTATTCAAGATTCCATCAGGATCTAAAAACTCGTCATCTATGGTCACTTTGCAATACTTATGTAGTTTAGCTTTAATAGAGCTGATACTTGGATACGGAAGTTTTGATGCTGGAAAAGGAATTGGATATGAAGATATGCCTGTTAAGATTAAATGGCCAAACGATTTGTATATATTAAAGCCCGAATTTTTTACTAATTTAGGTGATAAAGATGAAACACATAAAACGGTCGAGGGTGATGACGAAAGGTATGCAAAGGTGTCGGGAGCTTTAATCAATTCTCAATTTTTTAACAATGAGTTCCATCTAGTTTGGGGTGCTGGTGTCAATGTTTCAAATTCCGCTCCAACGACATCATTGAATATTGTTCTTGAAAAGTTGAATATCATTAGGGCAAAAAAAGGACTACCTACATTACCAATATACCAGCATGAAGTTTTATTGGCAAAATTAATGTACACGTTGGATCAATTTTATTCTGTTTTTACTCATTCTGGTCTTCAGCCATTTTTACCTTTATATTACAAAAGATGGTTCCATTCAGATCAATCTGTGTTGTTAGATGCTGATGGTACGGGTGTAAACAGGAAATGCATTATTAAGGGTATAAGCCCAGATTATGGCTTATTATTAGCCCAAGACATTAATACTGGCGAAAGACTTAGTTTACAGCCAGATGGTAATTCATTTGACATATTTAAAGGTTTAGTTTACAAAAAGACCTAGATCTATCATATAGAACTGTTCATAGTAAATGAATGTTAGGTATGCTTCATCAAAGGATTTGTATAATTTGAGGATGATATGTTCAATTTTAGCTATTTTTCGTTATTAAGCTTCACTGCCCTCGATCTATAATGCTTTAAATAATTTCTCCTTATGATCCGATGAAAATTTTCTTTCTCTAAATGTTCGACTTATTAGCTATTCATTTGCAGGTCGCTATCTTCTCCAAATGCCTCAAAATCCTGTTCGCTGCTGTTTTGAACTCTTTCTCTCATTACTCGGTGCCCGTCAATTAGGCTTTGCAAATTATTCATGTCATCATTAAGGGCAATCTCTGTTGTCTGATATGTAAATATTTGTCTACACATGGGACAAAGTCCTTTTGAATTATCTTGCTCTAGCCATTTAATAATGCAATGCAAGTGAAAGTTATGCGTACACCCAGATCCTAGTACTAAAGGACAATCATCACCAGGATGTTTACAGTTAGGGCAAGTTCCATCAAATGCAACACGACAAATACCACATAACTCGTCAATATATCCGTTGTCGTTGCCATCGAGGCTCAACTTCCAATGCCACGTACCCACTGCATGCCAATCAATAATTTTAACTTTCATAATGTGACAAGTAAAAATGATTATGGTTGTTCTGTGATCTATCGTTTTGATTTATGCGAATAGTGTACAGTGTCATTTTTAGCGATCAATAAAAATATATAACCATCAAACTGAAAAATATATTGAGTTTGATTTCTACGTGTGAAAAGGCACTTCTTCTACATAAGCAAAGGATGCTAAATTCCTTCAGTATATTGCGAAATGCACATTTCAATAGAAAAATATTACCTTATTGTTTCAAATTTTCTCAAAATCAATTTGCAAAACCTTTCAGCATATCTTTGAAATATCAAAATGCAACAAAGGAATTTCAAACTGGAGTAAAATCCACTGATATCAAAAAAACTCGAGAATTTGCTCCTGAGGAATTAGAGGCAGCAAGATTGGCCAGACTTGCAGGCTTAGGCTGGGTAGGAAAACTACCAAAAAAGTGGATACCTTATGCAGAGTTGATGAGGCTAGAAAAACCTGTAGGGACATTATTGTTATTGATACCTTCATTCTGGGGAATTACAATGGCATCGTACTCCATAGCTGCTCCTGTTACAACCACATTAACAGCGTTGACATTATTTTCGATAGGAGCAGTAGTAATGAGAGGAGCTGGTTGTACTATAAACGATATATTAGATCGGTCTTTAGATAATCAAGTTGCACGCACTATGGAAAGGCCAATTACAAGTGGAAGAGTATCTGTGCCTGATGCAATAGTTTGGCTAGCCGCTCAATGTTTTGTTGGATTAGGTGTATTACTTTCTCTACCATTCGAATGCTTTTATTTAGGTGCTTTCTCCTTACCTTTTGTTGCAACTTATCCATTATTCAAAAGATTTTCTTATTATCCGCAAGCAATGCTATCTATCTGCTTTAGTTGGGGATGCTTATTAGGCTATCCTGCCGTTGGTGCCCCAATTGAATATTTAGTTGCAATTCCCTTGTTTATTTCGAATTTCTTGTGGTGTATGACATATGATACCATATATGCCCATCAAGATAAAAAATACGATATACAAGCTGGTATAAAATCAACTGCATTGGCTTGGGGTGAAAAAACTAAGCCAATTTTAAATGGTTTGCTGGCTGTTCAAGTTGCCTGTTATACATTTGCAGGTTTAATTAATGGCATGGGTCCTGGATTCTATATTGGAGCAATTTGGGGATTTTCAAGATTATTCAGTCAAATTAGAAGCCTTGACTTAGACGACCCCAAGAGTTGTTGGAATGCTTTTACGGGTAATATTCGTACAGGTTTAATATTTTGGATTGGTATGTTTGTCGATTATGTATTGCAAATAGCTGGTATGTTATAAAATATTTATTGTAACTAGATCTTAGTAGTATTTATATCTTCTAATATTCTTTTAGAAAAGTTAGAGTCGGATTTAACAAGAAACTTTTTTATTAATGCACTTTTACTGTCAGAATCAGAATCTATAGCAATTTCGATTAAATAATCCTGAACGTAAATTAATGGAATGAAGTCAGGAATCATTTTTAACATTTCTATTGGAGCAAAATACTTGGTTCCAAAAGAACTTATAAAATGCTTTATCCCTAATATTCTTTGATTCATCTCTAATGAAATCTGGGTATAATATTCAAATATAATTATCAAGTTTTTCTTGATTGAATCGATCTTAAGCTGTTCAAAATTTCTTGGAATTTTTGAATAGTAGGGTCTGGAAGGTGAAGGAATTGATCCATTTAATGCTAAATATTCTGCTGTAGAAAAATCAGAAATCTCCAATAAACCTGCTATTTGAGGTTCGTTTCCCAATATTATTTTAAAAAACTTGAATATACTGTCTTCTTTTATGTATTCCATAAACTTAAACAGGTAAGAATTAATTTCGGGCTTGATCAGTAATAATAATTCCAGTATTTTCAAATATAACTCGATGTACTCCAGGCATTCGCTATTCTTCATATGGATATTCAAGTAATCCATCCAACTTACTTTGGGCCATATATAATTATTCAACGAATTCTCTATAGCATAAGCATGAACTAATATCTCAAAATTATTGCTATTTGATACATTTGAAGTTTCTTGAAATGAAAACTCCTTCAAAAGTTCAATCAAAAGGTCTTCTAAATTTTCGTTACTGTTAGGATCATCGACAAACAAAGATTCTAAATATTCAAGTCGAAGAGAATTGAAGCCATCCTTGCCAGAATACAATTTGGAGACATCTTCCATTATGATCTTATGGGTCTTTTGAACATCTTCTTTTTTATTATTTTTCATAAATTCAATTGCTTCTTTCACATCAATATTTAAAACTGCTAATAAATAATTAGCATATACCTTAGAATCATGGAAATTTGTTTTCAATTGATCAAAAACTATACTGAGCAAATCTGATTTCGTATCGAAATTATCTGATTCTCCAACCTGCCAATTTAGAATACCCAAGGCTAGATCACATATCTTTTTAGCATATTCTTCTTTATCAGTAGACTCGTTTAATAATATCTGGTAAATGTGGATAAGTGATAAGTGTTTTCTACTTTCTTCCAAATTTTTGATTATTTTAAAATTCGCTTCTGTTAATTTCTTCCAATTTTCTCTTTCTGAATCAACAAATGCTATTACTTTGTCATTGCTATCCAAGAGTACGTAACATAACTCTCTTGTATGATCTTTGAGTACTGTATCAGTCTTTGGAATTAAAGGTAACAAACTTGTAGCGTATTTTTTTACAAATATGTCTTCCGACTTGTCTTCTAAATTCTTTATCAACTCATATAAACCTGAAAAAACATCGAAATGAGACCAAATTTCCAATGAAATATCGACTTTTGTAGAAATATATAAAACAAATCTTGGATCAACTATAAAACGATCTTCCTCCATTTTTAATGCAATTGCTAAACATTGTTCCCACATTTTTGCAAAGAAAAAAGCCAACACAAGCAAGTGATATCCATAGTAGAGTTGATTTCCGGTTTTCACTTTTACAAAATCTTCCAACTTCTTGATCATTTTATAAAATTCTTCATCTGCAACAAAATTTGCAATTTTTGCTTGGAAAAGATTAAGCTCATTTTCTCGATGTAGTAACCAAATCTTTTTTTTATGGAAGATTAAATTCGTACCTTCAAAAAGTTCAATGCAATTCAAAGGCTTAATATCTCCACTCTTTACTTGTATCTTATTGAATAGCTGAGTTATATTATCATCTTTGAAATAAGCATGGGAAACTTGACAAATTTGATAATCCTCTATGAGTTGTTTTTGGTTATTATGGTAAATTTCTTTACTTCTAGATTGCTCTTCTTGAATTTCGGATATACCCATAAAGTTAGACGTATCATTTACTTTATTGTCTGTCTTATATTTGTCATCACCAGAGTTAAATTGGTCTGTATTAGTTGTAGGTTCTATTTCAACATCCAGACTAAATTTAACATCCAAATCAACCAATGAACTAATTACCAATTTGAAACTTTCTTTATTCTTAAATAACCCTAATACATATGGCCACTCTATGACAATACCATTACTAGGATACCCTAGGTCTACCCAAGATAAAGTGCCTCTAGTTACGTTTCCAAAAGAATTAATGAACATTGCCATGGAAGTCGAATTATCGGAGCAAACAGTAAGTAAATATTCTTCTGTGTTATTGTTATTATTAGATGTAAATGGAACGATGAAAGGCTTGATATTGTTCATATTTTCAGTCACTGGTTTATAGTCGAACAAAGGTATCTTCCTTGTCTGCTGGAGATCAATTATCTCATAACATGTTTTATCAGCAACTAAACCGAGGTTACTATAGTTTGAAGTCACTTCGGAAGCCGTCGATATCCCCTTTATAGCGCTTGAATAATTAATTTCCTTTAACAATTTAATCAGATCATGATTTATTTGCACAATTCTTATCTTGTTAGAACAAAAAGTAATAATTTTATCATTTAGCAAAGATACCGACGGTTCGGGAGTCCTTAAAGAATATGCTAGCAACAGAAAATCGTTCACATCTCTAAGCTTTCCAATATGGCATGGTGATAATTCCGGAAGGGTAAAAATATTTGCTACATTTCCTACAAGAATCACTGCTCTTTCGATAGATGGAATAGCTACTATTTTATTGATCTGCTTACTATCATTGGAAACTTTCAATTGGGATATCAACATGTAGTTAGGACTATCTGGAAATTGATGATAATGCAATAATCTCCCTAAGGAGGTCCCAATATATAAGTTGGCTTGGAATGAAGATACTGTTGAAATTATTTCATTTTGTTCAACTATATCCCCAATGTCTGATACCAATTCTTTCCATAGGTAGGTAAATGAATCACCATTCAGTTCAGTTATCCGTATATTGGGAAAGCTCATGCTACTCCCTTTCCACCATTTACTAGATTAAGATTATCTCCATTAATATCTACAGTATTTTGATAGAAAAAAATGATTATATACAGGAAAATATGAACCATATTGACATTAAAAACTTGGAGGAAATGCTAAATTGTCCCTATGTGCAACATATTCACTATCAGCAAATCCTAATATCCTTTCTATATCACTACTTTTGAATCCTTTAATTTTTAAAATTTCAACTGAGCTGTAATTGACTCTACAATGACCTACCTCAACCGCTTCTGAGATTGGAGAATTCTTACCTGGAACCACCTTTATAGAGACACATTCACTTTCATGAAAGTTTCCCTCAACTTCCACGATACCTGCTGGTAATAATCCTGCTCTATTTTTCCTTGTCAATGCTTTGAAGCAACCCTCATCAATAATGAGTGAGCCTCTTGTTTTGAGACCATGCAATAACCAAAATTTTCTGTCTGATTTTATCTGGGATTCTGTTGACAAGCCTAAAAACCTTGTATGCAATGGAAGCTTCCCATTAGCAATCTCGCTATTAATGAAGTCAATCTGTTTTTCAATATCGAAATGATTTTCATCAGATACCAGTATATTAGCAACAATATCCAATATATAATGTGGTTGACTAGATAATGAAATGATAGTAGTGACGCCAGCATTAGTTGCCAATTCTGCAGCAATTAACTTTGTAGTCATACCACCAGTGCCAACTTGCGATCCTGCACCACTTTCCGTATCTGTTTTCACAGCCAATTCATCTATTTTATTGACTACCAATATAGGCTTTGCATTTGGATTTGTTCTAGGATTATCTGTATACAAGCATTCCACATCCGTCATCAAAAATAAGTAATCGGCATGGATCATACCAGCGGTTATGGCAGAAAGTGTATCATTATCACCAAATTTAATTTCTGCGACAGAAAGTGTATCATTTTCATTTACGACTGGAATAACCCCCATTTCCAACAATTCATTCAATGTATTGGTTGCATTCTTATATTGTGTAAAGTCCATAATATCATTTCTGGTAATCAAAATTTGGGCAATTGGTTGATTAATTTGTCTAAACAAATCATCAAATAATGCAATCAATCTTCCTTGTCCTATTGAAGCTAAAGCTTGTACTGCTGATAGCTTTGCCGGTTTTTGGTTGATACCTACTCTTTTCATACCAAATGCAATAGCTCCTGATGAAACTAGAACTATTTTGTGACCTTGACGACGCAATTTGACTATGGTCTCTACAATGAGCGACATGTTGGCTATTCTTGGCTCCCTTGTGACTTCATCCACCAAAGAAGACGTCCCTAATTTAATAACTATGGTATAGGCATTTCTTCCCATCTCTGTACTCTTGTTAATGTCTCTACCTCTAGCTGCTAAAATAAAACATAGATCCTGAAGCATTTTATTCAATGAATTTGACTCATATTTTTAGTAGTGCATAGTAGTACTCGAATGGAAACCTCGTCCATTCCATACAAAAGATGCAAAACAATGAAGTGAATCTATAAGATCACATATCGTAGTTGTATTCTTCGAAATCAGTCTGTTTTTCATTTCGAATGGGCCATTGCAAAGACATTGACATCAGAGATCCTTAATATAGTTTTTAACAAATTATTGTTTAGCAGTTGCTTTAGCTTTACTTTCATATTTATAATTCGTTACAATCAAAGATTCTGAAAATAATGCAGTTGCCTAGAAATATATAATTATTTAACTCCTTATTTTATTTTTAGTGCTTCAAAGTTCAAATCTTTGATAAAATTATTTTTGAATTAATAAATATGTATTATTATGGATATATGCAAATAACTTGTTATTCAACTGATCTTTGGCTGGCTAAGAAGATCATCTTTCTGCTATAATACCATACGAAAGCTTATTTATGGTTCCCTTCATTTTATTTCTCTTACTTCATTTATCGATGATTCTAATGACATACTTCGAGTATCTCTAAAGACCCAATATATAAGAGCACCGTCTACTTCAGCATCGTAATAAGATGTGTCAGATAAGAGCTTTTTGACTTCCTCGCAAACGGCCTTCCTTGGAACAGTCATTGCTTCCTCTTGTGGTGGACAAAAATGTTTAAGAGACACTTTGAGAAAATCAAAATCCATCACCTTATTCAAAGTTAATAGGAGTTTTGCACTTTGTATATTACAATCTTGAAACATTGCCCATTTGTATAAAATTTTGTCAGACACTCTAAAGTTACTTCCAGCAATACAGGACAAAAAGTGATAGAGACCAGGAACTGCAGAAATAGAGGAAATCTTTCCAAATTCCTCTTTTTCAACTGCATTTGTATAATAAGCTAAAAGTAGAACATTATGCAAAATGTGAAGTATTAAAGCTTCTGGCCTGGCATCATACCTATCTTGAACCAATGACAAATCTCCAACTAATTTGACTGGCCACAATAACATCTCATATTCAAGTTTCAAAAGCCCTGTTCTCTTTACTTTCGGGAATTCATCACTGTTGATAAGGAGCAAAAATGAATTCAAAAAATAAATAATATAGAAGAAGTGGGATTGAAATGAATCTTTTTCTAAACTTTCAATAAATCTAAGGGCCTTATGTTTCAATTCCCTACTTGTCAACAAGTAAGTAGGTTCTATGAATGCAACCCAAGTATCGACAGAAATAGCCCCCATTATTAAATTTAACGGCAAATATCCTTGTGTCTTCGTATAAAGCTTATTAAATCCCTTTAAGCTTTGACGTATTACATCAAGGGGAAATTTTATTCGTAAAGGTAATAAAAAAAAACATGAAATTGTTTTCATATCCCATTCAACTGCACCTTTTCTAATGTAGTCTATTAAAAATTCGTAGTCACTATCTTCGTAAAGTTTTTCCGACGAATGTCTAAAATCTTTAGCTATGCTTATACAAATTCTAGAGAATTTATCAAGTTCTTTATCAGGATCTGAAGAAAACACTTCAGCAGGAATAAATGATGTGAGAGGTTCAATATACTCATGGTATATATTTTTGAAATCCAAGTTAGAAAGATCAAGCTCAAAACGATTGGATAAACTAATAGGTATTTCAATCTCTTTTGCTGTATTCGTTTTCGTTTGACTGCTCTTTTCTTTCAACGTATTGCTATGTTCTATTTTGCTGATCCTCTCACCCTGTTTAACCTCCCCTTTATGGCTGAAAATTGTCTTATGTTCAAATACACATGGCTCATTGTGCTCTTTACATCCTTCGCACACATTCGATCGCTTAACAACACATTTAATTTTTCTCTTCCTACAGAAATTGCATGCCTTGAATAACTTTATAGTTGAAAAATGCTGAACCACACCATGATCCTTACTGTATCCCATAACACCAGTGCAAAAGTTTTGGCAAAATCACGTAGTAAGGTATGTTTTTTTAGAGTATATAAACTGTTTCTCCTATGGGATTTGTCCTAAATCTACTTTAAAACATTGATTTGGATAGCTATTTTTGGTTCATAAATTAATTAAGAATCGGACCTGTGGGGAAACTCTGCACAAAAAAGACTCAATTTGAAATATTTCTTCAATACCTCAATAACCCATTATGGGTTCATAATTTCTAATCTTTCTTCTTTCGAATACGAATACATATTTATGTATCTATAAAGTCTATAATCTCTAAAACAATAGTTCAAGCTAATTTTTTACAAAAATCGAACCCTCAATATTGCCAGGATCTATATCTGAATAACATGCCAATTTCTGTGGGATTTTCTCGGGGTCCAAATCGGGGAAGTTCTCTAAAATAGCTTTCATTACCATTTCAAACATAATTCTATAGGCAGTAGCAGTGAAATGAACTCCGTCAGACAATAAACTGGAAAAATCTATGTTCTCATCGTATAATTCTGAATCAGTCCAGTTTCCAAACTTTTTGAAAGCTTCCCAGAGATTAACGAAAGGGACTCCTAACTGTCGAGCAACTGTTTCAGCTGTCTGCGAGTAGCTGTGATTTCTCCTATTTGAGCCAATATCTTCGGACCACTCGAAACCTTCGCTTTGAGCAGTAATTTTGTAACGTTTACGATCGTAAAATGAAGGAGCTATAACAATTACTTTTATATCCTCTTCCAACGCCATTTGGATGAGTCTTACCATATTCTTTCTGTAATCGTCAATACCAAGATACTGCAGACCCTTTAGAGCGTCATTAGAGCCTAAATATAAGCTCATTAACCGAATTTTGGACTTGCTTGTGTGTTCGGCTCTCAATATTTCGGGGAGTACCCTAACGCCATATGCTGTGTTATACCCATAAAATCCCCTATTAATAACATCTAATTTTCTTATATATGTACCTTGCAATGCTGGATGAAAGCCAAAATCTAAATCCTTAGAACAACTTAATTCAGTAATTGAATCACCAAATAATAGTATTTTATCGTAATACAAGCCCATGGTCGAGTATAAAGGTGCTAAATTTTGAAACATCGCGTTGTTATCTGAAATTTTGAGTGAGTTCTTTAAATTTCGTAAAATCATGATTACGATAAGCGATTAACTAAATTATATTATTTGCGAGAATATATATCACTAGACTTGACTATTTATACCAATGTAGTACCTCACTCATTTTGCAAGTCTATGAATAAGTTTATGAATAAGTATAAAGTTATTTGTATCATTTGTATCCATCGTCCAAATCTTCCATTTTATGATTAAACCAAAACCCAGTTAAAACAACGACGTAGATAAGTATTAAAATTACACCCTTGAAATAATTCGACTTACCTTCAGCATAGATGTAGGTGAATAAGTAAATTGAAATCAATGTAGCGATAATGTCCCATCTAGGAAAGACCAACGAAAATATTTGGTCGACATTATCAAAGCCTTTAAATATGGTATAGATAACCAAGCTAGGGATTTGAATCAATACTACCTGCAAAGCATAAGCACTACCAATCTCCATTGACAATGCAACGTTTCCTCCAATAGCAAAAGAAATGGCATTAAGAAATTCAGTAGTATTCGGAACCAAAGCAAATACTGTCAATCCTAAAAATTTAGGATCAATTGGATAATTTGATAAGACTGCATCAACATTATCAACTAAAATTTCAGCAATAATTGCATACAATAGCGTTGCTCCCAACAAAATTACCGTTGATTTCATCCGTGACCAATTTGGAGCATCGTGTCCTCCGCTTTCTTCGTCGTCTTCAACAACACTGGATTTCCTGCTTAGAAGTAGCTTGTCCTTCGGTAATTTTCCTTTCGATACTTCAATAGGAATACTACCATTTGGTATATTTGATAGTGATGATCTTGTTTCAAGATTTAATCTAGAAGGAGGTAAGCCTGATTTTGGAAGAATTTGAGGAGATTCTAAACTCTTGATGCTGGGGGATCTCAAGCTCTCATCTTTTTTTAAGGTTAATTCATGAGAAGCCGTTGCCCAAATCAATGAAGCATGAGTTCTTAATGTAAAAAATAACCCACAAATGTAAGCTAAAAATAATGCCAATGCCACTATTAAAGAAAACGGCTGGATAATATTATAATATAATGCATCTAAAGTAAAAGTAGGTTGAACAAAACGACACTTTTTGCATTCATCGTCGTTCTCGAACGGATTAAATATGCAACTTTTACATTTGATTTCGTATGAGCCATATATCTGATAGAATAATGATGGAGCAAACATTATGACCATTGCGAAAAGAAGCATTGTAGAAGAAACACCTGCTGAACGAGGATTGTACCTTTGTGTTTTACGTTTAAGTGCTCCCCCACACATTGAAAGCCCTGGCAATAGTAGTACACCACCTAAGATGGAACCAATCATAGATCCTTCTACCAATTTACCTTTTGATTGATTTAATGCAACGCAATATAAGAAAATTTCAACCACGGTAGAGAAAAAAGCATTTATTACGGCACCCACACCCATAGAAGATTGGGCCGAAATAGATGCAACAGCTTGACCAATAAAGTAAGCCAATGGTATAATGGAAAATAAACAAGCGCAGAAAATAAAAGATTCATTTGTAAACCAAGTCGTCCATTCTAATTTTTCTTTAAGCAAATAAAAATCCAATATCACAAATAAAACAACGGTCAACAAATTGATGAAGAAAATATTAGTACCATCAATAGTATACTTGTAGTAGTGGAAAGCACAACACCTATAGGTACACAATATAATCAGTTGGTGTTGACGTTTTCTTTGGTTACCTTTATAATATTCTTTTTCGAATTCAAAATGAAGAGCTAAAGGATGGCGCCTCAAATGATCACATAAAGTGTTGGTTATATTTGCCATTGGGATAGTGAATACAAATAGCCAACATAATACACCTATCGAATAAAATATAGGTTGCAATAATCCATAAAAATATATGTAGAATAGAAAACGGCCCAAGGACCAGTCTCCTCTTCCAAATAGTCTAATTTTAATGTCACTAGAATCTTTATCCTCCTGGTTTTCTTCTCCGAGTGTATAAATCTCTCTTAATAGTCTTCCCTTGTGATCTTTTAATAATGGTCGGGATTCGTTTGAGCTTGTATTTCTTCTTGGTGGAGCAAAAAATAGTCTACCTTCTTCTTCTGATCTCCATTTGTGGAATTCTGATATTGTTCTCCCATCAAGCACATCCTCCTCCAAATAATTTTCATCTTTGTTTAAAATTATAAACTTACCAAAAGGACGCAACCAATATTTTCCTAAACTAAATAATAAATAAGAATACTTTCTCAGTTCACTCCTTCTGCGGATTCCAGAAAATAAAAATACAAGTAAACCTCCAATAACGCAAGCTAGGTACAATCCTAACCCAAAAGTGAGAGACCATATAAAATTTGTGATGTGAACTCCCCAGTAGACTCTGTTGGGTCTTTCATTTTCATGAATATCCTCTTCAGCTCTTGCCGCAACAGATCTATTCTTCTTGTACAAAGAAGGTTTCCAAATTTTTATACCGAAAGGGTGGGTAGTATTGATCGCATCTTGTCTTTCTCTTAAATTCAAAGACTCGATGGTTCCTGTTGAACTTGAAGTTTTTATAGATCCATTGTCTCCTTCATTTTCACCCTCTCCTTCAAATTCATCAACTTCACCGCCTTGTTCATTCTCCAATAATCTCAAATTCTCTTCTGCAGATAACAACTTCGAAATTATATTTGACTCTATATTTGCTTTTGTTGAGGAGAAATTTTCTCCTTCTGAGTTCAATTGATGAGAAGAGTCACCTTCTACAGTCTCTGGGAAGTAGCTACCCGTTTGGTTTAGAGTATTTCTAGACTTTTTCAGGTAAAGGGCTTTCAATGCATCGTTGTACCCTTCCAAATATTCTGTCTTTACCTTGGGGGTAAGTATCCTTCTTTTTACATCATCATAAACGTCATCATCCACAGAGAACTTCAATTTACTACCTTGAGACATAATTCTTTTTAATTGGGGCCTTGACTTGTGCTTTCGAGATTTGCTTAATGATAAAGGCCTCGGGGAGAGTATACTACTTCCTGTAGATTGAGACTTATCTGCCAGCTCATTAAGAGCCGATGAATTAGTCCTAGGTGAAGGTATAGACTCTAAGGCACTATCCTCTTTCTTTTGACTACCAGGCATGTATATATAGACTAACAAAATAAAGCCCCTCGATTATATATATATATATAAATATAATTATTTATAGTTCGGTCCTCTAATATGAAGTCGCGCATCTCCATAATGGACCTACTGATCACCTAATCTGTAACCTTTACCTTTAAATGAAGACTCCCCTGCACCGAACCACGATGAAGAGTATGAAGAAGAAGGTTCTTCTATCTTTTGTTTAATTTGATTTAACGAGTTTTTATTTTCAAATGCTGTCGTTCTCTTTGAATTATTTGTAGGGTAGTTTAAAAGTTCGTATAACCAGATAGGTGCTTTCAAGTACCCTTTATCAAAAATAGAATCTTCTATTACGTCTTCCAATGGTGGCGTAGATATAAAGTTAATTCCTACTCTTCTACCACTGTTATTAGAAGTGAAGAATTTGGCATATGCACCCGGAAATAAGTTATAGATAGGTAATGTATCGGATTGAATACACTGATATAAATAACCTCCGAAAATACCAATGAATGAATCTATAAATGAGGAATAACCGTTGACCATTAACTTAAAAAAAAGGTTAAACAAAGGCAAGTAATAAGCCTTTATGGGAACAAGCCCCAAAAAGTTAATTAAAGAATTTTTCAGGGACCGGGACCATATGTAAGTTACACAGGATAACATCATTTGATGGTGAACGGGAAAATGGTTCGAGTCAATTAAACTGAAGATCAATGTGGTCACAACAATAATTGTACCAGTCAACAACGTAAACCAAAGACAATCTGGAAAATTACGGTGAAATTTGCCTTGATAGCTTTCTAGGTGGTTGGCGAATGTGTAAAAGAAATAGATATCCAATAATGCTTGGAATGGTTGTTCAGTTAAGATACCCACAGGTAAAAGAAAGGCGGTGAAAAATCTATAACACTGAATAAGTAGCCAAATAATGGAAACTAAAATATGTATTGGGGAGCCCAAATATATCACAGATTTGACATACGTTACCTTTTCTAATAGTATTGGTACATGGCATAGTAATTGATGAGGCTCGATAATTTTTAACGAATTAGCAAAACAAACAATCACAGTTGAAATTGTAAAAAATCTAGTTACAGGTGGTATATTTCTTATGCTGTCCGCTAACGTAACCGATTGGTTTGACATCTTTGAGATTAATTTTATAGCACTTCGAGTATAGATGTAAATTACTTTTGATTAATACTTGATGGTTTATTACACAAAAAGAGATGCAACAACCAACATTTCTTGATGAATTGTACTTCTCTTAGTCAGTTTAATAACTAACAGTAAGCTAGATATCTGTATTTTAAAGCGTTTATAGTATATTTCTACTTATTCAAATGCAGATGTTTACAATTAATGGTACCGAAAAGAGAGCAGTTGAAAACTTTACAATGTTGTATAATATAAAAATAAAACGCTATGAGAGTTCAAAATATATAGATTTCCCTTCATTAATATTTTCATTATACTGGTTTGTAGCTTAATAAAATGAAAGAAGAGGTGAAAAGTTGATATGACGGGGAAGAGTAAATAATAGAACGCTTTTGTTTAAGTATCAATAATTAATGAGCATTGACGGTATCAGATATACTTAAAGTAGTCAATTAAATTATCATCGCTATAATTATAGTACTTCACATATAACCTTTAATCATACTAAATTTAATTCTCAGCCATGAAATTGGTCAGATTTTTGATGAATTTACCGAGTACTACGAACCAGCCTGTAACGGTTGAATTGAAAAATGGTAACTCTATTAATGGTCAAATATTGTCCTGCTCACCTCTGATGAACTTATCGATGAAGAATGTCAAGTTAATCCAACCACATCAAGATCCGCAATTATTGCAATTTATAAGCATAAGGGGAAATCAGATTCGTCAAATACTCTTGCCTGATGACTTGAATATTGATAGCATATTGTCAAAAAGTATAATTAAAATCAAAGGACAAGGTTCTGGTCCTGGGGCTAAGAATCCATCATCTACAACTAGACAAAGTAGACCGTTCAAGGCAGGTCGTGGTGGCAGAGTTGGTAGGACAAGAGCATTTTAAATGCCAAAATCTACGTATAAATTAAGTTAGTTTTTGCATTACAATATATATACAAGTATGAGATTTTTGTAAAAGAATGTTTACCACCAAGTTCTCTTTCTAGCTTCTCTCTTTTCAATTTGCTTCTTATATCTCGGTCTTACAGCAATAATGGTTTCATCCATCTCCTCAAGTGCTTTCTTTCTTTGTTCAATCTTCTCTGGTAACTCTCTTTCCCATTTTTGTTTCTTATGTTTCATTACACCTCTCATCCAGTTCTTATTTTCATACTTGTCGTCGAAGAATTTTTTATTTGGTAAAGGAGGCAACATATCGTTAATGCCAAACTTATAGGCTAACTTTATTAAATCAGCCGATCTTCTTAAAGAGTATTTAGGTTCATGCCATCTACCAGTATCTGGATTTTTGTTTGGCAAAAATGGATTCATTTGTGGGTCGGTAATTGTACTTGGTTTTGAAGAATATTGTATGAAAGGCCTTGGCGGATATTTAATGAAAAAGTTATGAAGCTTTTGAGGAAGCTTACTGAATGCTTCCTTTGAAGTTAAAGACATGCTTATTGACTGTGTCTTACTAAATGTCTGATTTGTTTCGAAGAGTGAATTTTATCAGAATATCTGAGCTCGAAAATTTTACGTTTTTCTACTAATATATTGTACACAGGAAAATCTTGCACTACATACTAAATGTATTATCTTTATTCAGGACCATCAATTATACACTTAACACATCCATTACCACCCCTAACAAGATCGTATGCCTCGATAGCATCTGTAAATTTGAACCTATGTGTGATCATGCTTTCGAAATCAATTTCTGCCTTTTCTTTACCATTTTTATAGTTTTCATCTAATATTTTAACAGCAGTCTTGTAATCATCAACACCATATCTGAAAGAACCAAACAATGTTAATTCCTTGTTTGAAAATTCAGTGATTGGGAACTTAACATAGCTTCCCGAGTTTCCAACTTGAACGTAACGTCCGCCTGTTTTTAATATATTAACAGCCAATTGAATACAAGGTTCGGCGCCAGTACATTCTAAAACAACATTTGGAGCTTCGCCGAATTTTTCAATCAAAGCATTGTAATCTCCGTCAATCCTAGAATTAAATATGTGAGTTGCGACTCCAAGCTCTAAAGCTAAAGCTAATTTGGAATCAATTATGTCTATGACGATAACTTTTGCCGCTCCAAATTTCTTTGCGACTGATGCAGCCAAAAGACCAACTGGACCAGCACCAAACACTGCAACTACATCACCAAATTTGATAGAAGCAGTACGGGAAGCATGAACACCTACGCTCAATGGTTCAACTAAAGCTCCTAACTCTAATGATACATGATCTGGTAATTTGACCAAAAAATCTTCAGGACTTAAAAAGTACTTACACAAGGTTCCCGGAGGGTTGGGACCGTCTGAATTAGGGGTAGCCGCAAAAACCATGTGAGGACATAAGTTATAATGGCCTGACTTGTACTCTTCGCTGTATCTAGATGGTACCCCTGGCTCAATTGCCACTTTGTCGCCAACTTTTAATGAGGCGACCCCAGATCCAACCTTGCTAACAATACCGGCAGATTCATGTCCTAAAACCATTGGTTTGTTCAAAACAAAATTACCAATTTTACCATGTTGATAGTAGTGAATATCAGATCCACAAATACCTGTTTTCTTAACTTCCACTAAAACTTGGTTAGGTTCGCTAATTTCTGGAGCAGGATACACTTCAAAGGAAATGTCATCAATTTTGTTTAAAACTAGGGATGGGTTTTCTGTCATTTTTACGTTTATAAAACCTGTCGATTTGGATATATCAATTGAATCAGTTGATGAGATATAGAAGCTAAAACTATTAATATATTAAAAAATAAGTTCAACGATGAACTCCACATTTTATAGGCGTGAGAAAGGTTCACCCAGAAATTATCCCGATAATGTAACGAGATTAATCGCCCCACTGAATCGCATAAATATATAAAGCTAGATGTCAGAAGGATAGGGAGTGAGATATCATGAAGGTTAGAATGGCATTGTAGGACTAATCTTCCATAGATAGTGTCGGTAAAATATAGTCTTGTTACATCACTACAAAAATGACTAGAATCAACTCTAAAATAATATACATTTCATAATTGTATAAATTGATATAAATTTCATTTATTTTTTTAATCGTCATGAATAAACATCCTCCCTTCGAAATGCTAGTATAGAAATCTTTCTTTATCGTGTTTATTTGGCTACACCTTGTAAAGCTTCTAAGACTTCTAATTCGATGTTGGCTTCGGCAGCAACAACTTCATCGGAGGATGAAGCTCTCTTTTGAGCATCTGCAATCAAATTCTTAACAGCTTGAGCATCGAATTGATCTGGCTTGAAAGCTTCGATAGCACTGATGGTCAACTTGTTACCTGGTTGGACAGTAGCAATACCACCACTAACAAAAAATTGTTCGGTTTCACCACCTTTGGAAATGATTTCCAACAAACCTGGTCTTAATTGTTCAACAATTGGAATGTGGTTAGCTAAAATACCTAAGTCTCCATTGATTGATGGTAAGTTAACTTGTTGTACTTCAGACTCGGAGTATAAAGTTTGATGTGGTAAAGCTAAAGATAACTTCAAAGCTTCAGATCCACTGGATTCAGTAGCGTAAGTTCTTCTAACAACGTTACAAGATTGTCTGGCGACTTGACGGAAGGTTTGTCTAAACATTATAATCTAAAGTAGCTATTCTTTTACTTTGAAAATCAAACTAGTTCTGGATTGAAATTTAAATCGACCGAATCCCGATTGAAAATTTGTATACAAAGTCGCAATATAATTGGACGAACCTCGAATGCCTATTTAGGTAATAAATTCGGAAATCTTATCTATTGTTAATACTATATATAAAATAGCACATATTTTACAGTACACAATGATAGCTTCAATCGCTACCACCAAATTGGTTGAGAAAACTATCTACATCAAAGTCCCCATCTCCTTCCGTAGTACCTAGGTTATTTGAGCTGCCATAACCACCTTGATCCAATAAACTCATATTTAGACCATCTAGTATCAGCTCGTCGTTTGCTAATATATTGTTCATGTCCAAATCCATTGCATTCCCATTAGTGTCGCCTTTTGATTTATCATTCTTTCCTTCAGAATTGAAGTTTATTGTTGACAAGATATCTGAAGGATTTAGCATACCTTCGGAGAGCTTTGTATCTGTGGGTATATCGTTGAAATCAAAGCCTGGAGACATAAAAGAATTAAAAGGTGGGTTTTGTTGCATTTTGAAATCTTCTTCGGTTTGTTTGCGCTCTTTAATTTCCTTCACTTTTCTTTCCTCCTGTTCTTCTTGTTCCTTTTTAATACGTGCCTCCTCGGCTGCTTTTGCTTTTGCTTCTTCTTCATCTTTTCGCTTCTTCTCCTCTTCCTCCTTTATGCGCTTTTGACGGTCTTCTTCCTCTTTTAACTTTAATTCCTCTTGCTTCTGCTTGTAATCCAAAATGTTTTCTATACACCACCGAGAGTCGTTAAGCTTCGAAACTGTCTCATCTAGTAGATCGTCAAATTTGGTAATGTTATTTGAAAGTTGTGCGATAATGCTAGGCGTTATTAACTGGTTATTAGTCCCCGTAATTATATTGCTCAGTTTTTTATTATTGTTAATTATCTCGAAGATGTAACCTGAAGATTTTAGTATTTCATTGAGAGAGTTGGTTAATTTAGTTTCTAGATTCATAAGACCTGCCAATGTATTCAATTATATTTTTGTAATGAATCTTTTAGACTTGTAAAATATGCCTGACAGGTTCAAATATAAATTATTATATCACGTGGTTTACTCATGATAGTAAAAGTTGAACTTTACTACACAAAAACGCGGATCTCTTTACTAAACATCCACGCGTGGACTCAGAAGGGTATTAAATCACTATATATTTTAAAAAAAATACAATTCTTCTGTGGATTTCAATATAAAAGACATTTCCTTGGGGCATATAGTTATTGATGTACTCAGAACAATTGATATCGAAGCAGGGCCCGTTAGGACACGTTTGGTTAGCTGCTAACTATGATAAAAAGCTTTCAAAACAACAATTACTAAATACTAGTATTGTGAAAACCTCTGAGATCATTCTTACACACCCAGTGAGTCATTCATCAACCCAAGCCAGTGACACAGATGAAACCATTACTCTAAGACTCTCAGGCCAGTTGCTTTTGGGTATAGTGAGGATCTACTCGAGAAAAACTAAGTACTTATTGGATGATGTAAATGACATTTTGCTTAAACTTAAAAACTCTTTCAAATATGCTAGTGGTGTAACCTTAGGATCTGAAAATACATCTAAATTGATTAATTTAGAGCCTCAGCAAACAATTATTACTAATCTTGAAAACATTACTTTAGCTGATCAAATTACGGGTTTTGAATTATTATATCAAGATGAATTAAATCTTGTTGACGACGTGAATAATTTGTTCAGTCAAGTATCCGCAAATGAAGATAGCTTCACCTTTGATCAATCCATTGAATACCCTAGACACAATGAAAATAATAACGTTTCAGCTAACGATTTAGATTTGGAGCTTGATTTCGATCTTGACGATGACATGTCAGTTGACGAAACTATTGAAGTTGGAAGAAACACGTCTCAGCAGCAAATAGATAATCACGATATTTCTATTTTGTCTGGCTTGAAGGATACCACGGCCCCTACATTTGACTTCGATCTTGACATTCCTTTGGAGACTATTGAAGATGAACCTTCGAGAGCTGATACACCAAATGAAACAGAAGAACCTTTAACTCCAACTAACATACATCTACCACGAAAAATAAGAGCTGGCCTTAATGATGAAGGAGAATTAATAACTAATAAACGTAAATTAATTGTTGACTCATTGGAAGAATTAGAAGGTATTTCGATACAGACTTTAAAAGAAAATCAGCAATTATTACTTGATAAAACCTCTCAAGATAAATATTTGAAAATTAGTGAAAGCGAGAAAATCCATCTAATTTATGAATTGTCTACTCCAATTGCAAGCAAAAAGAGAAAGTTATGGAGTATTGATAATGATTTACAAAGAAGAGCTGAAGATATTTTGACATTGGAAAAAGAATTAGAAGCACAACATGAACTTCAATTTGAGAATGATGATGCTTTCGATCAAATCGATTTTGATTTGTCTTTGCCAGGGTTAGATGAATCTGTTACGTATAATGAAGAAGAGGAAGAAGAGATCAGGGAATCTCCTGTAGAATTCGAAGAAGAATCAGTAGAAAATGTTGCAAAATCTACTATACAAATCGCTGATCAATTAAGAGACGTTTTTACTAAAAATGATGAAGTCACAAATTTAAGTTATATTATAGAAAAGGATTTGAAAATCCACGAAAATGTCGGGGACAGGCTTCCTTTAGGTATAGTTAATAAATCGGTAGAAAACAAGACATATAATAAGAGAAAGGAGGCAACCAAATGTTTCTTCGAACTACTAGTTTTGGCTACTAATGATTGCATCTCCATAAATCAAACATCTACGGAGACTGACATAGGTGGGAATATTGACATTAGATCAAAAGATGGGATTTTTAATACCTTTCTTTGATAAATAAAGAACTTTGTATATTAAATGTATAATATCCATAACAAGAATTATCAACATAAACTATCAAATTTTGATATTATTTGTATGCATATACTCATGTAGGGACTCGTCTACTTTCGTAATATGGCTCAGCTGTATTCTCTGGTTTAATGAAATGTAATCAACTGACCATACAGCAATTTCACCTGATTTGAAACCTACAATTAGGTTTTCTCCAGTCCTGTCAAATTTAATAATAGTAGGAATTTCTGAACCAATTGATGTCTCCATAACTGGACCCATTAGTTTACGGTTTAAATCCCATATCTGAATTATGGATGTGGTGAGAACAGCCACTGCTGCAAATTGCAATGAATTGTTTGGATGAACTGCTATATCCAAAATCAAATGCTTTGTTGGGATCTTCACTAATGGTGCTTCACTGGAAAAAGACCAAATTTTCAAGTGCCAATCCAAACTAGATGATAAAAATATTTTATCATTTAACTGCTTCAAAGATGTTACTGATGACAGAACAAAACCCTTACAGGAATCATTTTGAATTAGCCTAATATATCCCTTCGTATTTTGTAATTGAACAATTGTTCCATACTCATTGCTAACTACTAATCTGTTTAAAAAATTGTACTCTGGTGAGTTTGAATCTTTGGATTTAAAAAGTTGTTCATTCCCTACTAGAAATACTTGCAGGATTGTAAAGGAATCTTTAAATTGAGAAGCCGAGCCAGGTAGTGGTATTCTTACTGATTTCAATTTAGGTGTCTCCAAAAGATTAGTTGACCAAACGTTCACTACACCATCCAAGGAAGTAGATATTATGCAATTGTTATGCTCTATGCTTATTTGATGAATGGACGTTATACCCAGAGTATGATAAAATTTTAATGTTGGGGTACTAATCAGTGGTAGAATCGCAACCGATGACGACTTGGAATTCTCCAAATCCCAAATAACTAATTTACCATTAGCTAACCCGCCAAAAATCTGATTTCTGTTTACTGAATCAAATTTTACCTTATTAATGCGAGAAGTACAATTTAAATAAAATTCTGGAAAGGCGGTTTTGTTCTTGATATTGTAAACTACTGCTAGGCCAGGCAAACTCTCCGATCCTGTGGTTCCTTCAGAATATGCAACTACCATTAATTCATTGTAGTGAGGAGAGACATCAATGTCCTGAACTATTCTTCTTTCTATTGAGAGTAGCCTATGAGTTTGTTGTAATGGTAAAGCTGAATCATGAGCGACTGCTTCTTTATCCTCCTCAATTGCATGTCCATAGTTAATGATATGACTAGTATCAATCGAGTCATCAATAATTAATTTATTGACAAGCTTCAATGACTCTTTAACAATATGATTTAATTCTTCTTCGTCAAAATTTGTAGATATCCTTTCTTCCTCTTGCTTGGGGGACGAAGTAATCTGCTGTTTCTTTTCTTGAAATTTTCTTTCTTCAATTAGAGGCTGTGTTGCTTGAATTGCCTTGTCAAATGATACAAATTCTTTATTCGCTGATGCTTGTCTAGAAATACTGTAATAACTTGAAGAAGGATTTACTTGCACTCCGATGCTGACTTGTTTGGTTTGACTTGTTATTGCAGGAATATTTCCTATTATTTGATCAACTAAATTGTCATCGGTTTCACTGCTGTAATTTCTCCTCTTTTTAAGCTCCTTAAGCCTTTGTCTTTTCTGCTCTAGAAGTGATTGTCTATCCATAAATTGTGAAAATCCATATATTCTAATAAGTTTGTTGATATTTGAAATTCGTACGCGTATTTAAATTTTAATGTAATATTTGAATATTAAATTAATGTATATAAATTGCAAATATGAATATTGATGATATCTTAAAAGATTTTGAAACTTCTTCAAGGACCCATGCTAGTAAGAATAATGACAGTTTTTCTGGTAAAAATATTTACAATTCATTGGTTACTGCTATGATCAATGAAAGAATGGCGCCAGATTTATTACCTTATAATAAAGACTTGTTAGATGAAGTTTTGGTACAAATTTCTAATCAACAACAATATTTATTAGACTCCCATGAGTATGGTGATTTAAATATGAATTCAGGGGTTGTTACAAGCGATTTTAAGTTACAATTAATGATAATTGAGACAGATATAGAGCGGTTGAACTATTTAGTTAGACTTTATCTCAGAACAAGAATATCAAAAATCGACAAATTCACCTTGCACTATATAAATAATACTACAGAAAATTCTAGCTCTCTCCTATCTTCAGAGGAAACTGATTACATGCAAAAGCATTTTAAATTAATAACAGAACTATACAATCATTGCTTTTTAAAAAAAATGCCTGAATTTTTAACGTATTTAGATGATACTAGTGGTGGACAATCTATGATAACAACTCCTGATTTAAATGAACCTGTCTTTATAAAGTCCGTCGCTGCTGAATCTATACAAATTGATACCCAAGATGACGATTTGGAAATCGAAAAAGACGGGATATATGTTGTCAAATACAGTTTAATAAAAAAGTACGTTGAGCTTGGTGATATAATTTTAATATAAGACTAGCATAAATCAGAAGCTTGAAGTTAAATAATAGAATAATTGCAGCCGCCAGGGCATTCTGTATTACAATCATCAACAAACCATTCTCTTAAACATCTAAAATGACCCCTATGCCCGCAATCAAGTCCAACAACTAGATTTAAGCCTTTGCAAGGCTCATTGCAATATATACAATTCAGTTGTCTAGAGAGACACTGATCACAATGCCAATAATCATGATTCCTAGAATTTTCATTAACGATGAGCTTATGGCATACGTAGCAGTAAAATCTCAAATCAAGTTCTTTGTGTGTTTCTAATTCTGAAATTAAACCCCTAGGGGCCAGATTAATTATTTTTGTTGCGCATGTAAAAAGTCTTTTTCTTCTAAGTATGTCAACATACGTTGAAATCCATTCTAAGCACGTAATCTTCGGTAAATCAAGCATATGATAAAATAATAGACTTATAGTGCAACACATAATAATGTCACCTTGTAGTGAAGCATAGTCTAACGTCTTCTTGATTAAATGTTCAATCTTCCAAGCCTTAAATAGTCCCTTGCTAGCTTTGCTTTCATTGATTGCTTTTGTTAGTTCAGATTTCTTATTTGAATTAATTGAATTTTGATCTTCTGACTGTTCTTGCACATTGTTCAAAGCTTCGATCTTTGAATGCGTATGTCTCGAAAATGATTTGTGAAACCCTTGAATAGGTAGAAATGTCGAATTACGCCTTGACAGCATCGATACTTGCGGTGTTGTTGAATTCATATATAGAGAATTTGGAGCCAATGGAGTGTGAACCTGCGAAAAATAAGTAGGACTTCCAGAGGTAGTATGATGAGTTGAAGAGGATGATAAAGAGCCAACAACTGCGTTGCTCAATATATTTAAATTCTCGTTGTCTAAATCTTCATTGTTGCTGCCGCTCAACTTTGAAGCTCGTCTGCGAGGAGATTGACTTCTATTCAAGTAGCTTTTGTTGGACATGACAAAACTTTTAGGATTTAATTCCATTTTACACTCATCTTCAAATGACTCCTGGACTGCCTCTTCTTTAGGTCTCATGGGTACCACACTCTCGCCAGACATAATAGCTATGGATGTTGTTGACTTCATTTTTTTGGACTCCAGAGAACTTCTTATGTGATGCCTTGTGGATGTGTCATGGTTCTGCTCATTTTCAATTGGATCGTCATCATCATCAATTATAGCGCTCTCATTATCTTCAGCTTGGCGGTAATACTGATTCTTCATTGGTATTTTCTTCGGAGCATTAGAGATAGAGTTAAGATTATTGAAACTGCCTCGACTTTGATTCAATGTTTCAATCAAATTATTACTTGATACACTTCTCTGCTCACCAAATGAATGACCTCTATCACTTTCGCCCAACCTTACATTAATATTATTTACTGACTCTGTGCTTTGAATATTCTCATTATCTCCATTTCCTCCATAATTAGTCGTCAGAGTTGAGTTTGAGTTGTAAGAACCTACAACATTTAAGTCTGACAGAATTGATCTTGAATCATCATAGTTATTCAAAGCTTCAGTTTCATTCGTATATCCACCCTCTGGAGCCTCGTGTTCTTTCATTTCCTCCTCATCTTCCTCGAGACTGGCTGCTAATAGTCTCCAAATTTGACAGTCTCTAGATCGATCTACACTGGCAGCGACGCTAGCATTTATTGCACAGACATCAATGAGATTAAATCCATCTGGAATTGATAGTAAATAATTTTCGGATAAAGACTTAAACACAGTCTCATCGTTACTCGGCAAGGGAAGGGATATGGGTACCAAGTACGGTGAGGGATGACTAGCTGTAAGTATTCTTTGAGCCGAATGTTGCATTTGTGGAGAATTCGAAGAAATGTCAGAATCTTGGGTAGATTGCGATGGATTTCTGCTTAATGTTGGTCTTAATAAACTTGAACTCAACTGAAAGTCAATAAATGAAGAGCCACGATTTGGGGTCAGAGATTGTGATTTTGCAGAGTGCATGATATTTACTGATCTATGTGACGCTGCCTTATCCTGAATTGGAGAAAATGAATTACTTCCAAACGGAAGTGATGAAAATTTCCCTCCATGCAATGAATGCTTTTCCAGATATATTTCAGATGAGGTCTCGATTCCCTCGGGTGTAAAAGTTCCACCACTTTCATTTCCAGATTCTAACATTGTAAACATTTCTGCATCACTCCCTTCATCATTTCCACTTTCGCTTACAATAGCTCCATCTTCAAATTCATATTTCTCTTGATTAACAAAACAGAAATCACCCAATCCATTATTCCATGCCACAGGTAAATTAGTTAAGTTATCTAATGGCTCAGCAACGTTAGGATATTCCTGCAAATCTAAACTATAGGCAGCAAAAGTATTTGCTTTTGAAATTGTCCACATTTTTCTTGAACGTGAAGGATTTTGCGCCCATAAGAAATTTTGATAAGGTTTAAATGATGATGAAGTTATAACTTCCTTTGGAATATATTTTCTTTTAAGATTGTAAATTGTAATTGTTGGATCTTCATTCAAATACAGACATGCAAAGTCATAGTGATACAATGGATTATTAGAACTAGCAGAAGCATAATGTGATTCACGTTCTTCGTAGGACATCCTCTCTTGATCGTTAAATGAGGATTCTAAACTATCACCAAATTGTGTCAAACTGGGGTATGGCGACCACCTAACTTTCATTACCGGGCCATAAGTATTAATCATATATTCGGGGCTTATTTTATTGTGATTATTCAGGGAATCGCCATAATTCCAAATGCATAATTTTTGGTCTCTTCCTCCCGTAATAACATATTCCATCTCGGGGTTTATATTTAAAGATAGAGCTGGACCACTGTGGAAAGTCCATTTTCGTTCGGGGGTATAAAATTTCTGATGATTTCCAGTGAATGGTTGTCTCAAATCGTATTTACAACAGGCTCCAGAATCATGGACAGACAAAATAGTGATCTTATTTCTAGCCGTTGAATGTTTGGAGAACTGACAGGATCTAATCGGATCTGAATGTGTATTTGACAGGATAGATATCATAGGCTTTGTTGATGAAGTTCTTAAATCCCAAAGTTTTATGGTACCATCTTGAGAGCCGGAAATTAAAATGCTTTGGTCATAGTTATTTACAAAATCTAAAGAGTTTATGCATCTTTTATGATCAGTGAATCGCTGAACTAGGGTTGATTTTCCATTATTGCCAATATTGTACAACGATATTAATCCATTTGAAAGACCACAAGCAATCGAGCTATTTTGAGTTTTTATTGTGTTAAAGTTATTAAGTTTGTTCGAAGGTAATCTAGATTTAGGGTTGTAAATATTATTTTCTAACAAATTCAACTCTTGAACAATTTTTGTATGGTCATAGTTCAATGATAATAATTTTAAGTAGTTTTTTCCTCCAATAATAATATGATTCAGTGAGTCGGAATCTTTGCCAACACCACTACTCAAGGGATAAACCAATTGAGAAAGGCAAGTTACTTCTTTCTCGCAGCAGTATTCTAATCTTTCCTTATTTTGTGAATTAGCATGTTTTGATCGCATAGAGGTGGTTGAAGACGGGGATGATCCACCACTGTCAAAAGAATGAGTTTGATTTAATGTTCCATAGATGTTAAATGCAAACTTTGCCAAATTCGAATGATTCGAATTTGGATTGTTCGAAACAGACATGCAGTTAATTAAAGAACCTTTAGTATTTAGTCCGATATTGTCTGATTTTATCTGATTTTATCAAATTCAAAATTTCGAGATAGCCTCACAAATACTCACAACAAAAGCTTAATTTCAAGAGAGAATATTTGTTTACGCTAAAATCTTAATTTATACACCACATGGCTTTATATTTGTCACTTTTACTAGTCAAGCTTTTTAAAATTGTAAAAACCTTGGTAAAGGTTGGGATTTCGTTCGGATCTCTACTTCTATTGGGATTATATTCGTACCAATGTAACCTAATCTATCCAGCTTCTGTAAATGATGGCAGAGGCTATTGCGCTACACCTGATGAATTTGAAATGCCTAACTATGAATTGATCAGTTTAAAAACTGAAGATGGAGAAATATTACAGTGCTACCTGCTAAAGCAAGACCGACAATCATCAAATTACTCCAACAAAACAGTTTTAATTCTTTCACCAAATGCAGGTAATATTGGCCATTCATTGCCTATTGTATTGATGTTTTACAAGAATTTCGGATATAATGTTTTCATATATTCTTATAGAGGATATGGTAAATCGACAGGAAAGCCATCAGAAAAAGGATTGAAATTAGATGCTCAAGCAGTGATGAAATTTTTATCTGAGGATGAGCAATATCAACAATCATCAATTACATTATACGGGCGCTCCCTAGGTGGTGCTGTGGCAATATATATTGCAGCTACTATGTCATCTTCAGTTCAAGCTATTGTTTTAGAAAATACTTTTCTTTCAATCAGAAAGACTGTTCCACATGTTTTTCCACTTTTAAAATACGTCACTAAATTCGTGCATCAGAAATGGGAGCTGGAACAACTTGTACCGTTAATACCATCTCGCATTCCACTCTTGCTATTAAGTGCTGAAAATGATGAAATCGTTCCTCCAAGTCATATGGAGAAAATTCTCTCATTAAGTAAAAGTGAAGATAAAAGAATACACAAGTTTGAAAATTCTACACATAATGATACCGTCATACAACCTGGATATTGGGATATTATACACACATTCATTCAATCAAAAGTTAATCCTATAGGTTATTAAACAAATTAGCATGGTTTCGTAAATAGATTGACGTAAATTTATATGTATACAGTTAAAATAACAAATAAAAATTTAACTAAATATATCATGAGATTTGCCTTTACAAACCTACGTTGAATAGAAGCTTAAATTTGATATGATAATATTTGAAAGATTCCTTCTTTTATGAAAAGTAATGAAGTATGTTTATAATAAAATTTGTGGTTCACTACCTTTTTTGTTGGAGTCATCATGGGACATGAAATCGACTTTTTGATCATCGCTCAATCTTAAAACTTTCTTTAATCTTTCACCAACAGTTTTTAACTTAGCCTCGTCACAGTCCTTAGTCCAAACACCAATTCTGATAGCTTGCTTTCTGATATTTAAAACAATTCCATTCACTTCATCTTCATCATCTTCAATGGTTTCACCAATAACAGATAATAAACCACGTAACCATAAATCATTAATAGCAGCACCAACTTCACGTTTGTTGGTAAAGGAATATTGCCATCTACCACCCTTGGAATTCTTTTCATCTTCCCATTCTGGTTTGATTCCCTCTTTGAATAAATGATAATCAGACTTTAATGGTAATTGATTTGCTGGAGGAATTGAGTTGTAAATACCCCAAAATTCTTCCACAGATGAGAAAGTGATTACTGGCTTTAATAAATCGTGCCAGTTTTCACTTTTATTAACTTGAGGTTTGGTGTACCATAAAGTCCATTTGTTGTTTAAAGGATGCTTGGCAGTGAATTCTTCCTTGCTGGATAAAACAGTATCCCTGTTATCTAAAGTCAATTCTTCAGTTTGTTTTGCTAATTCTTCAGACATTGTTCTTTAATTCTGATTTAGTTAATAAACTGTTTTTCTTTTAATTTAACTCATTCTGTAAGAAGAAAGAAAAATATTTTCACAACTCTGTCAAGCCTCAAAAGATCACTAGAGTCCTACAGTAACCTTTCATTCTCACATTGCACATAATATTTCCTCTCTGATTGTCTTACAAAATATTTCTCAATATGAATCATACATACTTTAAGTTTCCTTGATAATTCGAAGCAATCTACTTTGGCGTTTAGAATGTAAAAATCAGTATCTTTAGAGTCCACAAACTTGACGATGGTTTCAGCGAAAAAATCAGAAAAAATTGGCACGGGTAAATTTGAGAATGTATATCATACTTAGATGAGACTTAAGTGTAACTTATAAACTGCTAGATAAAACTAGATAATATAAATTAGGTGAATCCTACAATAGTGATAATCATATGAAAAGTTGACGTATTATCTGAAGATGCCCTTGTAATTTCAAAATGTAAACAAAAATTCAAAATACTGAAGTTTTCCTTTCATCATATAATTTCGAAAGCACTTTTAAATGTATAGCGTAATTTCATACGTCCTGCAAAAAGTAAGGTTGTATTTTGAGTTTATTAATTCATATGAATATCTAGTTTGACACTATCATGAAAGACATTCAAAGAAGACATCCAAATAGAAAAACAAATAAACCCAACAAACCAGCGTAGATATTCTCAGTCTTTGTAAGATTATTTCCACCGTTAATGGTCGATTTATCATAGGTTCTTACTTGTCCAACTTGACCACTGATCGTTCCCAATCCTATAGACCCCGATTTTAAGTCTGAGGTAATTGCTGAAGTGTATGTTACCATAAATGTCTGAGTAAAGATAGACTTAGTAGTTTGCGCGACTCCATTAACTGTTGCAGTATGATATACTGTCGTTTTTGATACCGATGTTGAGGTAGTAGTCTTGTCTGCCAAAGCAAGTGCAAGAATGGAAAGTATTCCCAAAAGGAATTTTAAAAAGTTCATTCTTTCCTTTTTAACGAAGTCTTTTGAAATATTATTAAGTTTCAGTTGAAGAAGCGAATTTGTGGATGGGGTAGCTTGGATTTCTAATAGAAAAAAATTAATTTGACAGGAATACCAGTGTTTTCTTAGTTTTTTATCGAAAGCAAAGCTTTGGAAAGTTCATGTACAAGCATTTTCCCTAATTCCCTAAACAATCAATCTCACGTGAGATTTATTTCACAGCCTCTATAACATAATAGTATCTTAAAAAGTCAAGACAATAAGAGAAATACAGAAATATAGTTTGTCTTTAACATGGATTAATGGTTCATCACCTATGCCTTTTTCCGTCTCGAATGAATTTTTTAAAACAAAAATTTAAAATGCTTATAGTTTATCGTACATGGTGGCTGTTGAAAAACTGCGCAAGACGAGCCACGAACACTATCACACTGCATAAACATATGATTGAATGTGTAACAACAGAGAGCATAATCTTAAGTTTTTCCATAACAATACCTGGCTCTTGGTGGCCTACCTACTGAAAAACTTTATAGCTGCATTATTAGTTTTTACAAAAGTTAGTTCTTATTACGGGAATTCTGGGGAAATATATCTATTAATAGGCGAAATTTCTCAATTGTTTGAGTGCAGGCAAATTAAATAAGAGAAGTATTCCTGTCTTGTAATTATGTAATAAAATGACTTTCTTTGCGACTATACAGAGTGAGACTGATGAGCTTATATTTTTTTTTTTTCAAACATACTAAACAACTAGAATTTAATTTGCAAAGAATTCAAGGCAAAACATGGCAAAAAAATCGCTCGCTGATCAAATAGCTGAATTGAATAAGCCTCAAACAGACTTTGACATTGAAAATGACTTGTATGAACATAATATAGAGGATGCAGAAGATGACAACTCAAGCATCTCAGAAGATGATGGTTTAAAAAGCGAACATTATGTTAGCGTTTCGAAATCTAAATTGAGAGGACTTGATGATGAGGTAAAATTGAATAAGAAATATAAGGGAAGTGTTGCCAGCAGAAAGCAAATTTATGAGGAAGACAGTGTATCTGGTTCACAAGATGATGATGAGAATGAAGACGAAATAGAAGATGAAGACGATGAACAAGAAAATAATGAAGATGATAATTCGATCGACCTTGAAAATCTTGCAGAAGATCTGGACAATTCTGATGATGCATCAGACTCCGATTCTCAACTGGAGGATGAAAATTTAACTCATAAAAGAAACAAATTAAAGGATTTGGTAGCCAGCGAACGTAAGAACATAATTAGTAGGTTGTCACAGTCGTCCACTAGTGATTCTTTAAAGGGTTTTGCAATTATAAAGCAGCATAAGGTATTTGACTCTATCATTGAAACTCGTTTAAAAGCACAAAAGTCACTAACTAACTCAAATTTATTACCATTTAATTCGCAACTTTTGGACAGTTTAAGTACCAAAAAGACAAATAAGTACTTGAATCAAGCTCAGGAAAAATGTTTCGATTTGTTGGACAGTATAACAAAATTAAGATCAAAGCTATTGATTGAAGATTCTGTTATATCAAAGCCAATATCACAAGGTTCTAAAAAGAGGAAGTTATCTGACTACGTTGCAGAAGCAGTCAAATTTGATAATATTTTGAACGAATACCGTACTGGGATTTTAACTAAGTGGTCAGCAAAGATTGCTAATTCCTCGGGATCTACTGCCATCAACGCAGGTAAATTTAAGGCAATTAATCAGTCATCAGAACAACAAGTGATCAATAATCTAACCGATATGGACAGGTTAGTTAAAAGAACAAAGCTCAACAGAAGACTTATCAAACCATTAGGGTATGAACCATCCACTGAAGTTGATAATGAGAAGACATCGAATTCAAAAGATCCTGATATTCCAAGTGAAACCTCAAATATCAAGTCTAACATTTCAGAAATTAACCAAATTTTTGATGATGAAGATTTCTATAGAGTAATACTTAATGACTTGGTTGATAAAAAAATCCAATCAAGTAATCCAACTACCGGTTTAACACTTACGTTGAGAAGTGCTCAAAAGGCTCAAAAGCTCAAGAAAAATGTTGATACTAAAGCTTCAAAGGGCCGTAAGCTCAAATATCATATTCAGGAACAAATAAGTAATTTTGAGGCCCCAAGATCAAACTTGAAATGGGATGATAACCAAATTGATGAATTCTTTGCATCTCTATTGGGTCAAAAAGTAAATATGGATGAAATACATTATGATGAAGATATTGAAGATGACGGATTTATAGTCGGTGATGATTCAATTAAATTATTTGGTTAAAGACTTATAGTTCTTACATAGAGGGTTAGCATGAAAAATAATTATACATAAAATTTTTTATTTTTGATATAAAAATCTTGACTATTTCAATTTTCAAGAGATATAATAATTATTCAAAATGTCGTAGATATTTATTTAAATGTTAGATAGTTATAAATCAATTTTGTAAAAATATAAAAGTTCAAACCACTCATAAAAATCCTAACAATGCTAGAAAATTGAGTGGAAAAGGAACCAACTCAAAAAAAAATTCTTTTTTAAGAGATTGTTATTCCCAAATCAGGACTAGTAAGGGTATCAATAATTGCATCATTCAAAAGATTTGAGTTCTCCAAAGCAGAAGTTAATTCAGTGATCGTAATTGCCTTTTGCTGAACAATCTTAATAATTAAATCTCTAGCAAAAGGTGCCATGGACGAATCTTCAACTATTTCAACAACTAAAGACATTGCTAATCCGGATTTAGCTAATGACTCCAAAAGACTATCTAAAATAGCATTATCTCGTTTGAGAATGAGTTCGGGTTGTTCTCGCTTTTTGAAGCCAAAGAGAGACTCGAGTTTGCTGATAATTGAGGATATCGTACTTGATTTAGTTGTTGATGTTGACGTTGACGTTGTCGATGTCGATGTCGCTGATGTAGCTGTAGTAGTTGTTAATGAAGCCGTAGAAGTTCTTGAACTTAAGGTAAAGTCAGCATTTGTCGAAGTCTCTGTCTCGCTAGTAGTTGTATCAGATAAAATGGTAGTTCTAGATCCTGATGAGCTACCAGTAGCCGTAGAGCTTATCGATGCAGTTACTTTAGTGTTTGTACCATCTGAATCCACAACTGGGGCTAAAATTGGATCCAATAGTGACAACAATCCTCCAGAGGAAAATGAAGTATCAATTCCTACTTCATTCATTACACTGTTAAATGTAGACTGGGCACCAGATGAAGCATAGATTTTTACAATAGATGCAGCATCAGTAACAAAAGAAACAACATTAAATGAAGACAGAGTTGGTGTCGTTTCTGTGTTATTTCTCAATCCAGAAACAATATTATAAAGTCCGGGGAAAAATGCAGAATCTGAAAGTGCTCTAAGGAGTATATCGACTGCGAGCCCAGACTTATCAACTGCCTCAAGAACATCTTCTAAATTCAGAATCTTCACGAACTCTACTATAGCATCAACCAACAATGGTTCAGTTATGGTATTTGTAGCTAATAATTTGATTGTAGGAGGAACGATACCAGCATCGTTAAGCGCAATGAAAAGATCTGTTAAAACAGCAATATCTCTCTTTTGAAAATTTTTTGCTTCCCTATGAAAATCTCTTTTATCTAAGCTTTGCTGAAAACTTCTAGCTTCAACATTTGTTAAAGCTTTAGTGAAACCTGCATTTAGTGGGAAAGCAAGCCCTGTATTAATAAAGATGAGTACTGCAAAAACAATCGCATTATACTTCATTTTTTAACTTGAAAAATATATAAAGTATAGGTTTCCTTGAGCATGAAAATAAATTTCAAATATATATATATATATATATACAATTAAGATACTTCATAATTTTAGATTCATGATTATGAAATACTTTTTGCTTCAACATTAGCAAATTGCCAGATTGGGTTGTGATTTGAGGAACTATTTTGAGAAATTGCCTTTTCAGGTAAATTACATCTGAAATCTACCAAACAATGTTTTTCGTCATTTCATCAGTACAATAATAGATGCCAGGTACAAGATTGTGGAGATCTGAAGTTATGAATACGAATCTGTGGTTAGGCTGTAGCAATTGAAGACTAATTATTATCAGAGAATTGCTAAAAATAATTCGAAATGGAATGAATGAAGAACTATGAAACTTAGAAGCAGTCTAAATAAAAGTAAGTTGGTTATAACCAGGCTTTAAAGTAAATTCAAGTTTTCACAGGAAATGAAAAGACACATGTGGTTATCTTTTCTTAGTTCGTAAAGTAAAAAAGTACGAATGATTGTCATAAATAATGCATAGCGGTAGGAGCATGTGGAAATAAATATATACGTCAGAGAACAAATGAGTAATTTATATATTTCCCCAATCTGATAAATTCTACGATGTTTCTAATGCGGCTAGTGAAAATTCCAGTGACTTAAATAAAGGCTTAAACTAAAAGAAAACATAAGTCGCAGAATGAAAAATAAGACATAAAACTACAATGATTTAAGCGATTCAGAAAGGATTTTATAAAACTACAACATTACCTTTGGAAATATCTTCTATCGGTTTCCTTTCTTTTAAACTCCACTCCTAAGCTCATCTTGTAGTTTTCTGAAAACATTGTAGCCTTCATTTCACACGAACATTAGTGCATTATTCTAAACTAATATCAACTTGTTGACATAATCTGCATTATCTGCACAACAAATAGCAGAAGTCTCTTTAGGACAAATTTTGATGTAGCTAGCAAGACATATAAGTAGATTGTGTTCACCTAGTGTGATTACTGTTTAATTAATTTTTAAATACCCAAATTAATTGATTATAATTATACTAATGATTTACAACTTATTTAATTGTGGTTTCGTAATTAGTAAGACAAGAAGCCACTTTTACTTGCTGAGTCGAATACTTCAGATTTGAATAACACATTTCATATAATTGAAGCATTCACTATCCATTCTTCAGAGAAAAAAATAATTACCGATTACAGAGAGAATTCCTCAATGGTTACAAATATGCAAATTAGTAGAAAGGATTCAAAGTTCTCTATATAGACCTCCCAAAAATCGCACATTAAATGATCAGAAATTGGAAGAGGATTTGATGCTGTGGAAGATGGATATAACATCAAAAATACCGGCTCATCTTAACAACTTCTTGATACTATCTCATTTTTATGCTTGCCTTCTTTATCTCTGATATAAATTGATTCTATATCGTTAATAATTCATAATTTTGATCTGGCTCATGGTAATCAGTATTCTAAAGACCAGTATCTTACAAAGACCAATACTCAAACATTATTGTAAATATAGCAGAGAACGAAAGAATTACTTTCAATGTTGTGGTAGTTCATGCGGTGCTGCATGTGATAGCTATAATTCGGCCTAAATTAAGAATTTATGATAGAGATGAGCTATGGGTGAATAGCGATTTAGTAATTTTCTTAAATGACATGATTAAAATTTCGGAAAGATTTAACGATCACTGGTGGCTCGAAGGCTCTGCTTATTTGCTTTTAAAAGAATTTTTCCCAAAGAATAGAATTCATGCTAGATTTCATTTATTGAATTTACTATAGTGACTTTAAAAATCACTTGAGTGTTGTGCAACTCTTTCCAAGAAGATTATAAATGTATTCTCTAAATCATATATCAATTACAGATTTGAAGAATCAATTTATTTTATTAAAACTAAAGGTGTGGTATTTATTAAACAATTTTAAATTTTTTGCAATTAGATTATATTCATTAGGACGTAAACTAAACTAAAGTTTCAAGCTTATCTTGAAGTATAGTTCAAGAAAGTGCTTTATTCAGAATAGGTGATTCTTCAAGGTGCTCAATACGTATTCCACTCTTACTACTGATCTCGTTAGCATCATTTTCTAAGGCTTCATCACCAGCTTTTATACCTGCAGAAACATCTTCCCCAAATACTTGCGCAACTTCTTCTAAACCAAGACCCTTGGTTTCAGGGAATATCCAATATACTATATTCATTTGCACAACCAACCAAATACACCAGACAATATAGTATTTCCATTTAATAGCAACCATGGCAATATTGTTAACATAATTGTTGAAGAATCCAACAACATTACCAGATAACTGGTACATCGTTGAACCTTGAGCTCTCAAATGGTAAGGGCAAATTTCTGTCACATAGGTCATCGATACAGGAGCAACAAGATGGTAAAATCCCAGAAACAAATATATCATTGCAACAACACCTCTACCCATAGCCTTTTTCTGGAAATTTGCCTGCTGATCAATAGCTGATAATATTGTCCAAATGACATATGTGGAACACATTAGAATATATCCTGTAATGAACATAGTTCTACGTTTAAATCTACCAACATTCATGGCACAACCAACGGACCAAAATAAACCATAAACAGTGAGACCTAAATTGAGCTTAAGCTGATCACCCGTTGCAGTAATGCCAATATTATCTAAGACAATTGTTAAGTAATAGGAAATAAGGGCATTACCACATAATTGAGCCATTGCAGGAACAGCCAACACAATGAATAAACGACGAAGGCGCTGTTTCGATTTTACCCATTCCTTCCATTTGCTATTTCTTTGAATCTTATCCTGTTCGATAATTGCTTGAATTTCGGCCATTTCGAAAGCGACTAATGGACTACTACGATCCCCGCCAGCATGATACCTGATAAAAAATTCCCTTGCTTCGTCAATTCTTCCTTGGTTAATTAGCCATCTTGGAGATTCAGGGCCAAAGAACGCGATAATTAATTCAAGTAAAGGAAAAAAAGCTTGCAAAATGGATGGAAGCCTCCAGGACCAATTATTGTATTTCATACTAGAATGATAAGGTCCCCATGTCACTAATGCAGCAATAAATGATCCGAATGGCCACGATGCTAATAACAATGCAGTAATTATAGGTCTTTGAGATGGGAATGATGTTTCTGCTAGCAATGGAGATGCTGCAGCTGAAGCAAGACATGAGCCTATACCAAGCAAAATTCTTGCTGCGGTGAACATACCGAAGTTCACTGAGCCTCCTTGAATAGCTGCCCCTATAACAATAACAAAACATCCCACAATAATAGTCCATCTTCTACCGAAGAAATCACACACGGCCCATGTAAAAGGAATAGAAATCAAAGTTCCGATAGCGACACCATTACTCATTGTACTCAAAATAGCCCCACTAGGCTCATTGAAGTATGCCTTCCAACTAGGAAGCGTTTGTAAGTTATTCATCATACTACCATCGTATCCCGATGTAACCTGCGCCAATATACCTCCTAAAAGAAAAATATTTAATTTCAACAACCAAGGGTACCTGAACCAAAGTTTTTCTAGCTTTGGAACCACATCCTCTAACTTAGTAGCGTTGTTGGGGTCATCAGAAATAAACTTCTTCGAGATATCCTCGCCAGTTGAATTACTATTGCTAGCCAGTATAGACATCTGTTCTTTCACTTTGCTTTCGTTTATCTGGTAAGTATTTGTTTCAGTTTCAAACAACCTGAAATCTAACTTACTTTTATACCAAAATCTTTGTCTTATCCTTCTAGAAGTTGATGCTCAACTCCATCGCCGATAGTCTCTTTTCGAATATATTTTGTAACGTTACTCCAATAAAATCACGACATGCTTTCCACTATTGTCAACTTAACCATTGTGTCATATAATACAAAGTATCATCCTATTCGTATGCCTCCATGTACATATATTCTGGATTTGAATTATTGGTGGGTAGAAAATGTGGGGAAATTTGTACTCAAGCAATAGTAATTTTACGGGGTCGGAATCAATTTACTCTCGAAAACAAATACATACACATTAAAATAAACATTTACCTACTATCACCAACCATTTCTCGCAAGAGGGGCCAAGTTATTATGGAGTACTTACATGATAAGCAATGCATGCTGTTAATATGACCTTCTATTGCTATTGTATTTACTGTGTTAGGTTAAAAGAGGTGTTTTTTTTCAGTTAAGCATAAATATTTACTGGGGGGACTCCCACCACCATTTTTCCTAATATGTCGAAACAATCGATATGCGAAAACGGAGTTGGTGGGGGATATTAACTGCTAAAATTGAAACCTATGATTGAAACCATTAAAATCGAATCAAGAAAATGATACTACTGGTTTGCAATGCGCTCTACTCGGATAAGAGGATACTGTAAAATATTTAGAAAGAAGTTTTAACATTTCAGCGCATTCATCAAGTTGGGAATCGGTTGAAGGTATAGGCGCTGTAAGATAAATTAAGCCAGCGCCATATTTGTAGAATCTCAGTTCATATATGTAAATCGGGTATTCGGACAAGACAAACCGAGCAAATTGATTTTAACACTGAGTTATAACAGACTCTGGCAATTGTAGTTTTTAAATTAACAGATAGGACTTTTAACAGTCAATCATCTACTTTTTTCTAAAATCTAGTAAAAATATTGGGGTATCAATAAATGAAAAAAATTTTGCTTATAGTTGATTTAATTGAAAAATTTGCAACAATTGTAAAATTTGAAAATTATGTGATACATATAATATTTGAATATTTTGCAATGATCCAGTAACAAAATAGATGACACATAAGAACAAAGAAACTTAGTTGTGATATTTATGGTATAAATTAACGTAGGACAGTAAATATTATATAGATAACCTGTAATTATTGTTGAATTTTAGAAAGCGAATTTTAATTGCACAACACTCTTTCAGCAGATGCTTTCAATTTCTCAAGAGCGTCGATCTCAGGAACAAATACGCTTTGAAAAAGCTGATTAGAATTTGCGATTGAAGAAACAGAACAAGATATGGCACATGAGAACACAGCACTACTATCTTTTTCAATTGTTCCCTTCAATTCTGGAAGTAAGACTTTGGACAGGATAATATTTGTATTAGGTTCAGGCTGACATACGAATGGTAATCTATTACCATGTAAATCAACAATCATGCTATGGTCGTCTTCTGATGTTGCTTTTGCATAGTTGAACTTTTTCTCTTCTCCTGTAGTTGTTCCTAGCCTTTTCTTATCTACTGAGGAAATTGCAAACCCGCCTTCGATTGTGAATATTTTATTGCATGTTTTATTATCAATTTTATGTATCCTTATATGATAATCGTCCCTCTGTAGAATCCATGTCTTAACAAATATATCTTTGACTGGTGCCCATTCGGAGTATAGGCCACCTTCAAATATCCATCCCTTATATTCTTGTCTAGTGAAGAATTCCTTCTCATTAAAACTTAAACCGATCATGTTGTCAAGATGTGCTAAAGCAAAAGTCCGTGGATTACTGTTAATTCCAAACCCATATCTAGTACTATAAGCAAACTTGGTATATTTCTCATTATGATATTCATCAGACCATGGACCTCCTATCAAAGCAGTTGTATTTGCTTTTTGGTGTGTTATTATCATTCCTATGGATTTCAAGGTTTTGTTCTCTAATACTAAGGGCTCAATATTAGATTTCCAAAATGGATGAGATTCGGACAACATCAAAGGAGCAAATACCTTCAATGCCCAATAGGGTGATTGAGGTGAATTATATCTTTCAGACATAAAAAGGTTTGGATATGAATATCCGACGGATAGAATGTTAGAACCAAATATTGAAATAGGTTGTTCACTCCACCACTGTAGATTTCTTAAGAAAATTCCTTTCATTACACCCCATGAAATAATAGGTTCCTCGTATTCACTTAATGCACATGGTAAAATACCCCAGAATGCAACAGAAGCAAATCTATAGGTTAATGATCTTCCATAAGGAAGAGATGCACCGCTATTACTAAACCAGTGGATGAATTGTTCAGCAAAAATCAAGGATCTACTCAAAAAACGTTTACATCTTTCGGGATCTGTCAGTCGTTTGACAATAACATAAATCAAACCGTAAAAATGGAAAGCAAAGGGATTATAATAATCAATCCTATTGTTAAATCCATCGCCATACCATCCATCTGCAAGATACAAATCGTCAATATCATTCAAAGTTCTTTCTGTCAATTTCGAATCAAAGGGGACTCCAACTGTCTCTAAGCCTAAATCAATTAGGACTCTGAAAAATTTCCAATTAGTATTGCAAAACTGCTTTTCTCTGACTTCAAGCAAATAATTTGCCAAATTTTTTTTGGCACTTTCAGTTAAAGGATCCCAAAAGTCTTTAGTAGCAAAGCACATAGCATATCCTAATGAGGCCATTTCAACTAATTGCTGGCCAAAATCAGATACCTCACCCCAATACTCTTTATGAGATGGGTCTGTCCCGTTCGTTACACCTCTTCTATATAGCTCCCAATATTTGAAATCCCCACCACCGTGGACAAAGGGTACTATACCCCATAATGGACGTGCAAACCCTTCGAGCTCAGCAGCATCCATAGTAAACGAAGCACCTGTTTCAGCTAATCTCACTCTGGAGCCACCTTCCGAGAATGCTGGAACTAATGGTTCAAAAACTTCAAGTAACCCACGAGCAACATCATCTCTCGTTTGAAAGGTATTACTACTCCAGGCGTTAAAACTTCTAGTCATTTTTAAGAGGTTTCTCAGTAATACTTTTATCACAAAGTATCAGCTATAATTGAGGAGGAATCATTGAATACTAATTAGATGAAGCAGTAATCATGTTTTTATAAACGATATTCATTTATTTGGTGGTGGTACAAAAACAACAAAAAATCCTCCATCAATATCCATTTAAATTAGGTAATTTAGACCGATTTTGATACTTTGTAGATTTGGCTTTCATGCATACAATACTCACGCATAGTCTTGTTCCTTACGGTGTGGGGAAATTTGTGGGACGTACAGTAATTTCATAACACGAACTTTTGAAATGCTTTTTATGTAACGTTACATTTAATACATCGAATATAGTACTGTCTTTAATCCAAGATAAATTTTACATCTTACAAAATGTTCAAGCCTTGCGGTATCCCCACCAAAAACAAGCTAGAATAGATCTGTTATTAGGAAAGGAATACAATGGGGGAAGAATTTATCGTTTAAGCGCTGAAGATAATAAATTGTTTTGCTTAACTCTGAAAACGTGACCCATCTAAAAGTATCTCTCAAAACAGAAGAGGGACGAGAGCAAGATGCTGCTAAAGGACAAAGAAAACACATTCTTTGGTGAGAATTCGTATATTATTATTTTATAATTGTATAGAATGATATACTGGTTTAACCTCCCCTTTAAGAAGCTTTCAAGTCGATCAAAACTATTTTTCTCAAGTTATCTTCACTAGACATTGAGCACCCACCCATTCTTTGCAAAATACTAACAACTCCATCATTTCTATATCTATCATAAAGAGGCTCCCCATCATAGCCCTCGAATGATTCTATAATGGTCCAATCATTGTCACTTGATTTAAATGATAATGTTTGGGAGTCTTCAACAGTTGATTTCAAAATTATAAACTTTTCTTCTTCAAGAGGTATCAAAGCGTATACTGTCGCAAAATCAGTCTTTGCTGGAAGTATTTTACCTCTTGCACCAAATAAATTTCCCTGATAATTGTTTATTTTTCTTTTCAACCAGTTTCCGGTTATGGGATTTCTATAATAGTGATGGTAATATCCAAATTCTCTACCGAGAACATGGAAACCGCCATTATTGTCCACACATTGTCCTTCTTGATTCATTATACCAGAATACTTCGGGATTTCCACAGCCAAAGTAGGCGACAGACTCGTGATAGGAAGCTCTAATTTTTTACCTTCACCATTGTACCAGGAAGTACCCTCATCTAAGGAGTAAATATAATGAAGATCATGATTATTCTCAGGCCCATTAGGTCCAGCTTGTGAGGTGCCTTTCGAATCAATCTCGTCATTTCTATCTTCAACGAAATCCCGATATGTCCAGCTAACATGTAAGCAATTATCCAAAGATCCAAGATCAAATCCATGTATATAGGCATTATTTTCTATTCCTTTGATATAAGGAGCAGCAACTTCTTTCCATCTATGGGAAGATTGACAATATTTGTAAATGTACTCATCGCCTAGACCAGATCTTCCTATTCTAAATTCTAATAACATATCTCCTGATGCCAATGTCAAGAATCTGGGATAGGTAATTTCATCGAAAATATACTTTTTTTTGTCATGTCCCGATAAATATGTTTCGACTTGTCCAAATGAAGTGATACTCCATAGGTCGTTGTTTTCAGTAAGAGCCAATCCCACCTCTGATTGCCTATAATGAATACCATCGCCATGCATGTCCCAAGCTAAATGAATAACTCCGTCTCCACTGATTCCCATAGAAATAATATTATGACCATCATCTTTCGTTTGTATATAGTCTGGAAAATTTAAGAAATTCCAATTATCTTTCGATATTTCTCTTCTACCTAAACATGTAAGTCTGTTACTATTGGGATTTCCTTGGTATTCGGGGACATATAAGGCTACATACTGGTATTTACCATAAGTAATAATTGCATCTTGCTGAAACGAACAACAGTTGATTCTCCAACCATTAGGGTCGGTTCCCAATTCTTTAAGACTTATTTTCATAGTCTAAAGGTAAGTAGTGGTTGCAACAGAAGTCAATTAATATCGCACGGTTTGGTATTTAAGCACAAAGGGTAAAGGTATATTTAAATTAGATACTTAGGTGCACATTAAAAGAAGTTTAGAATTATCAGTTCAATTCCTCCACCAAACTTGAGCCCCGCAAAAATATTTGTTCAAATTAAGAAGATTTATTGTGGGGGATATACAAACGCATTTTCGAAAATTCAAATAAATAAGATCCCAGGATTATATATAAATGTATAGATTTATTTCTTTGATCTATAAATTGGTCAAGGTATTTTTGATATAGAGAAAAATGGCAGAAAAGGAAGAAGCTAGAAGGCTATTAAAGAGAATTGAAAAGGATTTATATTCCGAATCTAGCGTAGCAAAGATTTGGGGTGTGGCTAAAGGAGCCTTGGATGCTGCTAAACCCCCAAATAAAATGCCTGAATATTCTTATGGAAGATACCATTTTAGAGACATAGATCACTGGACGGCTGGATTTTTTCCTGGTTCGATCTATACTTTGTTGGAAAGACTGAAAAAGTATCCTAAGAAATTTCCAGCCAGCAAAATTGATCCAATTAAATTGGAATTTGCTGCTAGATGGTGGTCTGAAGGATTGGTTAAACAGGCACCTAGAACTGATACTCATGATTTAGGATTTATCATTCAACCAGCTTTTCAAAGGGAGTTCGAATACAGCAATAGTACAAAATCATTGGATTGTTTAACTACTGCTGCTGATGCTCTTGCTAGTAGATTTGATGAAAGAGTAGGCTTAATAAGGAGTTGGGATACCGCTGTCAATAAGAGATACAATTTTGTCGATAAAGAGAGTGATTTTATAGTCATCATTGATAATATGTGTAATTTAGACATGTTGTACTACGTTGCTAGCAAAACAGGTGATTTGAGATTGTCTTCAATTGCTACCACTCACGCTGAAAAAACTTTGAAAAATCATTTCAGAGATCCAGAATGGTCAAGTTATCATGTTGTGAATTATGACTTGAAAGATGGTTCGGTTAAGGCCAAATTCACAAACCAAGGATACGCAGACGAAACAACATGGTCTAGGGGTCAATCTTGGGCAGTTTTGGGATTTATAGAAACATATTTGTGGACTAAAAAAAAGAAATTCTTAGATGCATCTATTGGTCTCGCTGAGTTTTTCATTTCCAAGTTAGATGAAGATGGTGTTCCGGCTTGGGATTTTGGTGCTCCAGACAAACATATCAAAGACACTTCTAGCGCAATGATATGTGCTTTAGGTATGATTAAGATATATGAAGCAACAAAAGATTACCAATATTTAGTCAAAGGTTTAAAATTGGTGGAATCAACGATCAAGTCCTCTTTAACCAATATTTCTACTTTGGAAAGCGATGGCCTGGTCGATCTTGGAGAAACAGACACTATTTTGAAAAATGCTACTATAAATAATAACCCAGACACCTACGAGAGATTAATAGACCATGGATTGGTATATGCTGATTTTTACTTTTTGGTTATTGGAAATAAGTTATTAGAGCTTGATTTGATTGAATGAGCTTTAAGCGAATTCTAATTAAAATTGGGAAAACAAGCTGTATTACTGTGATCATCATGTCGGGCCTCAAAAACAATATAGAGTACTTGTTTAGAGCAATTCAGAAATAAACAAAGAACATCGAATGTGCCAATTTCGTAGACCAGAATGTAAACCTATCCCCAGTTAGATGCACAAAATTGGAAATACATTAGCTTTTACACATTTCAGCAGAAGCTTTTATTCATCCTACCTGTGCAAACGCCTGCATGACTGACATTTATTGTGTTTCTCTTTTCAAAAAATTGCAAGATCTTACATATCTGAGTTTCCTCTCTTGGTGGACCATGAACATAAATTTGCACCAAATTTGGTTACAAACAATTTAAAGTTATTTTCTTTTGCCCTTTTGCCTAAAAAGAAATTCTTACCTCTTGGAAATTCTCATTTTTTTTGGAAGCTTGTAGAATTGTCTAAAGCCCAAGAGTTCTTGTATAGGCAGATTTAGGCATATCTCGATTGGTATTACCCGAGTATTCATCGAAATGCCTTGTTGCATGGGGCCGAACATAATATGGTAGGCGGTCCGGCTAACTTAGCCATTCATGAAATAACAAGAAAAAGCAACGAAAAACCGTTGAGATTTTTTTTGTCCAATCGTTTACTTCGAAAAAGTAATCAGTTATACAGGAACATCGGAACATTGTATGTAACATACTGTGTCATACCACTTTCGTGGCGATTCAATGATGCTGCATTCTTTTCAGTTTCATGAGAAATGCACGTTGATTATCCGTTTTTGAGCTAAATAGCTCATTGGAAAAGTATTTATAGGCTAACTTATACTGTCATATTTCGATTAGGAAGCATTGAAAGATATAGACATTAAGATATATCCTCAAAAAAATTGAAATATGACCGGAGCCCCTCAAATTTATCAAATTCGCGAGTTGACAGATGCAGAGAGGTCACTAATAAAAGCTTCTGTTCCAATATTGGAGCAATCAGGAGAACTTTTGACATCTACATTTTATAATTATATGCTTTCTAATTATAAAGATGTAAGACCATTTTTCAACGATACTAATCAAAAGAATTTGAGACAACCAAAAATCCTTGCTTTTTCTTTGCTTAACTATGCAAAGAATATTGATGATATTACTCCATTGATAGCATTCGTGGGGCAAATTGTTAGCAAACATGTTGGTTTGCAAATCAAAGCTGAGCATTATCCAGTTGTCGGTTCTTGTTTGTTGCATACTATGAAAGAATTGTTAGGTGAAAAAATCGCAACAGAAGAATTTCTTGCTGCTTGGGCTGCGGCATACGGAAATCTTGCCCAAATTTTGATTAATGCAGAACATGAAAAATATGAAAAACAACAATGGAATGGTTTCCGTGAATTCAAAGTGACCAATATTGTCCAAGAGGCAAAGGATGTTAAATCTGTTTACTTCACTCCTGTTGATGGGGGATCGATTGCAATTCCAAAGAGAGGTCAGTATGTTTGTTTTAGGTGGACGCTTCCAAATAAGGAAGAAACAAGCAGAGAATATTCTCTCTCTATGTTTCCAAGTGATAATGAATATAGAATCACTGTTCGTTTGGTCAATGGTGGTCAAGTCTCTTCTTATATTCACAACAATTTGGAAGTTGGCTCCATTTTAAAAGTTGCTCCTCCAAGTGGTTATTTGAACTATCAGGAATCTAAAAGAAATATGGCTGTATTCGTAGGTGGAATTGGAATAACTCCACTATATTCTATTATTGAACAAGGTTTGCAAGAAGGGCGTCAAATTGTGATGTTCAATTCTAGTAGATCTTTAGATTCTAGACCTTTTGGCCAATGGTTAAGGGATTTGAAAGAAAAATATGGCGATAAGTTTAAATTGAAAGAATTTATAACAGGTGGTGAAGATCCATGTTCAAATCCAATTGATGAAGTTGAGAGTCGTAGAATTTGCGAAAATGACTTTTCAGCTATTGATGAAAGTTATGATATTTATTTATTGGGTCCATCAGCTTATATGAAATTTGTTAAGGATACATTAGCAAAGAAAGGTTTAGACGCAAGTAAAATAAATGCTGAATACTTTGGTCCTCAAGAAACTTAGACTCCGGATTAGTTTTTGTATGTACTTTATATGCAACGAAGATTATGATGATTTGAATATACACTTCTAATGAAATGATTCATGAAATTGTAACCCTTCATACAAAGGTAAAAATTGTTAACATTTATTTCTTTTCAATCATTTTTTGAAGCAAACTATATTATTATAACGAGCTTCAAATTAGTACATCCAGGAAAACAACAGTGACAAGTTGGTTCAGCACAAGAGAGAGTTATATCTTTAGTCTTCAAGGCCGGGAGGCGATTTGAGCAATGGTTTATAATGCAAAACTGTGGAACCTGCTTCTCCGTGGTGTCGGTTGATATAATCAGCTTAAGTTGATGCTCAAGACACTGAGCTTTAAATTGCATCAAGATTTGAAAGATTTAGAGCCCTTTGACCCTAAGATACTCTGGGAATTAAGTGCGCTGTAGAAACTATATAGAAATTTGTATTACTCCCAAAATCACAAATAAAGTTTATTTTTGAAGGTTGACCTACCACAAAGTTTGAACAAGCTTTAAGCTAGGAAATATTTTTAGTTTTTCTGGAACTAAAGTATAGACATTGATCTAAAACAGAGGCATTGCAAAAGAATATGCAATCATTATTTCAGCCGAAATATCATTTGTGATGTAATATTTCAGATGATTTATGAATATTTTACCATTCTACAGATTTAGATACTTAATTAATATTAACTTCAATAAAGACACCTGTATCCAAATCAGTCAATAGCAATGAAGCAATTTAATTATGTATAAAATAGTGTACAGGCAAAACATAGGACTATATATTCGGAACTTTCCCAGATTCATTTTTGACGTATTTTTTCTTTGCAGAACAAATAATGCTGCAATCTTTTCTGTTTTCCAATTTAAATGAAATTATAAAAAAGTTTCCTGAAACTTCTGACACTCTAATTGTAGATTGCTATCTTAGTGATCTGGAGCATTATAGCTCCCGTTTGTTTAGACTTTATCGCGATTTACCTATGCATTACCATAGTAAATGTGATGAAGTGTTGCTATTGTATAAAGGAAAAGCAGATTTTTACATTGGAAATGATCCTCCTAGGCGTATTGAAGCTGGTCTGTTTGTTACTTTTTTCAAAAATACAAGACATGGGCTTAAAATAATCGGAGACGAGCCAGTGATAATTTTATCTTGCGACACCCCAAGAAGGAGTCCTGATGATATCACTTATTGTCATCCAGAGGAAACAGAAGGATTAAAATTTGTTTCTCATGTAGAGAAAGATTAGGTTATATTCTTTTTGTTTATTACAAGAAACAGAGTCTCTAAAAATTTAAGTTGGGTTTTCTCTTGCTTTCAAATTTCAACTATTGTATAGATGATTCAAATAAGTGTATTCTTATAAACTAAAATTAAATATAAATCTCAATCAAATTATTGGTTGGATATTTCCTTCAACCATGAAAAGAAATTTTGATAGTCACAAGTTTTCGTCGGAATTATTTACACATCTTACTCTTGATCCTCTGACTTTATAAATATTGGCATTGAAATATTTCGAAGCTTCATATAGCATCTAATTCATCTCTTTTCAATGAAGAAGGTAATTGGCGTTGTTTTAATAGCCAATGCGTTTCAATGGATATCCATGTTTATGATTTGCAAGGTCATAATCCAGAATATTGCTAACCCAATGGAAACGTTTTGTTTTCCAAAACTAATATGTCGAAGAGTAATAGTTCGGTAACAACATATAATACTTAAAATATAAAGGCTGTAGATAATAATAACTATCAAATTTTGAGGAAAAGAATCATGTTTAGATAAAAAAATTACTTAGACGAACTTTTATTCATCTTAGGTTTTCTTTAAACAAGACTTGTGATACCCCTAATGAAGAAATATACAATACCGTATCTTAGGCTGTAAATTAAGCCACAGTTTGCCATGATCGAATTTTTAATACACAGTAAAAGAATCTATATTTTAGCCTATAAGTTTATGAATCTGAACTCTATTATTACTCAGTCACTATTTTGTATGTGAAGTGCTATTTTCATTTTTGTCGACGTACTGGTTTATCTGTCTCTCGACAGTACTTTACTCTATTGTTTGATCCAGTAAGCTATTTTAAAGTGCCGCTTTCTAAGAGCCAAACTTAAGCAAGTGCCTAAGGCACATTTCTAATGGCTTAGAAAGGTAACACCGATTTTTCATCAGCGTAAATTTCTCCATCTACACGCGGTATTATTAGTATGTCAAATGTTGCTTATTAATGAATGTTTTGCCAAAGGGACTATAAAGTGTTCTGATCTAGGAGGATATCATAAATCATGAGTGCATCTTTAGGCCATCTTTATCCATATTGAATATGTCAATTTCAATTCCTAGTATCACTACTGCTGCAGTACTTAATGCTGACACAAAAAAATTGGATGTTAAAGAAATACCTATCGCTGCGGTCTATGAAGATGAAATTTTGGTAGAAACTAAAGCAGTTTCCATAAACGATGTGGATAATTATCACATAGACTTTGGTTGGGCACCTAATGGTGCTGTTTTGGGAACTGCTGTTAGTGGTATTGTTTTAAAAGTTGGTGCAAATGTTAGCAGATTTAAGCCAGGTGATTTCGTGGCTAGTTTTATCCATGGCGGTGATTACACCAGCCCTCATAAAGGTGGATATGCTAAATACGCTGTTGTTCAGGAATTTTACTCATTAAAATTTGACAATTTAAAGTCAAGTCCTATTTCATCTGTTCCCACAGGAAAGATTGAATATTTTGAGACGGCTTGCTCAGTTGTTAATACCTCTATTACTTTGGGAATTAGTTTATTTCACACAATGGGAGGTTCATTTGATCAAAAACAAGACAAAACGTTTTTAATATATGGTGGATCTACTGTAAGTGGATTAATTGCTGCAAAATTAGCAAAATTTTTTGGATGGGAAGTTATTTCAATCGCTTCAAAAAAACACACAGAGCTCATCAGAATATTTGGAGGTGATCATCTTATTGATTATCATGATCTCGATGTAGTGGATCAAGTTAGAGCAATTAATAAGGATATTGATATTGCATTTCATACAGTAGGCGGCGTTCCAAGCTTACAATTACTTAATGATGCAGTATCTGACTCCAAGGATGTTAAAATTGATTCTTTAATTATTCCTAGCTTTGAGGACATTAAAAACGCTAAAGCAAATGTGCAATTTACTATGACCAGAGCATTTACCGCTAATGGAAGAGACGCGGTGTACAATAATGGTAGAGTTTTCGAACCTAAACCTGGGGCCCGTGAATCCTTATCGGAGTTCATGCCAATTATTGAAAAGATGTGGAATGATGGCTCCTTGCATCATATTCCAGTTAGGATATATGAGGGTGGTTTAGAAAATGTGAACGCAGCATTGCAACTAGTTAGAGAAAAGAAAGTAAGTGGAGAAAAATTAGTCTTGAGTGTATAATTAGCCTCGAAATTAAAAGCTTTTGATATTTCTGTAAGACAACTAAAAAGGATATTTCTCACTTAATAATTATAATTTTCATTAGTCAAGGTTTTATGGACCTTCCTAGTTATGGATCTCATTAAATTCCATGAGTGGAAATTCTGCATGAAACCTCTCTTTATGCTAATTTTTTAATAGCTATTTGTAGAGTGGAAAATAGTGATCTAAATGAAAGTAGACCTATTCTTAACGCTGATTTTTTGCATTGAGTAATTTGAAAGTCAGAATATAATGAACTACTCGATAAATATTACTTATATAGTGAGTTGTCAATGATATATATCAAGATTAAGCCTTAATCATGAAATGTATTACTTTATTTATACTTAATTCGTATGAAAGTTCGTAACTTTATAAGTGATTATCATATACCAGAAGAAAAAAAAATTTGGTGCTAAATCGAAAAATTTTTTACTTTCTTCAATCCCTCAACCAGGAATTAATCAAATTAATATTTATTAATGTTGTGGTAATCAAGAGAATATTTTGACTCGAAATTCTGATGACAAATAGAAGATATTACAGTCACAATTGACTTTCGGTTCGTAAACTAACACATTTTCATTTGAAATTTAATATGTCAATTTAATATAATTGAGAAAAGAGTAATTCAAAGAATAATTGAATTGTAACACACTTTAACTCAAAAATTTTGTCCTAGCAAATCTTCCAAGGTCATGTAGTCTAAAAATTCATACGGAGTTTTTGAAAAACCATCTTGCTCGGTTAATTTATTACTGCTGTTTGTTGTAATTGTCTTCTCATTCGAAGAAAAGCCGTCGAAATTGCTCATACTGCTCATAGGCACGTTTAATCCCAGGAAAATCAGTTTATCAAACTCTCCCAATATGTCTTCGTATTCCCGTAGCTGCATTTCTTCCCAGACTTTGCCTTGACTTGTAGTGTTAGCCGTTGTGTTTTCTGTCAGGCTAATTGTTGTTGGGGATTGGGGCGAATTATCCACAAATCCATTAATAGCAACAATTTCTTTGAATACTAGGATGTCAGGATCTGAACATATATGTGGATGATCAAATGCTTTCCCATAATCAATTATTTTTTCTATTTCCCTAATAAATTTTGCATCATAAACCCCTTGTAAATTCAGCAAAACTTTATATCTATCTTTCAATTTCAATAGTACACCAAGAGCAATATCTAGAAAATCTTGAGGATAAGTAAGTGAAATCGACATACTTCTTCTGACGTCAAAAACATCCTGATAAATCTCCCGAGTGAATAATAATTCTTGCACAAAAAATTGAGCATTATGCACTTTCCAGGCAATAAAATAATTATTAATTAGATAATTCAATCCTTTGAGATTCAATAGTGAGCACAGATGCATAACTTTTGATAAACAATTTAGTAAATTGAATCGATTTATATATGCTTGGGAATCTTGTAAAAGATCTGGAAAGTCCATCATATTAAGAATTGATACATTAATACGAATAATGATTGCAAATGAAATTTTGTTTACTTTTTGAAACAACTGTATAAATTTTGGATTTAAAATTAACAATGATCCTTCTCCAAGAATTTTTTCAATTTTGCCAGAATTAAGGCATATCACAGACAAGAAATCGTCAAAGCAGATCATTATTATTTTTTTCAAATAAATGAATGAAATCTTCTTATCTCCCTTTTTTTCAAAATCTAAAATAATATGCCAATAAAAAGAAATGAGAAGGTCTTTCAATACTAGATAAAATCGAATTTTCATTATTTTTTCAAGTCGTCCCTCCCTTTTTGTTTTTGTACTAACATTCAAAAGAGACAGTATATTTGCATGATCCTTTCTTAGCTCTTGTTCCATGTGATCTAAAATTTTTGTAAAACTTTTTAACTTCACAGCTTTATTAATTCCAAATGAGAGTTTTAATAGCTCTTGCAAGATCTGGTAATACTTGAATTGATAAGCATAAAAATTACAAACGAGTTTCTCGATATTCTTGTTCGATATTGAACTACTTTCAGGTTCAAAAAAAGGAAGCATTCTATCAAAAGAATCTTCATTTTGTGATGTTGGAAATCCGAATTTAAAAGAGTCGATAGTCTCTGAATAAAGCAAAAAATACCAGATTTTTCGTCCTAAATGATCAAGTTTTGAGTTGGAAGATTTAGCCCCTTCCTGCAATTCCCTATGAAGGCCCATTAAGAACGCCATCCTTAGTAAAAGACCATTTATGATTAGAGTATCGCCATCCGAACCGTCTTTGTCTTCAGGTGCATAGCTATAGTAAATTCTTTTGAACAAAACACATTGCAAAACCGACATATTACTATTAATATGAAGATTAAATTGATCTAAGCAAAGTTGAGACAAATTGATGAACTCCACTTCAATAGGAAATTTTAACAAGTACAAATCATCTTCACCTAAAGAATCTTCAGCATTCTTTTGTTTGATGCAAATAAATCCTAATCTCATGATAATAAATAATATCCCAATATATGAAAAATCTAACCTATTTCTAAAATAAAAATTTTCAACTTTAGTATCTTCATAAGATTCAAGCCCTATAATTCTAGATATGTTAGCTTTGAAATCATTTTCATCTAGAAATGGCATAAAGGGATATAAAATTTCAAAAAATTTTTGAATATATATCCACACAATTTTTTTCTTGGGAAATGATGCCTTAACGAGCTCTATCAATTTCATTTCAGAAGCAAATCTAGTCTCTGAAGATGTTGGTTGAAACAATCTCAACAGTAATGCGCTTTCATACCTCATCAAATTTGTGGTTGACCTTACATTTTCATTAAGATTTCCATAAGGTCTAACATCGTTATATCCTCCCCCTTCCAAAGATTTGTAGTAAAATCTATCTTGGCTCTCTTGTAGAGTACCTCTTTTAACATTACCTATCCCTTTAAATAATCGCCGGTAGGGCTTTTTCATAAATGACTTTTGCAGACTAACATGATCCCATAATTTATTGATGTATGGATCCTTTTTACTAAGGGACTTCCAAGAGAATGGGCCACCGTTTAGCCTTTTGAAAGGTGAAACTTCTTGTACATGCATATAACCTTCATAAAAGTTTATTGTGTCTTCAGAATTTTCAAATACATTGATCTTATCGTAATTCAAATATCCTTCTGGATGATTAGATGAGTCTAAAAATGGCGAAACTGTTTCAAAACAATTACCCTGTTCTCTTTTATTCACTTCTTTATTGATTAGATTCTCTTCTATAGCTTCATTTGCATATTCAACAGACGAACTTAAATCAGATAATTGGTGATGTGATGCAATCCTATCGCCATCCGAGTCTTCTATAACCTTTTCTAATTCTTTGATTTTATCTTTAAACTGGTGTAGCATCCAATAAGCAGCAGCTTTAGATTGCATTTTCAGAATATTTAATGACGATGTTTTCTTATGCTTCTCAATATCTGGGACAGCAGATAAACTTTGTTCACTATTTGAGGGCATTATGAAAGATCCACCTTTCGGTATTATGGGATTTGTAGCATTCAGGTCATCGATTGCGGCATCAGAATCTTTTTGATCATCAACAGACTTAATATTAGTAACTGAACTATGAGAAGAACCGTATTTGCATTGTGATTCTATCTTATGTTTGACACATGATAAACATGGCCTTCCCTTATCACATTTAACTTTTCGTCTCTTACAATTATCACATACTAGATTTTGTTTGTATCTTTTTTTTGGATTACCCATTTTGTTTAATTTCAAAAGGGGAAATAGCTAATTGATTAATACTGTTCCTAGTTTCATAGCATCACTGATAATAAAGTTTTGGTCGGTAATATACCGAACACCGAACTTTATTTCGGCCTTTTTACTAGTTTTTTTCCACGTAAACTCATTTCATAAATGAATACTTTTCAAATTTTTAAAATTTAGATTGCCTTGATTCTATTTATTGTTGATCAGCACCAGTATCAGAATATATACTGATCCATTGAATGGCATTCTGTTTATTGAATTGGGAATCCAGTTTTAAGATTTGGCTTCATCTCGAAAAGTATTAAGAACATTAGTGCAGCTTTAATTTCTTTGCAAATGCTCAAATACAAATCGAGGAAAACTCGAATTTTCACTTATATCTTTAGCTTTTCAATTTGTAAAGCTTGTAGTTTAACGTATTTCAGCTTAAAACAATACATTATGACACATTGAATCCAAAAATGCATTCTGTTATTCGGCCGAAATTGAATTCGGTAAAACAGTTCCAAGGTTTTTAATAAAGAGGGTCTTCGAAGTTGTTATTATATTGAACCATGAATTATATGGGCAATTATAAAAGTTAATCATTAATAACAAGGCTTTAATGAATATGGTTGATGAAGGATCTCGAAACAATGAGAAGAATTCTTCAGTTTTGGAAATGATGCCAACTAGTAATTCAAAAGAGGAAGGCTCACCTTACACGCTAATGTCAAAAAGGCATAAATATTGTATAGCAATACTACTTGGCTTTTCAGGTACATGGTCAACAGTTTCATCCTCGATTTATTTTCCTGCTATTCCCACTATTTCAACAGCATTTAACGTATCCACTAGTTTATCTAATATTGCTGTTGTCGTTTATCTAATTTGTCAAGCACTTAGCCCAGGATTAATTGCTCCATTTGCTGATGCATATGGAAGACGACCATTTATCATCCTAAGCTTGCTATGTTATCCTGCTGTATGTATTGGAATTTCCCAAGCAAATGCCTATTGGTTGATTCTTGTATTAAGATGCCTACAGGCCACTTCGATCGCACCAATAGTGTCAGTTATTTCTGGCATAGTGAGTGATATATGTGTAAGAGAAGAAAGAGGTACCTTTTTGGGAATAGTAACGGGATTGATAATTGTAGGACAAGGATTTGGTGCATTAGTTGGAGCAGCTCTCATTTCACGATGGGGATGGCGAGGAATATTTGTTGCATTAGCGATTGGGAGTGGTGCGATGATTCCACTTGTTTTACTTTTTATTCCCGAAACTAATAGAAGGCTAGTTGGAAATATGAGCGTCGAACCATCTAAATTAATTCACAAGTCACCTATAAATTGTAGAAAATCATTTCGTTCAAAAATGAACCAGGATAGATCAACACTACTACAAGATCAAAGAAAATCAGAGTTTTTTGCTCAATTTCAAATATTAGCAAACATTGATGTAGATTTCATATTACTTGCGTCGGGTTTTCAATTCGCAGCTTGGACTATGGCACTCACTTCACTTTCAACAACATTAGAAGATGATTACGGTTACTCAATTATAAAAGTAGGTATAAGTTACATTGCTCCAGGTATGGGAACACTTATTGGCTCATTGGTATCAGGTAGATTGCTCGATTTAAATTATAGATATAAATTTGCAAAATATTGTCTCAGAAATGAAGGAATCCCTCAAAATGAAAGACCACAGTTTAAAATTATTCAAGCAAGGTTGGAAACTGCAGTATATCCAATGGCGATTTCAGTATGTGCTTTAATAGTATTTGGTTGGTGCCTTGAAAAAAAAGTAAACATCGCACCTTCTCTTGTTTCTGCATTTATATTTTCTTTCTGCATTGTCTTCTTTATGACTAATGTAACTACTTTACTTGTTGATCTATATCCGAAACACAGTGCTACTCTGACAAGTTGTATTAACCTATCAAGATGTCTTTTATCTGCGCTCATGGTAGGTGTTCAGTCTAATATGATTGAAAGTTTAGGCATTGGTGGAACTTTTACTCTATTGGCTGGTTTATGTCTCTTATTTTCAGGGGGAACTTTTCTTAAATTATTATGGATACAAAATATAAAATAGTTAGACTAATTGATACATTCTAGATAAAATTAAATTTAATTAACACTACAGTGATTTTTAATAGCACAAAATTTTTATTTAGTTCTCTCTAACAGAAAATAATAATCTCTAAACTTATGTTTTCTTTAGCCGAAATCGGAAATTTGTAGGAAAGATAACCACTACAGTCACTCCCCTCTTCGACCTATGAATGAAAATAACAATTTTAAATAATGGCCGCAAAATTCGCGAAATCTTCGTATGAATACTCATCGGTCTTTTATATATCATTAACAAAATGACATAGGAATGTTAGCTCCAACTTCTCAATCCCTTTTTTATTTTAATAAGTGTATTTGGGGAGTATTAGATCTAAAAGTTTTTGAAGATATATAAAAAAAGAATTTATTTATGTTCTTTTTTCTTAAAAAAGCAAAATAAAACTAAAGAAAGAATATCTTAGAAGCTAGGTATAATGCAAAATACTTACAAAATGGTCAGCGTGCAACTTTCCACTACGATAAATTTAAGTTATAATTTATATTGCAAAATAAATAGATTGTATTCAGCCTAAATTTCTTATTCTTAATCATCAATCTATTTTTTATCGGCAAGTGAGACTATACAATTTCGTTCTTAACGGTAGTGATATATTAATGTATCGAAATTCACTTTATCCCAAATAAAATTTTCAAAATCAGTCAAATTGATCGCACCTGACATGAGCTTGAGCTTAAAACAAACTTCAATCTGTTTACACTGTCTTTTCTATTTATTGTGAAATTTAATTTTGCGTCATTAAAAAATCTTTATCTCACAACGCATAATAATTATTCAGATTGAATTGACTGCAACTGGCTAACGACATTTACTCTTCAGCATCTGAATGACACTATTTAATTGTCGTAAATAACTGTCACCTAATTTAAAATATTAATTACATTAGACTTTGGCAACCAAGTACAACAAGTTTCTGGTAAAGGTTAGAGGCCATCAGAGATTTAAAGTCAAAAAATAAAATATTTATAGAAATTAATTTTAAGTATGGAATAGTTACCTACTCGAAGTTAATGAAAAACGTCGCAAATTAAGTGGCAAGTACTATGTATCAAATAATACAGCATTTGTAATCAAAGCGACTACATAGCTCTCTATTTTAAGAATTTAGTTTAATTTGAATAAACTTCCAACTTCGAAATGCATTTTGAGTCACCCAGTTTCAAATTTCAAGCATTAACATAAAATTCCTGTCACACTCCCTTATCTATTAAAGAAGAGAGTATTCAATTGAAAAAAAAATGATGATAGATATGAAATTCCTGAAGATAAAATTTTAATAAGGGTACAAGCTACTGCTTTGAACCAAATAGATTTCCTACTTCATGATTTAAATAATTCTTGGATTTTTTCTGACAAGAAAAATTACGGAATTGGTAAAGAATACTCAGGGAAGATCTTTAGTATAGGAAAAAAAGTGAAAACCGACTTCTGTATTGGTGATGAAATTAATGGTATTTATCTTCATATTTTTGAAAAGAAGCTATGGCTCAATACATCTTAATAGATGAAACTTCTGAGAAAGAAATCTTCACAACCATCCCTAAAAATCTTTCATTAACTGATGCTGCTTCTTGGCCCAATGCTTTTCTAACGGCATATGAAATGGTCAATCGTCTTAAATTGGGAAAAATTCAACAGTGCTAATAATTGGCGGTGCTACGCTAGTCGGCTCCATTTGCATACAACTTTGCGAAAAAGTTTATAATGTAAAAAGACTAGTTGCTGTATGTTCAACTTTTAGTATGTCAAATGTTTCCCAACTTGGAGCAGATTCTGCTATCGATTATACTAAATATGAATCAATTATAGGACCTACAATTGAATCAGCGAGAGAAGAAAAATATGATTTAATCTTGGATTGTGCTGGCAGCCCAGACTTGTTTCGAAATATTGGTGAGATTTTGAACCAAAAGAACAAGAATCTTGTTGTTTCAATTGCAGTTAATGCTAAAAAATTCTACACTTCTAGCATTTTCCAAGACTGGATTGAAATCACTTTACAGAAGTATTTTATCCTATTTTAAGATAAGCTCTTACAATTACGTATTTCCACAAACTGAACCAAATAAACAAACTTTTGAATATGGAAAAAAATTAATTGAAGAAGGTGTTATTGAAGTGCCTATTGATAGTGTCAATAATTTGAAAGATTTTGAAGTTGCTTGTAACAAGGTTAGGTCGAAGAAGGCCAAGGGAAAAATAATTATCAAGTTTTAGAAAAAAATATATACTTATAAATCTTTTTTATTAAAGTACATGTGGAGAATCCTAACATCTTACAAATTTATGATTTTAAAGAAAATTTGCATAATCTTATTACATAATCGAAAATTCAGTAGAACTTGTCTAAAACTGAGCGATTTTCTGCCTTCTGGTATTCCTATCAAGAATTGACTTGATTTTTCTGGTAAAAATTTAGCTCATCAATTTGAAAATTGAATAGCACATCAAGTTAGCGAGTTTTTGTTGCTTTATCATATGATTCTCCTATTTTAGTGTAAAAGGGGATTTATTGATTGTGACTTTGGAAGATCGGAAAACAATACCGATCTCTTATCGCGCTTTAAAAAATTGACAGTATATTTAAAGATAAATAGTGTACCTGAATCAATTTTTTGAAAAATTTCATGGAAACATAAATTTTAATCATTAAGTCAATTATGAGTGAGCAAGTAAACGAAAAACTACATTCAGAGAAAAAATCACAAGTACAAATATCAATCTCTTCCATTTCTGAGTCTAACAATATACTGCCTGATGAAGAACTCATTGAGAATCCGGATCTTGAGAAGAAAGTCTTATTCAAAATGGATATCTTTCTTGTATCATTATTTTCATTTGCCTATTTTTTGGCTAGCTTAGATAAGTCCAATATTGGTAATGCAAAGTTAGCAGGATTATCAGAAGATTTAAATTTGGTCGGGAACCAATATGGTAATGCTGTTTCGGTGATGTATGCTACCTACGTTTCATTGGAACCTTTATATGCGAATTTGTTAGGTATATTTGGACCTAAAAAAGTACTTTGCTTTTGTTTAGCAGGATGGAGTATAGTATCAATCTGTACAAGCCAGTGTCGCAACTACTATGATTTAATTGTTTGCAGACTTTTATTAGGCGTATTCGAATCTGGTTTATATCCTGCCGTTAACATGTCATTGACAATTATGTTTAGAAGATCGCAATTGGCTAAAAGATTTTCATATGTGTTTGCAGCATCTGCTATTGCTTCTGGATTTGGAGGTTTGGTAGCTTACGGTTGTACGTTAATGTCAGGAAGAGGAGGCTGGAAAGGCTGGAAATGGATGTATGTCATTGAAGGTGCTATTTCATTGTTTTTCTTACCATTTTACCTTTACTTCCTCCCTAATAAAATTGAAGATGCCAAGTGTTTTAATGAAGAAGAAAGAGCCTACATTATAGAAAGATATAAAACTATGGAAACTTATAAGGAAGGCGACAAGTTCAACAAAAAAGATCTAATGGCTGCACTTAAAGATTTTCGTACATGGCTAACTGGTGCTATTCAATTTTGTCTTGATTTAACCTCTTATGGGTTAGGTACATTTATGCCTATTATTGTTGATGGCTTAGGCTTTAGCAGTGTGAACGCTCAATTAATGATGACACCAATTTATTTCGTTACCGCAGTAAGTTATCTAGTTGGAGCTAGGATAAGTGACAGGTATTGTATTCGCTGGCCCTTTGCAGTTGGCGGATGTATAATTACTGCTGTTGGTTTAGCAATTATAGTTGGTGCCACTGAAATGGGAGTACGTTTCTTTGGATTATTTGTTGTTGCAATACCTTTATATATTTGTCCTTCCATGAATCTTGTTTGGATCAGTGGAAACACTTCCAATTTTTATAAAAGAGCAACTCTTGTTGGTATCAATCAGCTTATAGGAAATGCATCTGGTGTGGTATATGGTCAAATGTTTTCTACGGCTGACCTGCCGAGATATATAACGGGTCTTACTGTATGTCTTGCGACTCAACTAGCTGCGTGTGCTGGCTTTATATTCTTATTATTTTACTACAAGAAAACAAATAAAAGCAGGAAAGAAGCGATCGAAATTGCAGAAAAGGAAGGGAAGGAGCTTCGTGATGATCCAGAAAATGGAGATGCTAATGTTCATTTTAGGTATACATACTAGATTACTTCAATCAAAAATTATTCTGTTTTTTAATCGATAAATTGTATTGTTATAATCCGAAAAAATGGATATCATGAAATGATGCGACCAACTATTCATTAAACAATTGATTTATCAACATATCATATGTCATTCTAAATAGGAAAATTCATATAAGCATTCTCCCAAAACTCGTCATCTTTTTCATATGATTTATTCAATTTTTCAGATAGGGGCACTTTAGTAGATGGTAGAAAAAATTCATCTATTATTTTTGGTAAAAAATTTATACTCCCGAAGTTCTTTAAAGATATACTAATATAGTAGTATTACCCTAATTTTAATTTTCATGTAAAGAACTCCTATAGCTAAAAGATTTTTGATAGCGCCATGAGATGGCTTAAGTCTGTTGCCATCAAATTTTAAGATCCTTTTATCAATTATTCATCAAAAGAGACAAAATAAAATTTTGCGATTGCATTAGTGGCATCTTTGTCCAATAATTCTTTTAGAATTATCATGCAAGACAAAAGGATTTTTACATCTTGTCGTACTCCCAAGAACATGCAAACCAAAAATTAAGAGTAGATCAATACTTCAAAACGAACAATAGTAGTTTCTTTAAAACACTTTAGCATTATATTTGTCGGATGCTGAAATGCATTTACCATTTTCGATTATTTAGCCTGTTTTTTTAAATCTTTGATTTCTTTTTTCATATTTTTTAACATTGAAGCCAAAATAGTAACTCTACTTTCGCTTTCTAAATATATGCATTCGTTCTCAGCTAATGGATTTCTTCGAAAATTATTTTCTCTCGAATATTGCACCCTTTTTCTTACTTCTCAAGCATTTAAATTTAAATTTTAATTTTTCCCACTAGTTTACTAAGTACTCTACACTTTTTTTGATGTTTTCTCAAAATTTTTTTAGCCATTACTTATTTTAAACTAATATGCATGTTAAATTCAATTTCTCATCAAATGACTAACTTTTGGTCTTGCTGAAATTTAATGCAGTCAGTAAGTCGAATTTCTTATCAAAAAACTAATACATAGCATACCTATTTCTTGTGATCGGCTATTTTTTGCCGATACATACATATCTTATGTTGCAAAAACGTAAATCTGAATACTAATCTGAAAACATTCTAGTGAATAACTAAATGGTTAATTGAATCGTCCTAAAAATTCTTGTTACAATTACCCATTTTTATTCATATTTTAGAAAGTGTAATTATGTGCATGATACTTGATTTTCACTAGTTTTCGTGGTGTTCTATTCTCGAAATCCGTTAGTAGTAGTAATTCAATTGATATTCAAGCAATTAATGTAAAAAATTAAAATGTAAAAAATTAAAATCTGAAAAATTAAAATCTAAAAAACTAAAGTAACAAATGAAACACCTTAATTGAGTAGAAACCAATTCAACTATACTGTGGCTTACGGTGTAAGGTTATTCTGCTCAACTCAGCAAATTGAATTGAAAAATAAAGGGAAAAAAAAACAGTAAGAAAAAGATAAAACATAACACCTCTTTAATTAGTTATTTGAATCATATTTCTTAATGCAATGGTACCCTTCAAGATATTAGGATTGCCAGTAGATGTATCTACAGAAAGATAATCCACAAGATTTGAATCCTCACTTTCAGACTCAGAGTTTTGATCTATTGGAATACCCCAACCTCCTCCAGAAGGCGTTTCTATACGAATTCTATCACCAGGCTTAACCCAAACACTGTTTTGGCCACCTAAAGCAATTTTTCTATAAGTACCATCATCTAGTTTCTTCAACCAGTAATTGTAGCCCCTTCTACCATCGTGACCTCCATTCAATCCATAAGGAGCGAAAACACGTCTTTGCATAAGACAGGTTGCTTGAAGGGGAATAGTGAATTCGATTTCCCTAATAACCCCATCTCCTCCATTATTCATTCCTTTTCCTCCGGATCCTTCATTGATTTCGTACTTCCTCAAAATACAAGGAAATTTCTTTTCAAAAGACTCGGAATCTGTCATTCTAGTGTTAGTGGTATGTACCTGAACAGCAGATTGACCCTTAAACGATTTTCCTGCACCACCACCTCCAGCGATGGTTTCGTAGTATCCAAATAGTCCATATTCAGGATTAGATGAGCCGAAGGTAAAATTATTACAAGTTCCTTGAGATGCAGCACAAGCTTGAAAGGCCTTAAATAGCACATCAGAAATTCTTTGCGCCGTTTCAACATTTGAACCAACAGTAGCAGCCTCAAGGGATGGTCTAAATAGAGATCCTTCTCTAACCTTAATATCCAAAGGAGCCATACAGCCACTATTCAAAGGAATATCAATATTAATCAAACATCTCAAAACATAGAGAATACTACCATATAAAACAGCAATAGGACAATTCAAATTTCCATAGTATTGCTCTCCAGACTCAGTAAAATCTATTACTGCACTTCCATCTTCCCTGTTAATAGTAACTGTTACAGCGATTGCAGTTCCGTCATCTAAATAATCAACCGCTTTCATTGGCGCTCCTCCAAATTTATCATAGGCTAGTTGTAATAAGCCCCTAACAGCCGTTTCAGCCGATTTTTGAATAGCATTCATGTAAAGTTGAACGACTTCCATACCAAATTCTTTGATTAAACTTTTCAATAAATTGATACCCCTATGATTGGCAGAAGCGTGTGCTTTCAAATCGCTGATGTTATCTTCTAAAGCCCTTGATCCACTACAACCTGGATACTGTCCAGGCTTGGTATATAACAATTCTACTACTTTGTCGTGTTGGAAAATTCCTTCGTCATAAAGCTTTTCTGACTCAATGGCAGCACCTTCCTGCCAAATCTCCTTTGAATCGGCTGGCATGGAACCAGCAGAAATACCACCAATATCTGCATGGTGTCCTCTAGAGGCTGTCCAAAATAAAACTTCATTCATTTCATCTAGAACTGGAGTCAATACGGTGATATCAGGTAAGTGTGTACCTCCTGTAGAAGGATGATTAGCAAATAACACATCTCCAGGCTTCAACTTCCCTTTCCATATTTTATTTTGGGCTTCTACCGCAGAGAACATAGATCCTAAATGTCCAGGTATATGAGGAGCGTTAGCTAAAAGTTTACCATGCGAATCAAACAATGCACATGAAAAATCTAATCTTTCCTTTATATTTGTGGAAATCGCAGTCATTTGTAAAGTTTTACCCATTTGTTCCGCGATTGACATAAATCTATGACCAAACACAGAAAGTTGAACAGGATCAACTTCTGTAGTAGACAATTCAATTTTTTTCGACTGTGATACCTTAACCAAAACATGTTGTAAAAGAATATCCGCAGTACATTCAGGTTCAATTAAAATAGTTTGTGTGTTGTCTATAATAATCGCAGGTCCCTTTATCTTAGATCCTTTAGGTAAGTTATTCAAAAGAAAAATACTAGAGTCTTGATAACCATAACCTGCAAAGTAGACTTTGGATATCTTCAAAGGTTTAGGTGCATCGACACGACATATAGTTTCGACTTCCTCAAAAGGATTGACTGTTTTCTGTACATCACTATGAATAATTAACCTTACTCTAGCGTCTTCCACTATTACGTCTCTGTCTAGATCAAACCCAAAATCCTGAAGATGCTGGGATATGAAGGGAGTTTTGAAGTCCCAGCTATTATCTGGTTTAATTATCATGAGACAGGTATCAGTACCATCATATTTCATGTTAAGGTATATCTCAGTAGTGGTTGCATGTTTTCCCGTTTTTTGGTTGCTGTATTCAATTTGCACTTCTTTCTCAAGATTAGCTAACTTACCTTTAATCATATCCATATTTTCTTCAACAAATGCCAAAGACACTGGTGTTTGCTTTTCAATAACAGCATCTGCCAAGGATATACCATATGCAGATAATAGGGAAGAATACTGATGTATAACAACTTCTTCAATATTTAACGTTCTAGCTACGGAACAACAATGTTGACCACCAGCACCACCAAATACAGCTAAGTTATGATCACCAGTACTGTAGCCTCTTCCTTCAGTCAAGGTTCTTATTGGCCTACTCATAGCTTCATCGGCCACTTTTAGAAATCCGCAAGCAACTTCTTGTGGTGTCAACTTAATGCCCGATTCAACTCTTTCAGAATTAATTTTCTCCGTTAATTCTTCGAATAACTGTTTAGAACGATCGTAGTCTAACAGCTCATTCTCATTAGGACCAAAAATCTTAGGAAAGAAATCAGGAAGTAGTCTTCCTGTAAATACGTTAGCATCCGTAATAGTCAAGGGTCCACCTTTTCTGTAACAAGCAGGCCCAGGATGGGCACCAGCAGATTGAGGCCCCACAACAAACATTCCATTCTTCCAGAATAGCATGGAACCGCCGCCTGCTGCAACTGTTGAAATATCTAATTGAGGAGTGGTTAAATGAACTTCATTGACAATGTTCTGAAAAACATGTTCAAACCTTCCAGAGAATCTAGAAACATCGGTAGAAGTACCTCCCATATCAAAACCCAAGGTTGCCTTTTTGTTTTCTTGTCTATAATCAAAACTGGTTTTAGCATATCCAACAACGCCTCCCGCAGGTCCAGAAAGGATTGCCCTTAATCCTGTGAACTTATTCCAAGGACATAGGCCACCGTTGGATTGCATGAACAATAGTTTATTACCCATAGCATCCAAACCACCTTCAAAACCAGAGCCGAAACTTCGAAGATATTCTTGAATTTTTGGTAAAAGATAAGCGTCGGCGACTGTAGAGCTGCATCTATTTACAATATTAATCATAGGTTGCAATTCAGTTGAAACTGATACTTGGAAACCCATGTTTCTTGCCAAAGACGCAACAAATTGTTCATGTTTAGGGTACAAATATGAATGAAGGAAACAAATTGCTAAAGAAGTGTAGCCATTCAGTTTTAGAACTTTTAATTGAGCCTCTACTTTTTTTGTTTCAGGCTTCTCAAGGATTTGTATGACATCCCCAGTACTGCATTCAACCAATTCGCTATTCTTAAACTGGTTTGCATCTGCTAAAGAAATCTTCTTCTTTGGGCCGCCACCTTCGGTGTAATTAACTAAAGTAATGCGTTCATCAATTTCGACAACAGTAGAATATAACTGATCCAACTTTCGCGCACTTATATTAAATATATCTGGTCTTGTTTGATTCCCAATTCTTAAGACATCCTTGAAGTCCTTAGAGGTCAAAAGTGCAACTTTTGCACCATCTCTTTCTAACAATGCATTTGTAGCCACTGTTGTGCCCATCTTTATTGATTCTATTGCATCAAGTCTTAACAATTCATCTTTATTGATATTTCGATTAGATGCAACTTCCAAAACTCTTCTTATACCTTCAGTCGGCGCATCTTTATAATTAGCAGGATCTACAGATAATAATTTAAATATAATATCTTCTTTTCCTGGAATAGAAGCATGAACATCGGTAAATGTTCCACCACGATCTAAATTGTTATTACTTGTCTTATTGGATTTTGATTTTCAGCATGTACTTACCTATCGCTATTTTAATTCCTAACGAGGACATAAGGGAATGTTTTAATATAGTTATAGTAATTTTGGAATAGCATATCTATAAAGGTGAAATTGGAAGACTTATATAGGAACCAATGAATTTTTTAGCAAGACATGGCTCAGGAAGAGAACAGATATGAAACATTAATTTTAAATAGATCGGAGAAAAACTGAAAATCTCCGATCAATACATTTGGAAACGGTTTGGGGGAAACTGTAACACGCTCCCAATTTTGACAGTACAACATACAGGCTATCTACGAGGGTGAAATTTTATGAAGCATTACTCATGACACTAGTTTTTCCAAAATTTAATCCACAGTAAAATTGAACATTAGTAATATTAAATGTTCTTATTTGTTTGAAAAACATCATTTGTTTTCACCTACACAAAAGACCGATCTTTATTTGACATACACTTACGAACTGAAAGGAAATAGCACAATTACAGCTAACTCTTTTCAGATCAAAACCTTCTATTTGAAAACGCTTTCCGAAGTTGTTTATTTTTCAATATTCCCTACTTGCTCAATCAAAGTACCTGATCGAAATTTTAGCTCTGGCTCGCAGAAGTCATCAATAGAAAACAATTAATAACAGTTAAGAATGAATTTGGAGAATGGATTATTTCAAGCACAAGATCAAGATACTAAAAAAAAAGACGAAGAAAGAATATTATGCCTTCCCACAGAGGAAGAAGAGTTATATGATCGATTTTCTTCCAGAAAAAAAGATACATTTGTTGCAATAATAGCATTGGCTGTTTTTCTTTCTCCTTCTTCCACGATGGCTTTCTTGCCTGCTATTCTGAATATTGCAGATGAGTTCAAAACAACAAAAACTGTTATCAATATTTCAAATGCCTGTTATTGTGTTGCAATGGCAATATCACCATGTATTACTTCTCCTTTGGGTGATATATATGGAAGAAGAATCATATTTTTGATATGTGCTAGCGGATTTACAATATCCACAATATTAGTGGCTGTTTCGCAAGATTTGGCGATGTTTTTCGTATTTCGATGCGTAACAGCAATTTTTGGTACAGCATTTTTTTCTTTAGGTGGCAGCATAGTGTCAGATATATACGCTCCTCAGCAGAGAGGGAATGCCATGGGCTGGACTTTATCAGGCTCTCAATTGGGTCCAGCATTTTCTCCAGTAATTGGTGGACTTATTGTTACTTATACTTCATGGCGGGTTATATTTTGGGTTCTTGCTGCTCTTGGTGCTTTGACGTTTGCTTTAACCTTTATCTTCCTCACGGAGACTGCAAAATCTTTAAAAATTGAGAAGTTAAAAGAAAAATACCCTAAAAAAAAAATAGTATTTGTCCACTATAACCCTTTTCGTGTAATTTTGGCTTTCTTCAATGTGAATCTAATTCTCAGCGGAATTATGAGTATGTCTCTTCTTTATAACATGTATGGATTGTTAACACCTATACCCAGTATTGTAAACCCCAGATTTAACTTGACAAGTGCAATATATGGTGCATTGTTCTACTTAGCTCCTGGTATGGGTTATCTTTTGGGATCATTATACGGGGGAAAATGGGCAGATAGATATGTGAAGAAGTATGCCATGAAGAGAGGTGAGCGTATCCCAGAAGACAGGTTACGCTCGACGTATGTTTCATTTGGATTCGTTTTGCCAGCCAGTATTTTGATTTATGGATGGTCAATTGACAAAGAAAAGGGTGGAATGGCGTTACCTATAATAGCATTATTTTGTAATGGTGTTGCTCAAACATTCTGTTTCCCAAGTATCAACTCTTATTGTGTGGACTGCTTGCCTCATTTGGGCGGTGATGCCATAGCAAGTAATTACTTTGCAAGATATGTTGCTGGAGCAATAGGAAGTGCTACTTGCTTAATCCAAATTGAAGCAATTGGTGTTGGTTGGACTAACACAATTTCTTCATTTGTGCTTCTTGTTGGATTTACGTCATGTTTGATTCTTATAAAATATGGAAAGCGTATGAGAGAATCAAATGGCATTTCATAACTGAAATATGCTATTATATTGGGGACTACATATTTATTTGTAATTTAAGAAGTTTTTTTTTCTATTAACATAGTACGTCTTTTTGCTCTGAAACAATTGAAATAACTCGACCTTTAGATAGACCAGCGCGAATATTTTCAATCACCCATTTTTCCATTTCAAATACAGTTTGCACGGCATGAGTTCCCATATGTGGTAATGCAAGGACATTTGGCATTTCTAAGAGCTCCTTCGGAATTTTAGGTTCATTTTCAAAAACATCTAGCCCTACTGCACCTATTTTTCCAAGTTTCAAGTGTTTTATCATGTCTTCCTCGTTAATCACAGCCCCCCTTGAAGTATTCACTATTATAACCCCATCTTTCATTTTAGATATCAATGCATCATCAATCAAGTGATGAGTAGAACTGTTTAATGGGCAATTGATTGAAATTACATCGGCTATTGAGACTAATTCTTCTAAAGAGGAAATATAAGTGCAATTTTTCTCCAAAGTTGGTGCTAGCTTTGATCTGTTGAAGTATACAATCCTTTCGAAATTGAAATTTTCAATTCTATCTCTGACGGCACGACCAATACTACCCATTCCAATAATACCTAAAATTTTCTTTGCTGGATTTATTCCTTCTCTTACTCCAGCACCAAATCCTTCCGTTGGCCACTTGCCGCTTGAAAGGTTTCGCCGGCCTGCTTCGAAATTTCTCATAGCACCAAGCATTAAATATATATTTGTGTCCGCTGTAGAAGCACTTACTATATTGGGACAATTCGATAACTGAATCCCACGTAATGTTAAAGTTTCGACGTCCACTTGATCATAACCTGCTCCCTGATGAGCTATAAATTTCAATGAAGTAGGAAAGTGGGACGCCAACTCTTCATCAAATCTTCCAACTAACTTTCCAGTAAGATAACCTCTTGCTATTGCCACCACTTGGCTAAATTTCCCATGAAGGTCTTGAATAAATTGTTCTCGAGAATATTCATCAATATGAATAACTTCAGCAATTTTTTCTAATTCATTCCAACTTGTTTGGCCATATCTGACTGGGTTTAAATGAACAATCAACGGCTTTGTCATGTTTTCAAGTTTGCAAAATAGATCTAATTTTCAATGATTTCAGCATTTTAAATTTTTATTTTATGACATAGAAGCTTCTTCTATTTTAAATCGTGCTTGCAAATCTTTTAACTCAGAATATCAGATCGGACAATTAGACGAATCAGCCTTCCTGAGATCGGGATTGAGGTACCGATCAGTCGTTCTCGATTGACTTCGATAGTCTATAACAGTTCAGCACGATTCCAATTAATTGAAGTGGTAGAAAATTTAATGTACCAACTTTCAGAATTGCTGTAATGAGTTTCTTTTCTCATCTTGAGTTTCAACCAAAAGACGAGTTCAATGATATCAGATTAAAACTCGCAAATGACTCTAATCCATATAAAATAGATGTCAGTGCTGGGGTCTATAGAGACCAAACTGGTAAATCATTTGAACTACCTGTGGTGAAAAAAGCAAAAGAATACCTCCAAGCTAATGACATGGGTCATGATTACAACTTTTGCTTAGGGATTTTAGAATTTGTACAACCAGCTGCAAAAATAGCAGTTGGCGAGGCGACCGTTGAAGGAAATTATGTTTCTTCATGTCAAACAATTGGAGGTACCGGTGCATGCCATCTTGCAGTTGTATTTTTAACAAAAATATGTGGATACAAAGATTTTTATTTAGGTATTCCTGCTTGGCCAAATTATTTCCCTTTAATACAACAAATGAATGGAAATGTTAACACCTACAGGTATTACGATCCTGTGTTGAAATGTGTTGACTTCAAAGCTTTCGCTGAAGCTTTAAATAACGCAAGTCCAAATTCAGTTTTTGTTTTACAGTTATGCTGCCAAAATCCAACAGCAGCAGATTTAAATCTAGACCAATGGACTGAAGTAGCTGTATTAATGAAGAAAAAATCTTTGATTCCAATGTTTGATGCCGCATACCAAGGTTTTGCAACTGGCTCTAGATACGAAGACGGGCTTCCTATTAGAATTTTCATTGAAATGGGATTGGAGGTCCTAGTTTGTCAATCATTTTCTAAAAGCTTAGGATTATACGCTGAAAGAGTTGGTTGTCTACATGTTGTATCAAATGACCCGGAAAGAGTGCCACTCATCTCAGATCAACTTAGGTATATTTTTAGGGCTGAGTGCTCTAGCTCTCCAGCTTACGGAGCTAGATTAATGTCAATTATTTCTAACGATAATTTATTATTATCACAATGGGATAAGGACTTGAAAGGAATAACCAATAATCTTGTTTCTTTACGAGAAAAAGTGTATCAACTACTTACCGAGAAATATAAGACTCCTGGAACTTGGGAGCATATTAAAGAGCAGAAAGGCCTTTTTTGGTTCTCTGGTTTAACTCAAGAACAAAGTAAAGCTCTAATGGACAAATATCATGTTTATCTTCCTAGTAATGGCCGTGTGAATATTGCTGGTTTAAATGATCGAAATATTGATGCATTTTGCAATGCATTTGATAAAACTATAAGAAATAGCCCTAGCTCTCAAGATCTTGTCTAAGAGGGAATTGAGCAATGTATTTTTATTTTTGCGCTTTATTTTAACAAGTATACTTTAATATTTTCAGGATATTCCGTGTTCAAAATAAGTGATTATTCAAATAAAGTTTTCTGATAATATAAATAATTTAATACTAGAAATATATAAAGATTGCAATACTAGTTTTTATTTCTGATAAAATAATCATAGAAATATTCTTCTATTTATAAAATCTATTAGTAACGGGACGTTCCTTTGGCACACTCACTAAGCCAGCATCTTCCATCAATCTGAACTGAACTACCTCAAGCAAATTAAATATAATATCGAGAATTGGAGTATCTACTTTGAGCTCCTTCGCTACTATTAAAAGGTTTCCTAAAATAACTCTTAATTCAATTAAATTGCCCTTTTTTACGTCAATTCTCATTGATGGTTCAAAGTAGTCACCATCATCAGAGTGGCAAACTAGATTTATAATGTCAGAAGGTAAATCAACCCCATCTGCTTTTGCTACAGCAATTACTTCTTTCATTGCCGGAATTGAAACTTTATCTAATCCTCCACTAAACTCTAATCTACCTGTATCAGTTCCTGTTAACGCACATACTGTGTTCAAAGTAGCATTATATACCAACTTTCTATACCTGTACCATTTAGCGTTAGGAAAAAACTGAATATCATTATTCTCATTCCTATAAAGAGATATGAACTCATGAACCTTTTCCAATTGCATGTCTTTCGGCAAATTCGGATTCTCAAAGGAGCTTATTAGACATTTATCCTTTTGGGTTTGATAAATCGTTCCGTTACTATTTCTAGATCCAATATGAGATACCCCAGAAATAACTACATTATTTGGATATTTCTCAAACAATGGCCTAGCCAAATCAAATCCATTTTGAATTAGTACAACAACAGAATCAGCGTTCTTAATAAGTGGATTGATTAAATCTTCTACTTTAGCGAATTCTGGAATATTTTTAGTTGTAACAACGATGTAATCAAATTCAATTCCAGAGTTAGCAGCACTTTGCACAGATGGGAAAATTTTATTTGGCTTCCAAGAATTAACTTCTCCATAATCACAAGAATGAATTGTATAACCGTCTTTTGAAACAGACTCGTAATCTCTTCTAACTACAATAGAAACGTCAGATTTACCTACGAAATCAACGCCATAAGCAACAATACTTCCAACTCCCCCTGTTCCAATTACAATAACTTTTTTTTTTTCTAATTGAGTCATTGTTTAATCCTCCTCAAAAGTTAATTCAATGAAAAATGAGATACTTATATATTAGTAAGTTTTGTTGACCTCGACTCGGATTAGATTTCGGATTTTGCATAGATAAGAAGCTGTTATCAGTGTGCGGAAAGATGTGAGAGTTTCCGGAGACGAGATCGAGTATGAGTTATTGATGTAGGTTATCTAAATTTCAAAAACCTAAAGTTTCACAATATTTAAAATTAGTTCTATTGTTATGATGGATGAACAAGTATTTTAAAAAAAATAATATATTTAATATTTAAAGTCTATTTTTATTATTTAAAGATGAAATTTCAGAAATTGAAGGAGTGAGACTGCTTCCTTAGTAAGACCAAGACCTAACTGATATCCATTTCCTGCGGCACCATAGTTGTTAATTAAAATTCTATTATTATCTAGGATTTCTTTTTTGACTAATGGACCACCACGTCTTGACGGTCTAAAAGCGACCACCACTCTTTTGATTTCTAAGTCTTTAATTTCACCACCTCTTGGGTTATGTTTAAGCAAATTAGGATACAAAGTAGTAGTTCTACGTAGAATATCTTGGGTTTCATAACCTAAAACATCCGGGGTCGAATTATGAGGTTGGTAAAAGCCACCAAGAATTACTTCATCATCGGAATTTGGTCTTTTGATTATATACGTAGCATCATCACCCCATCTGAAATAATTCTTTTTTATGTGAGGAGCTTTTATGACTACCACTTGTGCCCGTGTTGGAAATACATCTGAATCTGTAATACCTCCCAAGCTACCAGCTCCAATTCCAGTACAATTGAACACAGTTTTACAACCATCGATATAGGCTTCATCTATGTGAGAAACCTCCTTTTTTATTAATTTAATTCCATTGTATTCTAAATATCTCCTTACCTTGTCAAGAAATAAAGGGGGATTAAACACCCAAGATTTAAATGTAATTCCTAACTTTGCTCCTTCTGGTAATTCCTTTTTAGGAAGAAATTGGAAGTCTTTTGCGTAGCTCTTGAATTCATTTAAAGTTTGAGGATTTAACTCATCGAAATATTCAGTGATACTGCTGAGTTCAATGCAATTTCCGCCTAACAATTCACTAAGCCTCGCTAAATTATTATAAGAATACTTTGCGCTCTTCTTGACTAAAGGTATATCTGATTTTACAGATGCAAATACGGCACCCGCAACTGGAGAAGCATATTGAAGTGACAAGTCCCCTGGAAAATGTTTTGACATAATAACAATATCTTCTCCTCTGACGTTCTCTTCAAGTAAATTGATAGCAGTTAAAAATCCAATTACCCCACCACTACTTTATTGTTAGTTCTGAATTTTGATTATTTTTGTTTAGATTCAAACAAAATTACTTACCCTAATATAACGAATTTGAGCATTTTTTAATTGATATTATTAAATTTTGAATTCTAGAGACAACATCTGAATAAATAATACTTATTAATATACTTTTAGATGGTTGCAGTGCTTATCTTATCTCAATTTCTATTTTCGGATTCTTGAAATAAGCTTCCGATAATTTTTCAATTATTTTTCTGGAGATGCTATAAAACTTCTAATTTGTAACTACAGCATTTTAAAATTAAAATTGACTAGAATATTCATCATGGCATTCAAGAAAGAACCCTTCATGGGGATTTTACAAGTCGATAATCTGTTCTATAGGCCCGAAGGTGACGTTGGGGCAATACTTACATGGAATTTTCCTGTGAGAATTAGAATTGTGAAAGGAGCTTCTACAGAGGAAACTGTAAAAACCAGTTCTGATTTTAGTCAGGAATTTATTGAGAAATGGATTAAAGATGCTAGAAAGCTTGTTGATGAAGGTGCTACGTGTATCATAACTTCTTGTGGTTTTTTGGCCCCTTTACATTCAAGATTGCAATCACAGTTTTCCATCCCAATTGGTACGTCATCACTTCTACAAATTCCTTTTGCTTGCACATTTTTAAGACCAGGGTTGAGAATCGGTGTCGTCACCTTTGACAGCAAATCTTTAAGTGAAAAACACTTGAAGGAAGTAGGTGCTGATTTGGATACACCGATTGTTGGTGTCAGAGAAGGATGTAGTTTTCAAAAGTACATCAAAGAAGAAGCTGAATTTAATTTCGAACAGCATCTGTCTGATCTCCTTGAGGCAAGCAAGAGATTATTAGATACTTACAGTAATATTGGAGGTATTGTTTTTGAGTGTGCTAATATGCATCTATATAAAAAGGTTGTTCAAGTCGAACTTAACATTCCTGTATGGGATATTATTAGTTTAGGCAATTACCTCTATGATTCTACAATGTATAGTTTATAGTTCATGAGTTTCAATTAAACATAAAATAGCAATAATGTAATATTTTATTTGACCAAAAAAGCGATCAGATGTTGGGATAGATGAATCTAAAATAAAATTCGGATCTCTGCAAATATCTCCATGTCGCCAATCTAGTCGTTCCTGAATCGGACATGTGATTCAGAGATCCGATAAGGGAAGCGATAAGACTTAAATTTCAAAACTCAAGATAAACATAAAAAGTTGTATATAAGTGTTCCAAATATGGTATCAACAAGTTTCAATAATTCTTACTGAGCAATAAATTGTTTCAAAGAATCCGGCCAACATGACTATTAATGATTCGAGCGAAGTAAAGAAGGGCCACATAATTACTACTATAATATCCATTGAAAATGAACCAAATGATTCTCGCTTGAACGATGTTGATTTGGCATATGAGTATGCCTTGAAGTTAGACTCAGCGATCTCTCATCAAGTCGATGATAAAGCCTTGGTAAGGAAAATTGATTGGATGATTTTGCCCATAATATGTGCTTTAATGTCTTGTCAATTGATGGATAAAACTACAAATTCATATGCAGCTATTATGGGATTAAAACAGGATTTAAATATGGAAGAAGGACAAGTATATTCTTGGGTTGGAAGCTCTTTTTATTTTGGTTTCTTAATTTTTCAGTATCCAGCAAATATTTTGTTACAGAAGTTACCTCTTTCCAAGACTTTGTCAGTAGCAATATTCTGTTGGGGTACTATCCTAATGTGTCATGCAGCCTGCCAATCTTCTGCTCCATTTTTGCTTTGCCGGGTTCTCTTAGGTGCCTTTGAAGGATTTATGAACCCTGCATATATATTACTCACCAGTCAATGGTATAAGAAATCAGAGCAGTTTATGAGAAGTTGCATTTGGTTTGGCTTTCAAGGTTTCGGAACTATATTAGGCGCTGGAATTGCCTTTGGCTTGGCTTCCAACAGTAGCTATGCCATCTCATCTTGGAGGTTGCTATACGTTATCACTGGTGCATTGACAATATTTTTGTCTATCATAGCCTTTTTTCACATTCCTGATTTGCCAGTTCAAGCATGGTTTTTGTCAGAGAGCGAAAAGAGTTTATGTATTAAAAGAATAAGAGCCAATCAACAAGGTTTTGGTAGTAAAAAATGGAAGAAATATCAGGTCATTGAGGCTTTTAAGGACTTAAGAACTTATTTATTTATGGCCTATGGTATGTCTTACGCTATACCTAATGGTGGATTTACAAATTTTGGTTCTATTCTATTAAATGATGACTTCGGGTTTTCTACTGATAATGCTCTTTTGATGAATATGCCCGGTGGAGCAATAGATATTATCTTCCCCATCACGTGTGCATACATCGGCCGCTATGTTATCAAAAGCAGATTACTTATTTGTTTAATTATAAACACAATTCTGCTAATTGGTATTTGTTGCTTGGCATTTTCACTGCCTAAGGGCTCAAGGCTTTTCGGATATCTTTCTTTCTATCTTGCGACTGTCGTTGTCTCAGGTATGATATCTTGTATTTCATCTAATACAGCGGGCTATACTAAGAAAACCACTGTTAATGCTGTCTTTTTTATTGCTTATTGTACCGGAAATATAATCGGTCCCCAAACATTTAGAACTGACCAAGCACCAAATTATAATGGTGCAAAAATAGCTATGGTAGTCTCATTTATTGCTGCAGAAATAAGCATTGCTCTTATGTATTTTTTGAACGTTCGCGACAACATGTTGAGAGATCAAATGAGCGAAAGGGTACTTGAAGTTGAGAAGTCAAATAATGATGAATTTGCTGATTTGACTGATAAAGAAAATTTCAAATTCAGATATTCTATTTAGTATTTTTAGTTTTATTTTAGGTAGTGTTATTAACTTGTTTGATGATTGAGTATGCAGCTGTAGGATATTACATCACATTAGTCATCATGCATGTCTTATCGGTATCCGTATTATATAAAATCTAAGGATAGACTCATGAAAAAAAGTTTTAATTCATAATGACAAAAATCATGTCTTCCATACCTATTAAATCTAATAAAAGAAGAGTAGTTGCAACTACCAAGAGAAAGAAGGCATTATTTAGCTGTGATCGATGCAAGACCAAAAAAATTGGTTGCCAGAGAATTACCGGAGAAAGTACAAGCCGAGATGTAGATATTGGAGTGGATTGCATCCCTTGTAGGAAAGCTGGCCAGAAATGTAAAACCACTATAAAGAGAAAAAAAAGGCCACATAGACCAATTGAAAGTATAGGCTTACACTATAAGTGTTTATTAAGACTATTTGAGGGTATTTTTCCAGATGTTGACGTAAATAGCATTGATATTATTATTCAAATGGGAATAAACATGGGAATTAACATGCCTTCTAGAGATGGTATTGATGAAGAAGAAGACAGAGTATGGAAAGATGCTACAAATTTAGGAAGAAAAGATGAAGTCTGTTTATGGCTTTCAGGCAAAAGTTTAAATTTCATTCAACAATCAATAGCCAATGGTATTAATATCGAGCCTGATGATAAATATCTGCATGACAAATCAAAACAAAGTGACTGCTTTGTTATAGACCAAGATGATACTCTACATTATGTTGGCCCAATGGGAGCGATGAATTTTTTATCAACTACAGTTGATATTATTGTTTCAGAAGGCAACCTGTTTTCTTTATGGGAAAATTATCAGAAGGTTAATCATTATGAAACTATTATAAGCTCACAGCACGATGATATAAAACAAAATATACTAAATCAAATGAGTTCTCACAACTTTCCATTTTTGTTATGCATAAATAAGTCTGAAAGTGATTTTTATGTGTCAGAATTTTTTGAAAAAATCCATCATTACTGCTTATGCTTTGATTATATAACATTTAAAACTGACTATGATATATTTTGGGATGTATTAAATGGAAATGTGTTGAAAAACTACTGTGGTTTGTCTAATGGTTTTGTTTGCAGTATATATATGATTTGGATATTAGGAAAAACCCTGGGTTTAAATTATAAAGATGGAACACTTTCAGCTAACACAGTTGAAACATTAATTGGTGTTATTAAAGTATGTCTTTCTGAAATGTTATTGACTCCTTCTCTTGACGGAATTCGCTGTATGTTATTGCTAGCATTGTATTTGGACAATACATGTAGAAGAGAGAGTGGCTATCTATTATTGCAGTTGTCTTGTAGGCAAGCAATTGCTATTGGCTTAAATAGAGAATCTGTAATGGAGTCAAGTCATCAGAGTTGTTTTGCAGAAACTATGAGAAGAACACTTTGGTCTTTATTTCTTCATGAAGCAAGAATTAGTAATCAATTTGGTAGAAATTCTTGCATGGACACTTCAGAAATAAGTACTAGTTTTCCAAAACTATTGAATATAGACGATACTGACTTTAGCTTGACATTTATTGAACATATAAAATTAAGCAAGATCCTTAGTGAAATATTGGATTTTCGGAAAAGTATTATAAGTTTTGATCACTTATTGCTTGAAAAAAATATTCAACAGGTTTATAACTTCAAAATGAAATACGAATCATGGTATGATAATTTGGATGATTCATTAAGAGTTCTAGAAAGTGAGTTCGTGAATTTTAAATTTAACTTGATTCTACAATTTCGGTACTATTATATTTCACTCCTTTTTCCTTACTTGTTGCTATCTTTCCAAAGAAGGGAAAAGGCTTTTGAGAATGGTTTAGTAGTAGATTTTATATCTTCATGCTTGGATTCTGCTTTCGATATTGCTAGTATTCTTGATTTAAGCAGAAAAAGAATAAAGTTTTTTAATATATTAAATTCGGACATATTTGTTGCATATTATGCATCAATGTGTTTGGCATTGGGTTTTTGTCTTCTAACTAACGAAAACTTCAATCTTGATAAAAACTGGATTGGTACTATTGACCGTATAAAGGAATCTAAAGAAAAAATATTAATGTTTAATAAAACATGTCAAATTGACATCAAGGGATCTTCGAGAAAGATTAGCAAGTTTATAGATGTACTTCTTGAAAACGATCAAAGTTCGAATACTGACTTCTTCTCCAACCAAAATGTTAACGCAGCTCAAATCTTACCATTTTTTCAAAGTCCTTCTCCTATTCCATTAGATCCGGAAATCGCAAGTGAGATATTACATAATATGTTTCCTAATCATCTCGTAGATTAGATTGGAACTTACAAGCAATCTATCTACTCCCTTCTTAATATATGCGAATTAATATTTTTGCCTCAATTACAAAGTATTGATTGTTAGATAGGCCATTTTCGGAAGGCTGCGAATTCTCCCGAAACTAAAAATCACAATCTTTGGATCCTCTATTTAAGATGGAGGGCAGATAATACAAATAAGCAAATATCAGTCTATAATTTTTTTCTTATATATAATATTGAAAATAGACATTTATATCGTTTGTAAAGTGCCTCTCAAACGCATGATGATTAGCGATGAAACAATTGTGAATTGTAGCGACACTGAAAATTTACCAAATAAGGAATATAGATCTTCCAAGTGCTTATCCAAAGAGTTCGGATATACTACAAAAGGCAGGAAAATGATAATAGTTTTCCTTATTTCCTTTGCATGTTTCCTTTCACCAATGAGTTCAACAATGATCCTTCCTGCAGTTCAAATAATAGCTTCTGAATTACATACAACAGAGAATATTATAAATGTTTCTAATGCAGGTTACTGCATTCTTCTGGCAATTTCACCATGTACAACAAGTCCTTTTGCTGATGGATATGGAAGGAGGTTGACATTTTTAATATGCTTATGTGGATTTACCATGACTTCAATATTGGTAAGTTTGAGCAAAAACTTACCAATGTTCTTTGTCTTTAGGTGCGCCTCATCTTTTTTCGGTACTTCTTTCTTTGGAGTAGGCGCCAGTATTATAGGAGATATATATATTCCACTGGAAAGAGGTTCTGCAATGGGTTACATATTGATAGGTTCTCAAGCGGGCCTTGCAATTGCAGCAGTCTTAGGGGGCCTTATAATTACTTATACAACTTGGAGAGTCATAATTTATGTTTTAGCTGGCTTGGGATTATTATTATTTATGATGTCCTTCCTTTTGTTACCAGAAACTTCAAAATCATTGAAGATAGATGAACTAAAACTCCTTTATCCAGAGAAGAAATTCATCTGGATAAAATTTAACCCCTTTTCGGTTGTTAAAGCGGGGAGATACCCAAATGTTCTATTGGCCTCATTAGTGAGTCTGACAATCACGTATAACATGTATTGTTTACTTACTCCTATTAGATATGTGGTAGATCCAATTTATAGCTTAGAAAAACCCATACTTGGATCATTATTTTATTTTGGACCAGGTTTAGGTTATATTATTGGAAGTCTTTTTGGAGGGAAATGGGCAGATTATTCTTTCCACAAAGGAATCAAAGCTAGAGGAAAGAGAGTACCAGAAGACCGTTTGAGATCTACCTACTTAATGAATGGAATAATTATGCCTGCCTCGATCTTGGTTTATGGTTGGGGTCTTGAAAAACAAAAGGGGGGAATAGCAGTTACAGTTATATGTATGTTTTTGAACGGTTTATCTCAGACAATTTGCTTTCCAAGCATAAATGCATACTGCATAGATTGCATACCCCAGTTAAAAGGAGATGTTATAGCAAATAATTATTTTATAAGATTTATTGCAGCGGCTATCGCAAGTGGTACAGTCTTGCCTCAGATTCAAAATATAGGGATTGGTTGGACTTCAACAATTTCTGCATTAGTTTTGTGGTTGGGACTTCTATGTAACATTATTTTGATTTGCTTCGGTGAGAGACTTAGAAAAAAATACTTTCCGGAATGTTCATCATGAAGTGAAAAGATCAAAAGTGCCAAAGTAAAATTTATTATCACTGTACATTTTAAAATTTTCACATATTTGTGATTTGAGATCAGCTGATTATTAATAGATGAAATGCACTGTAAGGAAGCTATCGCGTCATTTTAAAGAATATATTAGTCTATCCATGTAATACTTTATAGATTAATTGTTGCTTGGTTTCGCTTTGCATAAAAACTCTATTGAAATCCTATTATTTATCCTCTCTCCTCCCTTCTCCTTCGTTTATCGTTGATTCTTTATATTTTATTCCACATGTGATTTCCTTTCGAAATAATGATATTTCAATTTTGCGAGAGTATTTTCATTTGAATCAAAATACACACTGGTATTGTACAATTTTGATTCATTAATTTTGTCAGCTTTTATTAAATAACTTTAGCTCACCTTAAAAAGCGAAAGAAGCTCTGTATTACCCCATTAAAAATTTCGGAATCTCCCTAACCTAGTAGGTTATAAATATATATGAGTTAAATATTACACACAAATTTTAATAATGTCATATTATTTTATGATAGTACAAATCTCGTATCTTTTTTTATTGATATTGATAAATTATCAGTTTGTACCTGATAAATGGCTTCCAAGAATCACGTTCATTATGCATGTCCAGTGGTGCGGCCTTGAAGATTGAGAGTTAGAGTCATACCTTGAACATCAATATCAGCGATTCACAACTTCAAGACAACTTTTTTTTAAGCTACTAACTTGATAATTCAAAAGTCAATCAAAACAAATACTTGGTATATGGATAAGTTTAATCCGTACTATGAAGATGATTTTGTCATAGCATCTCTTTCATTAAGACCTGCAACAAGGGGTGATACCTTAGTTTCGCTCAAAAAGGATCAGCTTTGCAATTTGAATAAACGTTTCTTTGTGGATAGCTTATTATCTGTAAAAAATGTAGCCAAGGTCCTCAAACAAGCAACTCGGGTTAAAAGAATTGCTTTGGTCAGTACTTCAAATTTATTCATCAGACTCTTACCTTTACATGGATTATCCGACACATGGCACCCAATTTTAGATAAGGATCTCATATTTTATGAAAAGTATCCAGGCTATATTTCATCTAAGAGTGGACCTGAAATACTGGATGAGAAATTGTGCCAAATTCAACAAGAAATTTTGCAAGATAAAACCCCAAAATTTGACTACACTTTTATTGGTACAGAGGGTAGATACTCGCTTTTTGGTAAAATTGTGAGAGGAAAATTAAAGCAGTGGAGAGTATGGGAGAATCCTACTCACGTTGCATTCTTAACACCATTTGGTAATACATATGGATTTACTGTGGTGGTTCCCAGAACATTTCAGTCTAGTGATATATTAGAGATTCCCAATGATCCTTTCAAGGCTCTTATGGAGGCTGTTTATGAGGTTATTGGTTTGTTAAAAAGAATTCCTGGAATAAAAAGAGTTGGTATGATATTTGAAGGATTAGAAGTGAACCATGCTCATGTTAAGTTAATTCCACTTTTGGCTAACGAGAATGAAATTAATATTGAAATTCCTGAAGAATTTTTTGAGATTTATCAAGGTTCAGTTTCATCTAGATTTGGTCCTAAAGTACCAGCAGAATCTTTAAGGCAAATAAACTCAATTCTTGGTGAAGAGGCAAACATGCTTTTCTAAGATTGATGTAGAATAAAACAGAAAATGTGATTATCCCCGTTAATTGATTGCTTTATGAAAAAAGCAAGAAGTAATATTGTGATCATCAACTATCAACAAGTTAATTTTCTTCCAAGCCAAAAAAAAAAATAAAAATTACATAAAGAACTGGCCCTGCAGAAAATTATCACGAATGTAAACAAAAAGTAAATTTTTATTCTTAGCTTTCACTCATAGTTGTCTAATTTGCAATATATACGCCTGTACAAATAGTTACAGTTAATGTGTAAAAATCATGACCTTATTTTATTTTATTGAGAATGATGTGCACCGTACAAATTGTTTTGAAGCATTTACATTTTCTAAAATATGTTTCATGATCCTGACGTAATGATTATCATATATAAGTTTTTATTTGACTATTATTCAATAAATAAATATTAATCAGTGCAAGACGAACGCAGAATTATACCAAACTAAAGAACGTAATCAATTCTATTAGGCATCATTCAGGCCTAAAATTTAATTTAATTTATTCAGTTGATAAAAAAGCTTTCATTGGGAACGGACATAGAAATCGAACAATAGATACAAGCAAACTAAAATCCAATCTCAATTTCGAATAACATGACAAGCTCTCTTTATGATTCAACCATAGTAATGGCTAAAGCAGCCCTTACATCTCTTGATAGGATCCATGGCCGAGAAGCACCATAACTCAGCTACCTTTTTCACATCAAGTCTCACGGAAGATATGAAGACTCTCACTTTTCAAATTCACTACGCTACCTTTGAGGCTGAAGCAGTGGCTGCTGCACTATCCGGCCAAGAGTACAAAGAGCCCGGCGAGGATCTTAATTCGTATGAAAAGATACATGCGCGTATTAACCAAGCTATCAAGGAACTAGACAAAACGGACAAGGAGACGGTCAATAGAGTTGGCGAAATAACTACTTCTACCACACGCCATGAAGGGCATATAGAGGTACCTGTTAAAGAGCTCGTATGTTTAAAGTGTATGCCGAATATATATTTTCATGTTGCAATGGCATACGCCATCTTGCGAATGGAAGGCGTTCCGTTGGGAAAGAGGGACTGGAGCAGAGCATTTGTCAGCGAATATGTTTGAGATGAGGTTTCTGATCTAGATTACTACATTGTATAAACTTGTAATTGCAGAAAATTCTGGGTATCTTTTACTCTGTATATGCAAATAATTGCTAGAACCTAGCCTGTCAGCGCGAAGACCCAAAAATCGACTCCAAAACTCGAGTCCAGTCCAGTTTTGTTTACATTTTCTTGTAGACAAGACTGAAGTCAAGAGAATCACATAACCTACACATGAGAACACATGATATTCATATAATACGATTATATCAGCAGAACAATCAAACTAGATGTGTACAAACTAGGTTTATCTATGTTACAAAATATGGAATTTGACTAAATTTTTTCATAAAAAGAATGAAGAAAACTAATATATTGCAACCAACTCAATTAAAGTTGGCTGATTTTTACGTAAAAAATATCTACAAATCAAACAATAATCTTACAACTGGACAGATGGATTCAAGGAAAAGACTGTATGAGCTTTATATTTATATAAAAGTTTGGCCTATTAAGATAGGTGAGTATGTTAGGTGTTTTTGATTTGGAATATAGAACCCGACCGGATATTTTTTGCATTGCAGAAGAACTTGTAATCCGATTGTTTCTCAGTCTTTCATTCTTCCTATGTATTTGTATTCGTTATCGTCATCGTGATGATCAATTATGTAAATTTTATTTGATTCTCAATACTGCGCTTTCGACGTTTTCTGCTGCTGGTTTGATAACCAGTCCATGTCTTTCGCTTAATCCTTTGAATTTTTTGATAGTTCTATTTTCGATGTCCCCACACCACTTTTTCTTTTTGGTCTTTTGATTTCTCTTCACTTCGATTATAATTTTCTTAAGGCATATTAATTCCTTTTTGCATGGGGGCTGGTATTTTTCTGCATTTTATTTGCATGTGGAATCGAAATTCTAATTTATTTTGTTTTCTAACTGTTTCTGAGACTTCCTCAAGATTTAGTGTGAAATTTCAATCAGAAGCACAGTTAGCGAGTCTGAAGATATTAAATTCCAATTTGCAAATAAAGAGAATAGTGATATTTATATTGTTATTCGCAACTATAGTGAAAAACATTTATATACGATTTATCAATTAATAAATTTTGGAGTGAATATATGTTTGAGATGAACACTTAACTTTTGTAATAAATTGCTAAGCTTTACTTGAAGAAGAATAGTTAAAATATTTGACGATTTGAAGAATATTAGATTGATTAAGTTAATGTATTTTGCAAAACTACCACCAAACCTTGTCCCAAACATGGAAGGTGCTTTTAAAGGGACATAAAATTGTAGATTTGAAATTTATTCCTTCAGATGATTTCAAAGATCCAATTAATTGATCTGACCGGAAAAGAATTTATTGCTTTAATAGCATTTTAAATTTAATTGTACATTTGTTGCAGCTGTACGTATCCAATATTGTAGAAAACGCATCGAATAATTTCAAAGCTAAATATCTTTATTGAGGGCTCACCCAAGCATATGCTTCATTTGCCAAAATGTAATACATATTGATGAAATAATTAGTGTATACCACCTCAAATAATATCGCAGTTATGGGATTTTTTTTCCATCAGTAATTGATGTGGAGAAGTTAATCCTATTAGTGGTCCTTACACGATTTTTGATCTCATAGTGCAAAATGTATTCAGCAACTAGAGCATTAATTTCTTTTGACTATTAAGATTGTCCCAACTGTCTTCAGGATTGCACAGTTCATCACCTTTAACTTAGCATGTGCTAGATGATTTAATTTAGCAGCACCTACTCTTATATTTGGAAGAAAAACTAAATTGCTGCTGTTCTATCTCTTGAAAATATTATTTAGTTTGATCAAACTTCTTACTGGTCGATATTTTGTTTCCATTTGTCTCAATCACTTTTTTAAACCAAGAATTATTTAGCTAAACTATGCCTTGTCCATCTTATCTTAGAGTATATGTACAATCCAACATGCAAGTATATTGTCAGACTGCAATGTAAGGGTAATTTTTATTCAATATCCATCTACAATATATGATTCAGTCATTAATGGCAAAAAAAGCCAATTGCAATTAGATTTATTATTTGGTAATGCAAAAAGAAAATAAATTTAAATGCTGTGAATCCACACTTACAATTGAATTAAGATCTCCTAATTTAATATTGATATACTATTTATTTCCCAATATATAGATACAATTCTTTATACTACTAATGAAGTAATTGCATCAAAATGTTATAAATATAAAAGTGAATATTAAACTCTTTTTGAAAAAAATTGTAAACAAGAATATATTTTGGCCCAAGAGAAAAATTTTGTGTCGATAAATTAATCATTTAGATATTGTCGTTAGATTGGTTCATTTCCAATGGAAGTTTGACACCAATGAACTCCTTTAATCTGATTTTTTTTTCAATTGCGTTGCCAGAAATTTCTAATCCATAGAATCTTAGGTACCTATTTAGATCAGTTGAGCTCATAGAATCAATTTGGTCACTAGAATGTAAACTTTGAAGCTGCTGTTCACTAGGAAAATGA